>NW_023590567.1:791653-1391653 GCF_014843425.1 Jatropha curcas
GGAAGATGGGAAATGTGTGGCTTTTGGACAAAATGAAGATAAACACATGAAGATGGGATGACTTCATGTTATCTCGTATATAGCTATGGACAGACTGATCTCGTCTACTACCAGAAAATACATGGTTGATGTTTAAATTTAACAATCTTGACGATTGTTTACTTTATTCTCTATGAGAGGGAGAAGAGGAGGAGAGACGACGAGAGAGTGGCGCGCTTGTGCATTATCGCATAGAAATGAGAGCTTGAAATTTTGGCAAGACAGAGGCGCACGAGAGAGGGCTTTTCAAGTTATAACAATATACCTACTGTAATTACACTAGTATTCTTACTACATCAAACATGGCCTTTTTTAACAATTTTACCTTCTTATTTTCATTCCGCTTCAAAAGTTCAAAATATTTAAAAATATTTTTTTTAACTACCTCTAAAAATATATAAAGTATAAAGCACTACTCGGGAACTGACGCGAGCACGAATTTAAACAAATTGACGAGGATCTCTCACTACATACATTTTAGTGTGAACCAATGAAGAATTAATACCCACCAGTCAGTTTCATACTAACTTGATCTAAATTTTTATAAATGGATCCAACTTCTTACCGTTTTACAAACAAAAAATGTACTATTCTTTATAATTATCTATTTACCCAACAATTAATTAGATTATAAATTGAAAATGGTCATAAAGATCGCCTTGAATATATTAGTGGTTAATCTAGTCATGATTAAAACCGTTGGGGCCTAACGACGTTAACTAATTACTAGAAAATAGGAACACAAGTATATGTCTTTCTTTGATTTTACCTCGTAAAATAAAAATAAATTAACAAAAATCGCGGAACAATGGACCTACTTTATTAACGGCAACACCTACCCCAATTTATATAGTTTATTAAATTATTTAGCTTTAATATGCAGCCATTATTGTAAAACAGCGTAGGATCCCCAAATTGCTCGTATTGCAATGGCATTTAGACCCAGCCTTTCCAAACACTTTGGTTTGAATTAGGAGAACTAAAATCGCCACTCCAATGCACTAATCTTAGTAATAAATGGTATATAAGAACTGACAATATATCATATGCTCGATCTACCTCTTCTCCAACAACTTTCAAAAAAAACAACGCAAACAAAAAAAAGAGGAAAAAACATAATAAGTAATTGGTTCTCATCAAGACAACTACATTTGAATTTGATGAAGTTCATGTCTGAGATGCGGCAGGACATTGATAGATATCAACAATGGTTGACGAAGAGACTTATAAAATATAATTAATTAAAAATTAGAAAGACTTGGGTGGCCTGAAAAGGCATAGTTTCATTCTCACGAAGAAAACCGCTTTTGAAATGTTTCTTATTTCGTTTTTAGGAGCTTGCACTCTTCTTTGGAATATCTTCAAATTAACGGGCTCAAGGTTCTGAACACTTTTCTTTGTGTTTTACAATTCCCTTCTGGAATTTTATGTATAACCAATTCAAGGACCATTGGGATTTCTTAGCTTTTTCATTTTTTCATCGGTTGGACAAGATCGTCAGATTACACCCATTCTAACTGGTTAGCAGAATTAAACAACCATCGCACCATTAAAACACAATTTTCCAAATACCTGGCTTATTCTTCTTCGTGAGAAACTCCATTGATTGTCTGACTACAATCCATTCGCCTGTTCAATTTGGTTTGACGGAAAGAATAAATTCCATTGATCTTTTAGTAAGCTATGTACGCCAAGTAGAATGGCTTTTACTGATTGCTTGATACATGAAAATCACCGTCGACTTTGTCGCCGGCACTCCTTCCCGAAATTCTGATCAATCGCACATCAAATAAATCGAGGTCCCAGTCCATACACTGTCTGATAAGCGACATTGTTTATTGAAATTTGACACCCAACAAGATCCACTCCAACTCCCTTATTCTTCCAGCTCATCTGATGTACACAACCTGAGGCTTACTCTGTATTTTAGCCGTTAACCATAGCTCCGCAGAATTCAAGCACTTGAAGAGGTATAAGTCTACAGTGAGTTTTGTGTTCCGACGTTGATTTCTCTCATTCCTTAGCCGGCCTCCTTACTTTCATGACCTTTCTGCGCCATCTTGACATAACCAGCTGTATCTCTTTTCTCACAAACGAAATGGCCTTTAGCTTACAACTCTAGCGTCGAAATGGTAGTTTCCAGACACTTGCAGTTAAGCCACACGAAACCTATGTCACAATTCGTCCGTTAAGATTCAATTATCAATCTTCTGCGTGTGGCCACAACGACCACTTTCAAGCTCACATACTGCTGAAATGCTTTGCACTAAAATATTAACTCCACAAGAAATTCCATTAAAACGGCCTTAACTATGATCTGGGAACACAATCAAAATAGAGCCAAAGTATCGGCTTGAGTAGCTACTATAAACCACCTGATAATGGCAAAAAAAAAAAAAAAAAAAAAAAAGGAAAAAAAAAACATATTGTTCTCATCAAGACAACTACATTTGAATTTGATGAAGTCATGTCTGAGATCGGCAGGAATATGATAGAATCAACAATGTTGACGAAGAGACTTATAAAATAAATTAATTAAAAATTAGAAAAGCTGGTTGGCCTGAAAGGATAGTTTCATTCTCACAGAAGAAAAGCCGCTTTGAATTGTTCTTATTTGTTTTGGAGTTGCACTCTTCTTGGAATATTCTTAATTAACGGCTCAAGTTCTGAACTTTTCTTGTGTTTTACAATTCCTTCTGGAATTCTGATGTTAACAATCAAGGAATGGATCTTGCTTTTCATTTTTCATCGTTGACAAGATCGTCAATACACCCATCTACTGTTACAGAATTAAACAAATGAAATAAAAACAATTCAAAACGGCTTTTCTTCTGTGAAACTCCATTGATTGTTGACTACAATCCATCGTTTCAATTTGGTTTGAGGAAAGAATAAATTCCATTGATCTTTTAGTAAGCTATGTAGCCAGTAGAATGGCTTTCTGATTGCTGAACATGAAAAATCAATATTGGGTTTACATATCAATGAGGATAGTTTTATTGTGCATTATTGTTTAATTGAATTTGACAAAGAATACTTTCTTCAGTATTGTGTAAAATATACCTATATTTAGGTTAACTGCTCCGCAGAATTCAAGAATTGAGAGGTATAAGTTACAGAGTTGTGTTCGATTGATTTCATTCCTTCGGCCTCTTACTCATGGCTTTGCGCTTATTGACATCCAGGTATCTTTTTCTCAAACGAATGGCCTTAGGCGTAACCTGCGTGAAAATGGTATCAGACACTGCAGTAAGCCAAGAATATGGCAATGTAGTAGTATACATCTCTGGTTGCAAGAAATTTCAAGCTCCACTGCTGAAATATGTTTGATAAAATATTAACTCCACAGAAATTCAATAAAACGGCCTTAAATATTTTGGAACACAATCAAATAGGCCAATAGGTAGTACTATAAACCAGAAATGGAAATGCAACAATGTTTAGTGAAGCTCACCTCAATAAGCTCATCGGAAGCAACATAGCCAATGGCTTCTTCAAGAGTCATCTGCAAATGGTTGCATTACAGTTAGCAATTTCTTGAACGTATATTTTTAGTGTTTTTTGTTCAACAGATATTGAAATAGTTAATAACTCTTTTAGTTGTTTATAATTACTTGAATATCATCTTATTTTTCCCATGCATTAATTCTTTGAATTACCGTTCATTTGCAACTATTTTGTTCTCATTTTCTCTGGGTATATACAAATATACAATCCGTGCAAATTGGGTTATTCCCTTTCATGTTTTTATTTATGTTCATATATCATTTATCAAGAGATTAGGAGCGAATAAGTTGTGAATCGCACTTTGAAAGTAGTATTATGTCACATGCTTTATGTCATTTGTCCAAGGATTGGCAACATTTAACCTTAAGAATAGAAACAATCAATAAAACTGCAAAATCTGGGCATTTCATACCAATCGAGGTGGAGATAGTTTCACATTCTCATCTTTGCCAGCAGCACGCATGTTAGAGAGCTCCTTAGCCCTAACCGGGTTGATCTGTGAAAAAGAAAAAATTTTGAAGTCATTCATCTTGAAATGATACAATGCCAAGCGCAAGAGACATAAATCCTTACATCGAGATCTGTATCACGCGAATGTTCACCCACAATCATGCCATCATATGTCTGCAAAAGAACAAAAAGTGAGCAGGTAGTTTTTCAAATTCCTTCAGAACAAATAGCCTTCAATTCAAGAACTGGGCTGACACACTAATTGGCCCCAAAAAGTGAAGAGATGGCACATCATTTCTTAGCACCTGCTATGTATTTTCCATCATCTCAAAAATAAGTGGGAGAATGTTCATGCAAATCCTGCATCAATATCACTGCTGTATGGAGGAATTAAAAGATAATAGATTGGCAACAACAAAGAGTTTTCATGAACAAGATATCGCCCCAACAACCATATAGAGGTGTCACCGATCAATTAATATATATACTACATGGTTATGAAAAAATATATATGTACAAATTTAGAATTTGAAGATTAACTGAAAATGCTCCATTAGAATTCATTGCTTAAGCGTGCCGAGAAAATGTAAAGAATTTCTTCACAACTATACAAATTCAAGGCATGGAAGAAGTGAACAGAAGCAGAAAGACAATAAGTCAAGAAAGAACCTCCATTCCAGGAGTAACAAAGAGTGTTCCACGAGCTTCCAAACTCATTAATGCATAAGCTGTGACTGTACCATAGCCCATTGATACCTGTTCAATTGCATAATGCAAGTTCAATTAGATCCAAGAAATAAAACTTGCATTAGTCAGTACACATCCAAGCAAATAATTCAATTACAAGAGCAAATCATATAAATTTCGCTAACAAATGGTTCTTTCAAAGAGGGGAAAGAAATATTAGAAGGGTAGAGCAAAAGAATAATGATTCTAATGCAACAATCAGTCAAATTGTTTGCAGCAAATTAATCTCTCTTACCTTCCATCTCTTCTTTGCCAATAGTCGCAACCAATTCTATTGAATATATCCCAAGATCCAAAGGGTTTATTAGATATAATCCTAGTATCCTAGTCAAACCTAAATTCAGGTAAAGGCTACTGTAGACTCATAAAGCTCAGATGAGAATTTATTGCCCCATTGCAGTGGGTCCTACAGATACAAATTCGATCAGATCAGCTCTGGGTAAAGCCCTATCCTTGAATTGAGGTAAACAAAACAAGAGCTTCAAATTGAACCACAGAAAACTCAAAGAAAATAATTCATTTTCAAATATGACAAATATTTGGTCTGCTCTTATAGAAAATAACTGAAAAGAACAACTAGTATTAGTTCAATCGTGAGGAAATGATGTGCATGTAAAACATACCAATACTCCCTTCCTAACATTTCCAAGTGGGCCCCGATATTTTTCATAGGCTGCAAAACAAAAGAATAAATTGTGTGAGCAAAATACTTTGTCAAGAGTTGGTTGTTGGAGCAAGGTTGACCTACACAATCACTGGAGAAACTGAACACAAAACATAAATGGAGCATCTACTACTTAGAAATTTTGCACAGAACCTACCAATTCATACATTGAGTAATATAAATGGGAACCTTAATTATATTGAAATTTGATCCTTCCCTACATTTTCGATCAAACTAACATAAGACATCCCAAAAATAGAATATTGAATCCAACTTGGTATACAAACAATTACCATGTCACACAAGTTCATATTGCCAAAAAGAAAGTCAAATACTACTTAAAGAAATCTAGAAAATAAAAAATTCCAAAAGAAAGAGAATGACAACAAGATTGTCGTGAGTGAAGAATTTATACTCAGGAAAGCTCGATGCATAAATCCAGTTCCACGTGTATCACTGCTGAACACACTCCTATAACCAACCAGGCCCCTGAAATATATGACAAAAAAGGACCAGTTCTGGTAAAATGGCTAATTAAGAATAAACAGGAAAGGAATATTCAAATAGAATTGATAAAATATATACAATTTTTTATGATGAATACATTACCCAGGATACAACAAATATGCATGTAACTACGCAAACATAATTTGGGCAGTTATGCACTGACCTTGATGGACAAGTCAAAGCCAATCTAGTCCTACCCAGATGTCCAGGCACTGGGCCCATATCAAGAACTTCAGCACGTCTGTGAGATAGAGCTTCCATAACTAATCCCACATGCTCTTCATTTATCTGAAATAAAAAATATTATGAATAAACCAAAGTTCCTATGAGCAAAAAACCAGTGCATTCAAAATTTTGAAATTCTTACCTCAATGGTTACTTCTTCAATTGGTTCAAGCTTCTGGCCATTCTGTGTTTTATACCTGATTCAATAATGTAACATTGCTCAAGATGCAAAAACCAAGTGCATATGCTTGTTTGCTTACATGCTAAGTATCTCACACAGGACTTACATGACTTTAGGTGGTGATACAGACAGCTCAAACCCTTCCCGCCTCATATTCTCTATCAAAATACCTGATATTAAAGCATCGGAAATTACACTCAGCAGTTACAGTACTTCAAGTTGAGTTGTAGAAGGAAGGACGTATTATTACGAATCTATGCTTTACATTGAATAAAACATATAAGCTGTAGCACTAGGTTAAGAGGGACTAACCGAGTTGAAGTTCCCCTCTCCCTTGAACTTCATATGATTCTGACAAACCAGGAATGACATTTATGGCAAGGTTAGTTTCAGCTTCAGCCATTAAACGATCACCAATTTTTCCTCCAGTCAACTATAGACATACAGAAGAACACCATTACCTCACATACAATAGCCAAAAATGAAAAACACATATATAAAAAGTATTTTCTAATGTGTTAAACAATGTGGAATTAGGGAAAATAAGTTGTCAGGCAGTTCGACTTACGTGGGTACCATCTCGGCCAGCTAGTGGAGAATCGTTTACACCAAAGGTCATGGAAATGGTTGGAGGGTCCAACTCAACAGTCGGTAATGCAGTCATCACCTAGAGATATATAATACTTCACTTTAGAATATGACCCCACAACTTGAGATATCAATCAACATGCTACCAAGAATTATGTATCACCAGGAAAACTGTAACAGACACATCAAGAACATATTGTAGACATAACCAAGAAGAAAGAACATATAAATAATCATACACTATATTAAATGCCTTAGCTGAAATTGCAAATCCTATGGTGGTAGAAGCGACAGAGTAAAAGGCTAACACTCAATCAATGTGATTAATTGGATAAAGGTTACATCACTAGATTGATTTCAAGGCTGATTTACATTCTACACACTAGAGCCAAAAGAACAAGTTACATCCATCGATGCCCACTTCTTTTGAAACAAAGCACTACACATACTATTAGCAATATGGTAAATTTTATTTAGATCCTCAATAGACACCTGCAAGAACATGTGCTTCAGCCTTCAGATTTTAGCCACCAACACATTCACAAGTACTAATTGGAAGACCTGTAACTGGCCAGTTCACCAGAAATTACAACTGGGGACAATGTCTCCAAGCATCATTAAGATCAAAATTTATTCGCAGGATCCATGGATCATGCTCATTTTCAAACATCGGTGCTTCATCAGGAATACCCACTGGAAAAAGAGAGAGAGAGAGAGAGAGAGAGAGAGAGAGAGAGAGAGAGGGGGAATCCTGGCTCAATGGCCTCATTTACATAACATCGTGCTTCTCAGGTACCCCACTGGGAAAAAGAGAGAGACGGAAGAGAAGGAGAGAAAAGAGAGAGAGAGAGAGAGAGAGAGAGAGAGAGAGAGAGAGAGGGGACAATGCATTTGTAACTGCAAAAAGGAAAAAGTCTTCAAAACTCACAAAGCAAAGTATCATTGGCACTTTGGCGGTAGGTATATAGTCAAGAAAATCTGTAAGAACTGTATAACCATATAAAGTACCTACAGAGTTCTACTTGATAATACTGATCAGAATGAAAGCAGCAAGTGATTTCAATCTTAGTATATGCAAAGCCATTAGTAAGCTACACACAATTTTTTAAAAAAAGCACAACATAATTTTTCTACAGAAAGCATGGAATCAAAGAATTCTGGGAAAGAATACACCAGGGATATTCAATAAATTTCCAAGAAAAGATAAGTGCAATGCCTGAGATAAAAGAAAACATCCTATTTACTCTTGAAAACAAATACAACCATATACCTCCACATTTGCCAATGTATGGCCTATTGATGGAATTGCCATACCAGCCATTGATATAATGTCACCAGCTCCAGCACTATCGATGAGAACTGTGTTTGTACCCTTCTTCTTCATTAGCTTCATAACCTACAAGATAAAAGATGAACATGTTAACGGTACAATCAAATTTCCAGTTGCAGAAGGTTCAGGCATCTCACATATAAAACTGGTTCAAGAATTGTCTCAATATAACTGCTTTTACCGAATCCTCATGCTTTGCACAAGAGATGAAATAGCATTCTACTGAAAAGAAGTAAGACTTGTAAAGTCCTTCCTAACATTGTATGTAATTGAAAGGTGATCAGAAACAAAAGGAAACTTAAAATACAGATGTTTGTATTTGGGGTTCCTAATGCTTGATATAAGAAGTCAAGACATAAATAATATGGGAACCAGTTGAAGCAAAAAATAAATAAAAAGTCATCACATTCAAATGTTTGGTACTAATAAAAAACCCTTCATCATTGACATTCTGATAGAATAAATAAATTGCTTCCTTTGCCCTTTCCATCAACGTTGTAGACTACTGCAAACTATATTAATTGGGTTCTCCCTTGTCTTGTCTAGTTCAAAAATTAACTGAAAACAAACTAGGAGACAATGGAACTGCCAAGGATGACGTTTTGGTCACAATATATCAGCTACAGGCTGCAGCTAATGCTGAATAGGCATTTTTCTCAAAATGAGAGTTATGGAGACATGGAACGATATTATTTATCATTGCATTGGCTACTTTATTCAGCAAAGCAGTACACTTCATGAACTTTACAAGAATAATAAGGCTAAAACAAAGGTGATACAAGAGTAGGAACATAATGTAATAATACAGACATGGAGGAAAAGGAAAATTTTCACTAACAGTTAAGGGAGAAAATTTTATTTTTAAAATTTTAGAGTTCTCAATATTTATGATATCACAGGAAGTGAAGCTTTTAGTTCAGATCTAAATACCAAGCTGCAACCTAACACCAGATAGAATCAGGGTGAATGAAGCATGAATGATTTCCATATTGAATCCTTCAATTTAGCAAAGCAGGAAGGTCCTGAAAATGAAATTCAAGGCATTGTTTCAATATCATAGCATGTACGATACTAACCTTTCCCTCTTCAATTTTCACAACCCCTGAATCTGTGGAACGTAGTCCATGCACCCTGTCCCCAACACGAAGGACTCCAGAAGCAACACGTCCGGTTAATATCCGCCCAAGATAGAAGTCTTTTTCCATCATGGAAACCTGAAAAGCAACAGTGAAAAAGAGAACAATAACTACCATATAGTCCATCGCACCCTGTCCTCCAACGCACGAAGGACTCCAGAAGCAGTACCACGTCCCGGTTAAATATCCCGCGCCAGTATAGAAGTTCTTTCTCCTCCATCCATGGACAAACCTTGAAAAGCAACAGTGAAAAAGTATGATATCAATAACTTACATATTAATAATACCTATACTTATCATATATATATATATATCCATAATATATACTACTACATATATTATTACGTGACCATGCCCCAATGCCTCACCACGCTGTGTATCATAATTACAAGACGATAAGATCACACATGATTAACATCTCCACTTGGAACGACAGTGTCGTAACTACTTAACCAGCAATCCGGAAAAAAGGACGCATCTAAGTTGCTTGTTGGTGGAATGCGAACACTGCCTTTGATAGCATCGCCTGGCTACTCTTTTGCATCCTATATATATTACGTGACCATGCCATGCTCACACGATGTGTACATATTCAAGACATAAACACACATGATTAAACATTCCACTGGAACCGACAGTGTGTAATACTAACCAGCATCTGAAAAGGAGCATCAAGGCTTGCTTTTGGTGGTGGAACATGCCTTATGATAGCATCAAGCAACTGTGACATATTCTTTGCATCAGTAGGAGGATCTTTAGTGAAGGTGGAAGATGCCCAGCCCTCTTTAGCGGAAGCATAAAGAACAGGAAAATCCAGCTGTTCCTCTAAATCAAGAATAGCATAGGTTATATACCTCAGAGTTTATATCCAGTTAATAAAGCATGTAAATAACTGTGAAGGAAATCAAATAATGGAGGGTTCAAATTCCTATCTTTATTTCACCTGTAGCACCCAGATTGGCAAATAGATCAAACACAAGGCTCTCAACTTCATCACACCTCTCCTCAGAAACTGCATGAATGATGAGGAAGCACATGAGGACCATTTCCATATCCCAAATTTTACTGGAGAGAATTTCAATATTCTATAGGAATGTAAGTAACGAGGAAGTGAAGCAAAAGTAACTACACCAAATTGGAATAGACTCCTTCATGGCTTAAAATTATTTCACGCTCAAAATGTTCTGAAAACTCAAATGTATTGACAAATAGCTGCTCCAAACAGTAACACCAAATAACATACAGGATTTCAAATTCGAAGTTGGAGGAAAATGGACATAGTAAGCCATGGAAATATAGAGACTCATAATGTAGAAATACCATGTAAAGCCAAATACATGAGTATGACAAATGACAACATGGAAAATAAAAGTTGTATATAGCATGAAACTTCAATTTCCATTTTATACTTTTTGCTTAATGTTTCAGCTTCCACCATAGATCATGTAATTGGATAGTAATTTACTTTCCAGTTTCCACAAAGAATATACAGAAAGTATGAATTAGTAATGTAATAATACCTGCAGGCCGATCTACTTTGTTTAAAAGTAGAATTGGGCGAAGCCCATACTTCAATGCTTTAGCAAGAACAAACTTTGTCTGGGCAAGTGGGCCTTCACCAGCATCTACAACTAAAATTGCACCTTCAACCATGCCAACAACTCGCTCAACCTACGATTCTCAAAACAAAATTGCACAAGGATCAACACCCTGAACCCAAACTGATTTGCAAATATCAAACTAATTCCTAAGAGACAAGCAAAGCTGAGCTTCTGACTCACAGTAAATTACTAATGAAAAATAACCACTTCTACCACTAGAACAACTAACACTTGGTCCATAATTTCTTTTTAACCTCAGTTAGACCGTGCCTTAGGACTTTTACTACACAATTTCTACCATATGTCAAATATACATGTTGATATGGACTTTTACTACATATATCATTAACATCGGAGTAATCAGTTCTTGAAGCCAACATTACTAAACTAAGATGACAGCAATAATTCGTAATCAAAAATAAAAACCAGCAATAATTCGCCATCAAAACTAAAAGACATCATTAATTCATGTGACCCCTAAGGAAAAAGAAACTCCAAGTGAGAGCTTACTTCACCACCAAAATCAGCATGTCCAGGTGTATCAACCATGTTTAGCTCATTTTCTTTCCATGAAATTGAAGTAACCTGCATACAACAATTCTTTCATTACATAAACTCCGAAAAGTTCTCTTTTTTCAAAAATTCTTGCTTTTAACATTTTTTTTTCCTTCAAAAATTCTAGCTTTTTCGAAAAGTACTATGACAAAAAGAAGAAATCAAGAGACCTTAGAGGCTATGGTGATGCCACGCTCGCGTTCAAGGCTAATGGAGTCCATGGCACGTTCGTGAGGAATATCGGCGCCGCACTGCCTAAGCAATCGATCCATCAGTGTCGTCTTTCCATGATCGACATGTGCAATCACAGCAACATTACGTAACCGGCTAGGGTCCAAGGCGGAATTCGGTGCTGTTGCAGCCGAGGTGGTTGCAGTGGAGGAGGCGGCGGAGAAGGCTCGTGTGACGCCAGTGGTGGCGCGTGGGATAAATGGTGTAACGCTTGATGAAAGGTAGTGCTTGTATAGTAAGGAAGAGGAAGAATAAGAAGAAGAAGATATAGACTTCCTGGTGGAGGACCAGAGAGTTCGAAGCAGAGGACCCGCCATTTTTTTAAGGTAAAAATAGCAACGAGGTTTATGGTTTTAAGTTCGACTTCTATTGGTAGGGTTTTAGACAAGGAGAAAGATACCCACGTGGCTTTTTCTGCTTTGGTAAGTTAAATAAATAAATATTGTAATAAAATCGAATTGGCGCTACGTTCGACGACGACAAACAGTAAATCGGAAAATTTTGAGAACAAAATACCGATAAGCAGAACCTGCCGTCATTCGTCGATGAGGAGCCTAAATAACGGCCGCAAAATCGCAACTACCACAAATAGGCTGAGAACTTATTGTGAAGAAGAAAGGTGTAAAGTTATGTTCTGAAATTTCTAGCGTTTAATGTTTGAGGGAGGGGATTGTAAACCATTAATCTATTCGTCCTTTTATTAAGGTTAATTAAATAATTAATAATTATTAAAATAATTAATTTTACTAAAAAAACCTTTAAATTAAATAGTTAACATCTATTAAAATAACTGATAGCGATTAAAACAGTTAATTTTAATAAAAAAAAAACCCTAATAAATTTTAGAGACACCAAAATATATTTTATTTATAAATATCTAATATCTTAGCTATTATAACAGCTATCACCTGCGAAAACAATTAATTTTTTCAGAAAAAAAGAACTTTAAATGAATTTAGAGACACCAAAATATAATTTATTTGTGGTTATCTAGTACATATGATCGGGTATGCAATCTAATATTTTTAGAGTTTGCAATGTACTTCCTAGAGAATTATTTTTGCTGTTAGAACTTGATCTCGTGATCATCAATACGCTGTTTTTCGATATGGAGTCTACGACGATTCAACCACTGCACCAAGCTATTTTTGTAAATAAATTCCCTAATTACTAGTTGGTTTATAAGAAATGGCCTTACAAATTATATTAATCTCGTTAAGTTCTTATAAAATCTCCATTATTTTATAAGATATATATTATTTTATCTTTTGAGAAATTTTAATAACCTTACATTTTTGGGCCTTATTATGCATTACCTAGTCCAAGAAATTACTTGGTTTAAAAATTCAGATTTTGATGTACGGACACCAAGAGAAGTTTATAATATATCTCAGACATGGTATTTGATTACAAGATCACATGTGACCCAATTATAACATATTACATTACAAGAAAGCAAAAATGTTTAGCAAGAGATGCAATGAAGAAGAAAACAACAAAGGGCAGAGCAAAGAGACATGAGACATGCAAATGGATGAAAATTTGATTTACAAAAACAAACAAGGCCTTGGCTTCCTTTTTCTCTTCTTGGGTTTAGGAGGCTGCAAGACAACTTTGATTGCTGCGTCAAAAACTGCCTTCACATTCTGGCAAATAACACATATAGATAAAGGTTTGAGTTACCAAATGATTGGCAATATATTTTGCATATAAAAGCCAAACAAAATCATCAAAACTATTGTTATTAGTGTGGAAATGTGTACAATATTACTAAAATTTGCAATTTCAAGTGCACGATAAGTTATTCATAAAACTTGGCATGCTACAAGATTTAAGTTGTAAAATTCATAGGTGAATTTATGTATTTGGCCTATATTCAGAGGTATGCAAGATTGTTGTTGCCATCCTAACCTGTTGAGTCTTTGAGCTGCACTCAATGTAAACAGCAGCACCAATCATCTTCTTTA
This sequence comes from Jatropha curcas, assembly GCF_014843425.1. The sequence continues at coordinate 805,382 of NW_023590567.1, forward strand.
GTTCCTCTCCCTGCACTTACAATTAAAACTTGTTACTTCTTTTAGTTCATAGAATTGGCAAATCCACTTTGTTCAAATAGCACATAGCCAATGGGAATGAACATTTTGCCTGAGAAGTTGTGATTGGTGTTGCACCAGGATGATCAATCAAATACTGCTTGTCGTCTCGCAAATCTGCAGTTATAAAATCCAGTCAAAATCTATTTCGTATTGAAATTGAAAAGTGGAATTGTTTTTTCAGGAAAATACCAATGCAAATGCTGTTGGAAACAACAATTCCAACATATGGACATTGAAACGAAGGAGATCTTCAATTACCTAGTTTAGTACCCACTAGAACAACTGGTACAGTTGGGGCATAATGCCTTAGCTCAGGAATCCACTGGTGCCCAACAAAAAGAAACAATCAAGAAAAATGAAAAAAGGGGCAAATTTCAAGACCCAAAATTTACAAACAGCAAATGAAAATAGTAAACTAAACCTTCTTGGAAATGTTCTCATAGCTAGCTTTACTTATTAGGGAGAAAGCCAAAAGGAACACATCTGCACCCCTGTAACTCAGAGGCCTTAGTCTGTTATAATCTTCCTGTCCTGAAGACACAAGTTAACTATACTCATATAAATAGGCTAATTTTCAATTTTCTCCTGAAAAATTAAGAGAATTGTTTAGAAATGAGTAAAATTTCTCTGATTGTAGAAAACCCAAGAACTGACCTGCAGTATCCCATAATCCAAGATTGACTGTGCTACCATCAACCACCACATTAGCACTGAAATTATCAAACACTGTAGGGACATAATCCTAGCAAAATAAAGAAAGAGGCTTTACAATTAAAATCATTATTTTTGATTGCTGAGAGAAATCTTGAGGGGAAAAAAGACTGGAAATAAAAGTACATATAATTAAACATACAGTAGGGAAGGTGTTGCTTGTGTAAGAGATGAGCATACATGTCTTCCCAACAGCACCATCACCTACAGTAACACATTTGATAAACCTGGCTGTGCTCATTTTTTGGGGATTTTCTCTTTGATTTCTATTTCTTACACCATTCCTACTGGCTTCTTCTTCTTCTTCTTCTTCTTCTTCTTCTTCTTCTCTCTCTCTATCTCTCCGTTACTTTAAAATTCTCAAAAATATTGATCAACAAGGACTTCACACTTATAGAGGGTCAAATTTGAAGTGGTTTTGGTTTAAAATTTGAATAGGAAAGGAGGGATGACAGAGTTGCATTTAATAAGGTAAGGAAACCCTAGCCCCCAACTTTAGCTGGAGCTCTTTACCTTTACCATGATTGCCAAATAGCTTTCCTGTTTCTTTAAGGGGAAGGACAGTCGCTAAAGACACTAACAAAAGAATTGTTTGGTGATAGTGTGTTAGTTGGTTAAGTATTGGAAAAGGGAGGGATTGAATCATTAGTGCTAAGAAAGAAAATTACACATTGCTTAATTAGCCAAATAATCATTTTCCAAGTATAGAGTAGGAAACACAGGTGAAAGAAAGCAAGTTACCAGTAAAGGCATGATATTTCCATGCTTTCCTGTACAAATTTTGACACAAATCCATTATTAATTTTCTATATTTTTATTAATTTGATTCTAATAAGAACTTCTAACTTGTAATCTCATAGTTTCCAACCTGATTCAATTTATGTTAAAGATATTATTTTGCTTTTTCTATCCAATGATTGCAAATGCATTTTTAGGTGTAAGTATCTGAATTCAATTGCATGGAGAAATTAACACTCAGTTGGGTCAGGTTAACAAAACTTGAAGGAGCTAACTTTATGTGGGTGTCACCATGATTAAGGGAAGAATTTATAAATGGGATGTTCAATTCAATACCATTTTAACTAAAGCTCGCTTTTGATGAACTCTTGATATTCCTGTTCCAATCATTTAATCAAGTTTGGTCATTGAGTGTTGAATAATTTAAAATTAAATTATTATCCAATGGTTAAGATTGCATGTGAAATGTGATACAGTAATATTCATTTTCTATAAGAACGTGAGGAGCGAAATGTTTCAGATTCGAATTCTATCGATCACAATCATTAATACCCACGTTACGATTTGAATTAGATTCGAATCCAGTGGCTACTTAATTTATATTGCTTTTATTAGTTAAAAGATGACAACTCCATGTGAGCAAGTGTCTTTTTATGACTATGATTTGATCTCTAATGTGGGGTATGGAGTCACTGAAGGCAGTGATAGCATCCATGTGATGAAGAAGATGATAATATATATGGCTTTGGAAGTGACCTGTCTATGCTGTGTGACATTCACAACAAAAGATATCACAAACCCTTTAAAGGTTGTTCTGAAATGTGACTTTCAGAGCAAAAATGGATTTCTCGTCTGAATCTGATCATATTGAAAGGGGACCTAATCTGATTTTTGCTTCATGGACAAGTGAAAATGGACCACATAGTTTACTAATATTATTGGCTCTGCCTTCATTTATGGGCCTGTTATCAAATTGGGGATTAGGGTTTTAAGTATAACCTAATTAAGAATCATCTAAGCCCAACTTCTAGTCTTATTATTATTATTATTATTATTGAGCTTGAGAAGCTCATTTCTTAAATTAAAAAGATGCCTAATAAGCAATAATATCCCCAAAGTTGTGTAATATTGTAATTGCAACATATTTTTTAATTTTTTTTAATAAATACACTCTAAAATAATGCTTAATAAGTATTATTTTATTTTTTTAAGTTTATATTATTTTTTGAATGTATTTTTGTTTAAACACAGATTAAGGCTCACCTAAAATTATATTATTCTTGCAAAATGTTTGGAAACAACATTATTTTAGTAAATTGTATTCGTACTCTTAATTATTTTATTTAACTAAAAATCAAAAATTATTTTTTAAATCTGAATCTCATTATAAATTTATTTCTCAAAGAAAATAAAACCTACATCAGTTGGTATAAAATCTAATAATCTTTATTCATTTATCTATTTATTTTCTTTATAGTATCAATCTCTAACACGGTTATAGTATTTACGTATGTCTCTTATTCTTCATATGGGCTACCTAAACCCTAATAAACTCTTCGCAATATCCCTTTGTTTTTTAATTTTTTAGGGTGGCTATCTTTTCATGTCCCTCTAGACAAATACTTTGTTCTTCATCTTCTTGTTCTTTTTTTTTTTCCTGTATTATTTATACAAACATCTCCTTTTCATTCCATTCAAAAATAAAAACAAAGCTCATGCAAGGTTTGTATATTATATTTTTTCTTCTTCCTGTCTAAAAATTATTGGATTCGTTAATTTATGAACATAGCTTTGAAAAACCAGGTAATAATTGGTGCTAATTATTTTACTTATTTCTTTTTATTTTGTTTGATTTAGAGAATGCAAAAGCGCAATAACAGCAATAATAATGGTGGAACGGCGGGGGCGCATCCAGCTTGTGCTTCATGCAAGCATCAAAGGAAGAAATGCGGAGAAGATTGCATATTAGCACCATATTTTCCGGCGGATAGAAGCCGGGAGTTTCAAGCTGTTCATAAAGTTTTTGGAGTAAGCAATGTGATGAAATTAGTAAGGAGCGTTAGGGAAGAAGATAGAAAAACTGTGGCGGATTCTTTGGTTTGGGAAGCTTTTTGCAGGCAGAATGATCCAATTTTGGGTCCTTTAGGAGAGTATAGAAAAATTCAAGAAGAGCTTAAGCTTTACAAGAATCAAACTCAAATGGTGAACCAAAATCAACTGGTTCAGCAGCAACAAGGGATGATTAGTAGTGCTTGGAATGGCACTAACAAGGGAGGAGGAGGAGGAGGAGGATTAGCTAATAATAATAACAGTATAGTAATTAATCATAGTCATAACAATGGAAATGGAAATATAATTGTTGATCAAATCCCATATGATAGTTATCCTTTAAATTATGTGCAAGGTACTGAGAAAGTTAGAAGGCAAGAAAAATTGCAGCCCCATTTGCAGCAGCAGCAGCATTCGATTACTACTGCTGGATTTAATCAGCAACCGTATTACCTCCCAGGTAACTAATTAAACTGTTTAATTATTAAGTAAATTAAACATGAAATGCACTTAAATTAATTCTCATTTAAGTTATATGTTTAAATTTTTGGCAGGGCATTTTGGTTCTATCAATGGCAAGACAATGGATGGGACATTGTGGGAAGGTGGAATATAACTAAGTTAATGATGGAATTGATCATAAGTACAATATATATACATGCAGAAAATTTAGCAGCAGTTAACAGACAGACATGGAAGAGAAATCAAAATCCGTTATATGATTCAATTTATATTATTGTATTGCAATTCTTGTTAATTTCAGGCAATCAGTTGTTGCTTAATTTGATGTTTAGGAATTTAGACATCATATTACATATGAAATTCATATTATTATAGAGAAATATTAATTGTTAATATTAATCAATATTATATTTTTTATAGCTTCAAATAGAAAGAAAAATAGAAACAAGAGTTTTGAATATGTATATACGAAGGTGTAGCAACTGATATATTATTAATGCTGTTTTTTCTGTATATACAAGTAATGAAAGGCAGCCACTTATATAGTGGTTAAGTCCACGACTAAGTACAAAGAATCCCTTAATAATCTATGAAATATTAACTAATTATTGAAAGCAGATCCTAGCTACCAATTCAGTCAAGATACAATCTGCACATGGTAATCCAACAACCAAATATATCTAACAGAATATGGAAAATATTTAGCCATCCTTATTCCTCCTTATTTTCCACAACAGGTGCTTGCAAGGAAGTGTGATCACTTATAACCACCTTATCACTCCTGTGATCATCAACACAAATATCTTAACCATCCATATATTATTTTTTAAAAGATTTTTGTCCTGAAAAATATATTTTCTGAAATCAAATTTATATTTTCATAATCGGATGGAGATTAACACGACTTACCTTCATATCTATTTATATAAAAATAAGATGGCCTTTAATAATATCATTCTAATGAAATAATTTTTATAAATGAATCGGGAAAAACTTGCAAAGAAAAATTTTTAGTATTTATTAATTTCAGTATTCAACTTAAAACTTTGACTTTGGGTCAAGTCCAAAGTCCAGCAACACTTGAAACATAGCCCAAAATGGATTCTAAGCTCTAACTTCTAACCATGGCTTGATTAGCAAATTCCCAAGGATAATGGAGATGACCCATTGCAGACTTTGCAGTTTCAACAACTTATTTACCTTCTTCATCGCCTTCTATTTCCTTGTACCCTCAGCACACTCAAAAGCACCTCTCATCGGTGTCCACCCTTTAGGTGTTCGCTTCTCTCTCTCTTTTTGACCCAGATCGTCAATTTTCATTTTGTTGTTGATTTCATTTCAATTATTGTGTTATTTTATACTGAATTTGATTTCTGCACCTTTGCAGATGAGAAGTACTTTTCTTCGCGGCTTATCAAATGCAAGGACGGCTCGAAATCCTTTCCCAGAGACAGTCTCAATGATAATTTCTGCGACTGTGTTGACGGAACAGACGAGCCCGGTATCGGAAATTCTAAATTTTGTTGCTTCTGCAGTACTATTGCTTCAAATTCTCAATCTTTTGTGTTTACGTTTTACTGGGTACTTAAATTTTAGTTACTTTATGTCGTATTTGATGTGTGAAGCTTACTAACTGTGGATTGATTTTATTACTATCATGTATAATATCGAAACCGTTTCTTTATACATTCTGGGAATGCATGTTAAAATTCTGGATTGGACCATCTGTGTATTTAGTCTTCAGAAATATTTTGCGGGAAAATGGCAATTGAGTGCTTCACTGTTTGATGTTTGATAAAAATTTAAGATGTGAAAGTTTTATTGCTTTTATGAGAACATGCCTGAGAAAACTTTGTTTGCTGTAATGGGCTAGTTTAATTGAAAAAGAATTGTTATATTTCAAGTGGAATACCTAATCTTTGAGATCAAAGTGGCATCAAGTCATTCTTTTCTAAACCTGTGTAGAACTACTTTGCTAGTGGATTTATTGTTTGGTGGATTTCCAACGTCCAAGATACTGAATTCCTGTTATCAGAAATTGTGATGCTATTTCTTTTTCCATTTTTTTTTTCCCTTTTAAACTGGAACACTTTTACTTCCCCTTTCTCTTTGGGTTTAGGAATTGTGATGCTACTTTGCTTGTAAATTTTATAATTCTGCCTGAGAATGTTTGCTTTTTTCTTTTTTTCTTTTTTCATCTCAACTTTATGTATGATGATAGAGATTTTGCCAGTGAATTGAGTGGTATTTTCTTGTGGTTTGTGCCATACACATAAGCTGATAATTTTACTAAATTATTTTTCTTCTATGCTATTTATTTCTTAGTGGATCATATTTAGTTGCGATTTTGATTTATCCTGCAGGAACTTCAGCCTGTCCCAGAGGCAAATTTTATTGCCAGAATTTAGGAAGTAAACCCCAGTTTATATTTTCATCCCATGTAAATGATCGAATTTGTGGTGAGTACAATAAGTAAAATTGGTTCACTTCCTTCTCTTTAATGCTTCAAGTCTTCTTTGCCATTCATTCTTATGGCAGATAGCTGGTTCAGGTGCAGTAACCTAGGGTTTATGTGCTTTAGCCTCTTACTGATTTATCACTTGTATCATCCAAGGGAACAAAAAACTTCAATTTTGGTAATATTTTTCTTCCTTGTTGATATCATCAGGCTTCAGCTCGATACAATGTTCCCCTGTATGCTTGGTTTTCGAAGTCATATCTGTGGATACTGATTAAGTGATTAGTGTTTTCATGTTTGCTTCACACATTTTATCTATACCATTCAATCCCATTTTGTGCACTACATGAAGTTTTCCTCCTTTGTATTAATGCAAATTGGGTTTGTCCTTTTGTTGGACAATTGGTTCTTTATGTCAATTTATTAACTTTGTAGATTGCTGTGACGGAAGTGATGAATATGACAGTGGCATCAATTGCCCAAACACATGTATCATGGGTGGAAATTTGGAGTACAAGGCAAGACGTTTTATCTCAGCTACTGATGCCAAGGAATCGGAAGATGGACTTCTTCTGGAGGACTTATTGCATAAGGCTAAAGGTATTCTTCAGGCAACATTATTATTTTTTAATCTAACTTACAGTTACTGGTAGCATAAACAGGGTAATGCTTACTGATTCCAGGGTTGAAGATGGTGATAATTCTTCAAGGCGTTCTCCTTGGTTGCGTGGTGATATTTCAATTATTTCGTCGTCGTCGAAAATTAAAAAGAATGCATTATCATTAAAGAATTTTAATATTTTTGGTAAAAGCCTCTCACTTCTTCCTGATAGCTCAAAATTCCACAACCCATATTATGGTTTGCGCTCTCATTATGGTTTTATATCAGTAGCTGCAGGTTCCTGCTCATACATTCTGGTGTTTTGGCCTGAAACAGCCTTTGTCTTGGAGGCATTCCCTTCTTGATACAAAACTTTATTAACCAAAATCGATGAGAACTGGACAATATGGGATACTTAATTAACCGTGATTATACAAATGCACAAAGTGAAACTTTCAAGACTTCCTGTGGTCCATCTGATCCGATGCATGTCATATGCTTCAACATTGGGCAATACAGCTGCATTATAGGTTTAACTGTTATTGATGACATATTAGATTTGGAAAGAACTGCTTCAAGGTGTATTGGACTCCATGAAAGAAAGATTTTTCTTGGTATAATTTGTTGTGGCACCTTTGATGTTTTCCCTTGAATGCTTGTTTTGGTAAAGCAATAGATCTTATTTTGCCTCATCAAGTCTTAAAATTTTATTCTAGTAAAATTAAAGTGTGTATGATTCTCAGTCTGTGCAGATAAAAATCACTAATGGAAGATTTTCCAAGCAATATTTTTCTTTCATAAAGAGGGGAAAAAAAGGCACTTAAAATGAATAGTATTGCATTTTTATTTTATCCTGGAATGATCTGAAGAGTCTTTCCTGTGTTCCTCTATGGGAAGGGGAGAGTTGTTTTTCAGTTGAAAATGTTTCTCTTGTCGTGCGCATGTAATTCTAATGAAACGACGACTCCTTCTTTGGCAGATACGAGTAAGACTGCTACACGTCGTTTTTATGGAATAAAGTTAAATCTCTTCATCTTTTGTCTCGTTTACTTTATTGTTGGAAATACCGTTAATGAAGAACCCTAGCCATGGATACTTAGAAATCTCCTTTCCTCAAAAATGATAATCGGAATAACAAGAAAATGGTTTCCTTTTCGCAATTTTCTTCTCCAATTTCCATTAGTTCGCTCAATTTCTTCGGTTTAACCAACAATCCAATCAGCAATTGAAGCCAAAGCCTACCAGAAAATCCCTGACCTTCTAATTTCCTTAAAAGAGCAACCTTTCCAAAATCCTAATCCTTTCTCCTTCCTTTCTAACTTCCCTCTTAAGACTGCTACACGTCGTTTTTATGGAATAAAGTTAAATCTCTCCATCTTTTGTCTCGTTACTTTATTGTTGGAAATACCGTTAATGAAGAACCCTAGCCATTGATATTTAGAAATCTCCTTTCCTCAAAAATGATAATCGGAATAACAAGAAAATGGTTTCCTTTTCGCAATTTTCTTCTCCAATTTCCATTAGTTCGCTCAATTTCTTCGGTTGAACCAACAATCCAATCAGCAATTGAAGCCAAAGCCTACCAGAAAATTCCTGACCTTCTAATTTCTTTAAAAGAGCAATCTTTCCAAAATCCTAATCCTTTCTCCTTCCTTTCTAACTTCCCTCTTAATCAAAGAACCCAAATCGTGGATGAAATTTTACAATCTTTTATCCCTTTAAGACCACGATCTTACCCGAAACTTGCATATTCTTTTCTCCTTTCTTATACTCTTCAAAACCCCAATCCTCTTCCTCTTGCTTTAGCCATTCTACAAAGTACTCTTCGTTCTGGCCTTTCACCTGAACCCGGAATTCGTCTTCTTCTCTCTTCTGCTTGGCTTGATAAAAGAAAGCAATCTCAATCTGTAACTACCATTCTAACGGAAATGAAGTTTATTGGGTATTATCCTGATTGTGGTACTTGTAATTATATTATATATTGTCTTTGTGCTGTTGATCAGTTGCTTGAGGCAGTTAAAGTCTTGAAGGGTATGGGTAGGGTGGGTTGTGTTCCTGATTTGGAAAGTTACGGCATTGTTATTGGTTCAATGTGTGTAGCTAGAAAAACTGCTGATGCAGTAGAGATGATAAAGGAAATGGTGGTAAAACTTAGACTGAATCCAAGGCAAGGAACAGTAGTGAAACTATTAGCAATGTTGAGGGCAAATAGAGAAATATGGAGAGCAGTTGAGATAATTGAGTTTTTGGAGAGGGAGGGCTGTCCTGTTGGATTTGAGAGTTACGAATTGGTGGTTGAAGGATGCTTGGACTGTAAAGAGTATATTTTGGCTGGAAAGGTAGCTATAGGAATGACAGAGAAAGGGTTTATACCTTATATCAAGGTTAGACAAAAGGTGGTTGAAGGACTTGCTGGTGCTGGTGAATGGAAGCTTGCTTGTGCTGTGAGGCAAAGATTCACAGAGTTGAGCTCATAGTTTCTTCCATTTTTATGGGAATGAATTCACACATATGTAATGGTTGATATGGGTTGTTGATTTTTCATTTGTTAGCTGCATGACATTCTAATCCTCTTATGATGACTAATCTATGGTGGTTATTATATCAGGCAGTCACTAAGTGAGTGTTGGAGTTGAAATCCACAGGTATGTATTGTTAGAAAGGCAGAGACTTGTTTTTTATGAAGTTCTTACTAAGCATTATTTGTAACATTATCTTATATTGGTTAGAACCTAGCACAGTGCAATTTGAGTTGTATTGTTACTTATATTAAGATGTCTTCTTTAGAATCGAAAGTAGTGTGTGTTAGTTTACAATTCTGATTTCTGCTAACTGATTAATGTTGTACTTACACAATTTGGTTCAATTATATAAACAAAGTAAGCAAAGCCTTACCTCAATCAGTCAATTGATGCTAATACCATGCAAATTTTTTTGTTGCAATGATGGCTCTTGAGGCTCATCCATATTCTGATACATTCAAACCTTAAATATACCTACAGACTTTAAGTCTCATTTTCACTCCAGAACAAAGTAAAATATTAACACCTTTTAGTTGCTCGAAAGACTTGTGATTGGTATGCGGGTTCTTTTTCGGGCTTTGCCAAATGACAAATGAGATAGATGAAAGTTATGTTAAGCATTTTATATCAAGAATTGGGGATCTCCAATCAATGATGTAATATCCATTTTGATACGAAGGAATTACCCATCTTCTTATGCTTATGGCATGCATTTTCCCTACCATACTTCCTGCAAAGCTTAACTATTGTTAAATTAATTTCCATGAGCAATATCTTTTACTTGGATTTGTATGTAATTACTAATATGGAAGACATCTTGTTAAGAGATTGTCAAGTCACCCTAAAGCCAGGATCAGCCAAGCACATATAAAATGATTCTTATTCCTGTTCCTTGACAGGGTAGCTAGGCTCCATGGCAATGCCACAGATACCTTTCTTGCCCTTGGAACCACGCCTCAGTTTTATATAGCCAGAATCACCCCACTCTGTACCCCATGAATTTTTAACGAGCCAGTACTTTTTACCATCAGTTTCTCCGTAGCCGACTGCTGTGACTCCATGGTTGAGTTGTGTTCCACAGAAGCCACTGAAGATTCCTTTTGAGTAGAATTGAAATGAAAAACCACCGGCATCAATTGCAACAGATACAGGTTGCTTGGCAACTGCAGTTTGTAGGCTTTTCTCATCATTGGCAGGTACTGCTTCATAACCACTAATAGTCACTGTCTGATTTTTATTTTTGTTTTTGTGGCAGTTGCCATCTTTTCCTTCATAGGGATAATCATCTTCAATGGAGAGCCCCTGCTTTTGAATGTATGTAAACGCTGTTTCCATGAATCCACCATTACATCCCTGGCTATCATTGTGAGTATCACAGTCTACAAGCTCTTGTTCTGACAGAGATACTAATTTTCCTGTCTTGATTTTGTTAATGCCTTCAACAGCTGCCACTGCAGAGAATGCCCAACAACTTCCTGTATAGAACTGTCACTTTAGATCTTGTCATGCCAAAAATTCTTAGAATAAAACAAAATGATTAATTGACAATTGGCATAAAACAAAAGCACTTCTAAAAAGTGCACTTGGACTCAAATTTCTCAGGGAAGAAAAAAATGAAAAAGAAAAGGGAAACAAAGCTTCATACCACATTGACCTTGATCTTTAACCGGGGTTACAGCGCCTTCCTTTATCCAATCTACTGAGGTTGGCAAGTCTGAGGAGTTTCCATGCTCATGGCTAGGCTTCTTTCTACCGTGTTTATTAGCCTGAAAACCCAGGTAGATAGATTTAAACTCATCATTAGTCAAGTCTGCAAACTTGTTATCTCTGAGTTCGTATGGTAATTTCTGAGCATTGATGTAGTCAATGAACTGAATGTTTGATTGATATATTCCAAACCGCAGATAATATTCGTCTTTGTTATGATATTTTCGACCATGATGTTTCAGCCACCTGTCATACCTCTTTCTCATGGCTTTGGGGTTATATCTTGGCAGACTATGGATTTCTAAATCTGCCATTGTATGTATCAATAGAATGCAGAGAGATATAAGAATCAAGCCAGCTTTCTTTAAATTAATATGCGACTCCATGGCTACTGACGATGTCTATGGAGAATGGGAGCTTATAAATGACAATTTTAGTACATCCCAGGAATGATATATGGGTTGCTTACGGAATGCAGTTATTATCATTTACGTAGATCATACTTTTGCACAAGTTATTTCAGTTGGACTTCTTGTTTCATTCATGTCTTCTTTGCTGTCCATTTTTTCTGGGGGAAGTCTTTCATGTTCATTCTCATGTGTGAATTGTACACGCAGGATTATCTGCATAATGGGAAGCTTAGGACGGCTAACCAAGAATCTAGGAAAATCAGGGCTGGGTAACTCTCTTGATGCGGCTAATGCTTTGGTCAAGGATCGACGCTGAGCTGAGCCTACACATTGCTGCTCTCACTATATGCATCTGATATCGTTGATGTGTTTTGTTTTAGCTTTTAGTACCGATATTCATGCAAAAGGTGTGAACTTACAAAACCAAACCCAGATGCCAATATTTAGTTTAACAGATTATGTAAACTATCATATGGATTGATTTTGCATGGAGTCTATTAATATACCAAATTCTATTTTTCTTTAACTGTCTTAAATGGTAAAACAGCAGCAATCTTATGATTTTGGTTTTAGTGCTATTTAGCATGTGAAGGTGATTCAAATTATTAGCTACAAGTTGCTCTGGCCCCTTCTTTTCTTTTTTGATATAAACTCTTTGTGGTTTCTACTATTTTGTGAGAAAGGTTGAACTATACTTTAATCATTAACAATAATTTCTCTGAAGTACATGTTTAGCAAATTGAAACCTGTCCTTGTCTATCATAGATTCATAGTAACTAGGCTTTTATAGTTAGGTTCCCTTTTATATCAATTATCATCTTTTAAAAAAAAAAAAAAAAAGAAAAATTTTCTATGCATAGCACGTGATGTGCTCCAATATCGAGGGAATGATCTGAATGAATAATGATATTGGATTGGTTTTTATAGGGACAGTGGAATTACCTATGAGATAGGAAGTCTGTGTGTCTTATTTTATTTTTATTATTATTATTTTTTTAAGTTTCATCTTTATTATTATGGGATTTTTTTCTAGGAAAAATTTACGTAAAAGAATATATTACAAACCTGTTCTGAAACAGTGTTGCTATTTGGATTAGACATCATACGAAAAGAGACTTTTTATTTTTTTTGTTCTTTTTGGCATGTTATTAGTTCTAGTTCTACTTATGAGTGTTTAAATTATGCTAATTTGATTTCGATTTTTGGGTACCTAATGTTGCTGAATTTAGAAAATGCTGAGTAGATGAGCATAATATTAGAGGCATCTGCCAGGAATTTAAGGTGGTGATGGAGCCACAACGTGCATGGTGTGTTGTGTTCAATGTCTAGTAATGGCCATGGCCCCCATCTAAGTTAAAGAAGGCACCGATTTGACTATTAGTTCAGTCTCCACTATCTAACCTTATTAAATATTTTTTTTTTTTTTTTAAGGAAAAATGCATTTTGCATTAATTGGAATTATAAAACATAGACAAACACTGTGGTACAGACTCTCACACTTAGAAACGAGTATGATCGTAAGATGCTCTTATAAGAGAACGAGCGCCTAAATTCACTTGTCTCCTCACCCACTGTATTTTTTTTCTAAAGAAAGGTTGAAGGACCTGAAGGAAATGCTTGCTTCTTATTTCTCAGCTTCTTCTTCTTCCCTCCCCTTGTTTTATTTTATTTTATTTTATTTATGTCATCAAGATTTCATTTTGCTTAATTTGGGTGCTTTTTTCCCTAAATTCTCTAAGTATTTTTTACCTAATTAAGACTTACTGACGGATTGCTAATTTTGATGCCAACTGTTTTAACAGAATATGTATTTCATACTCTAAATGACTATAATAGAGACATTTTACCATTTATTTAAAATTGGAATTTGTAATTCTTTATTATTTCAATTTTTACTTAAAATAATTAGAATTACTTGCATGAACAAAATTTAAAACTTACCATAGAACTGTTTCTCTCTCCTTCTCTCTTAAATATGTATATTATATATTAAATATGTATATGTATATATATATATATATATATTATATATATATATTATAATATACATATTTACATTTATTTCATACACATGGCAAGTCTCCATCATCACTAGTAAAATCCAACCATTTTTATTCCACAATCTTGAGGAAATTATTATTCTCTTAAAGAAAAAAAAAAAATGAATAATATACATATTTACATTTATTTCATACACATGGCAAGTCTCCATCATCACTAGTAAAATCCACCATTTTATTCCCACATCTTGAGGAATATTTATTATCTCTTAAAGAAAAAAAAATGAAAAATGAAAATGTATTATTGACAGAAACAGAAATTAATATGTAACTATTCACATGCACTATTCATCATAAAATGGTTGCATGAACATGATTAGTTATTATAATAATATTATAATTAAATAATTGCCAGGAAGGAACTCATGACTTGAGATATATATATATATATAAAAGGAGGCAAAACATGTTACATTGTATTAATAATAATATTATGGCGTAATAATTATAAAGTAATGTAAACATCTCTTTCTTTACAAACTAATGATGATTAATCGTGCTTCCAATGCACTTTGGATTAATTAAAACAACATAAATTCTAGTCTGATAGTGATTGGGAGGTGCCAAGAAGCTGTGTGGAACCTATAGAAAATAATAAGGACACACTACCCTACATGTGGGTATAGTTTGGGGACAAAGCAAAGAAAGCTTGCAAATTATTCACATGGCCTGACATGATCTCCCCTTCCCCAACTCCCCCCCACTCCCTTTCTCTCCTCCTTCCTTCTTTTTTTTTAACAGCTCACCCCTAAGTATCCCACTACTGCTATCCTCTCATCCCTAATCTTAGAATATGTTGGGTAAAATTAGTTGTTTTGATAGTTATTAGCTGTTTGAGCAGTGTTTAGTTATTAGTTATTCGATTAGTTTTTCAAGAAACGCTAAAAGTTAAATGTTACGATAGTTAACTTTTTATAAAATACTACTTATTGAACACTGTAAATAATAATATTTACTTAAAAAGTTATCGTTGAACACAATTTTATACTACTAATTTACATTTAATAATAATAATAAAATGATTAATTTAGATTTTTTTAGGTTTTAGGTTTACGTTCAGACCAAAAATGGTTTTAGGTAATAAAACTTTGGAGTTATTGATCCAACTATATGTTTAATCTTCATAACTGTTAATTTAATTGTTTCAACAATATTTCAAACTATTTTTCGAGCGTAAAACAATATGAAAACAAACCCTAAATCTTGTCTACCAATATTTATGGAGAAGGAAGTGTAGCAATAGCCTAGATGGTGATCGAACGGTGTGGAACAAATTGACTTAAAGGGTGGATGGGTTTTACTAGAGTGGACTGAAAGATCAACGGACAGGAAATAAGGGTATAGGAAAAGGGCAAGGGTAGGTAGATACATGGGAATGTTCCTTTGAGAAGATATTATTGTTATTATTTAAAATAATGAGACTATTATTATAACATAGCCACTAAAGGGGCGGTCACAAGGGCACGTGGTCACTGATTCCGCTAGTTATTAAAACTACTGGCGACTTTCCAGTAATACCGTTGAGACCCAACCTCCTAACAGCTGTACATAGCTGTCCAATCGCTCCCCATGTGACCCCACTGCCATTTTCTGAGAAAGAAGATTAGGATTCAAGATTTAATATGGGAGATGATAATATATTCAATGACATGACAAAATAAGCTCTCTTAATGATGATGATTTTGTTCTCCTCCTCTTCTTCTTCTTCTTTGTGTCTTTCTTGATTCTTTGCCTTTCACATTCCTTTTCTAGTGTTCTTTAACAAATACATAACAAGAAGTTATATAAAGAAAGTTCTGATCTCTTTAATTATCTTCTTGTGGAAAGTCTTTCTTGATTAATTCTTTGGGTCTTTGCTATTCACATTACATTTCTTTCGTCTTTTCTTGATTAATTAGTTACACAAGAAGAACAAATTAAGCTTCTTCTTGTTTCTTTCTTTGATTCTTTGCCATTGGCATTCTTGTTCTTGTGTTCTTCTTGGATTTGTATATACAAAATCAAGAATTTTCTTCCTTGATTTGTATATACAACAAAGTTGTTTTTCAATTCTTGGGTTTCTTTCTTTCTTTGTATTTCATTCGGTTTGGCGTTTCTTGAATTAATATTGGAATTTGGTTTCTTTAATTCTTTACTTTCTTGATTTTTTTTTTTTTTGTTGTGTCATTTAGAGGGTATTTATATATTATTATATATACACTGCTAAATGGCACAATTACCTCCAAAAATCCCTAACATGCAACCAACTGCTTGGCCTGACTTCTCCCACCAAAAGTTACCTTCAACAGTCAGCGCCATTATGCCACCTTCTAACAACAATGCTGCCACCGCCGCCGCCGCCACCCAAAACCCTTCGTGGGTAGACGAATTCCTAGACTTCTCGTCGGCAAGACGTGGGACCCATAGGAGGTCAGTGAGTGACTCCATTGCCTTCCTAGAGGCGCCATTGCTGGAAGAATGTCGTGGCACCGGAGGTCCGCCACATCATGGGTCCGAACATAACAGCAGTACTGATTTTGATAAATTTGACGACGAGCAATTCCTGTCTATGTTCACCGATGATATCACCAAGGCTGTGGCAGCCCCGTCGTGCTCCAACCCTTCGACACCGTCTGATCATAATAGCATTAATGATGAGAAAGAAACAACGCCGTCTGATCAGAAACTTCAGAAGATAAGAAATGAAACCGATGAGGTTCAAAGTCAATGCCAAACGGAGACACAAACTCCACCAAATGCGACCAATACCAATTCTTCTGACAGGATAGTTGATCCCAAAAGGGTAAAAAGGTAATTATATGCATACACATTTTTGCACCAAATCATATTCCAATGCCCAACTCTTAAAACACCAATCCCAACCCTAATCTCGATATAAATTATATCTGGAGCTTGAATTTGAGAACTCCGGATAAATAACGATTGTCATTCCATCTCACCCATTGATCGTTCTTATAATAACACGTCCTGTTTCATATATTAGAGTTAATTAATTCATAATTTTGTTGATTAGTTTGCTAATTACACATTTGGTTATGATTTTGTTTGCATTAGAATATTGGCAAATAGGCAATCAGCACAAAGGTCACGGGTGAGGAAGCTGCAATACATATCTGAGCTTGAACGAAGTGTAACTTCATTGCAAGTAAGTAACTAATTACATTAATTAATTATTAATTAGACTATAATTATCCTATTATTTCATGGATTAATTAAACTTTCAAGTTATTGAAATTCAACTAATTATTTTTTCTTTTCACATTTCTTTAATGAAGGCTGAAGTTTCAGTTCTGTCACCAAGAGTTGCCTTTCTAGATCATCAACGTTTGCTTCTAAATGTGGATAATAGTGCTCTTAAGCAAAGAATTGCTGCCCTAGCCCAAGACAAAATTTTCAAAGATGGTAAGTGTTTAATTATAATAATAATAATAATAATAATTTAATTATTATTACTATATACTTAATTAGAAGCATGTGATGTTAATAATTCATAATTAATTATTGCTTACTCCGAGAAAATAGCTAATAGATTAAGATCGTAGTGTACCAATTGCATTAATAATTTTAATATTTTTTATGTTATAGTACTTTGCACTTGAAGTATGCAAAATTATGGTACAAGTAATTCCTGATTAGGTCATCTATATATGCTGCTATGCCAATATATTGCATTAATAATTTTAATATTTTTTATTGTTATAGTACTTTGCACTTTGAAGTATTGCAAAATTATTTGGCTCAAGTTAATTCCTTGATTTAGGGTCATCTATATATGCTTGCTATGCCAATATATATATATATATTATATATATTATATATATAATATATATATATATATATTTTCTTCAATGATTATTTTTGGAAATATTATGACTTATAAAAAAATTTTTTTTTGAATTGCATCTATTGGATACAAAAAATTAAATATAATAAAGTACCATAATTTTAATTGATTACATTTATCTTGCAACCATCCTTTTTTTTTTTTTTTTTTTTTTTTTTTTTTTTTTTTTTTTTTTTTTTGAGTTTTATTTTATAATTAAGGTTACCACCAAAGAATTACATAAATAAAACCCATAATTAGTTTCATTTAAGTGGTGAAAATGGTCCCGTGATGGGATCAATTATGATAAAACTCTAATAATAATAATAATTAAATTGCAAATCTTGGTAGCTGCATGTGCAAAAAATGGGTGTTAATAATTAATTAATTACTAACAATGGATTATTGAAACAAATTAAATGCAGCTCATCAAGAAGCATTGAAGAGGGAAATAGAGAGATTGAGGCAAGTGTACCATCAACAAAACCTAAAGAAAATGGAAACTGCATCTCCAGCAACTGACCCTACTGAGAAAGAACAGCAACTTCTGCAAGTTTAATTAATTAATTAAACTCTTTAATTTCCAGTGAGTCTTTAATTAATTCAAGCATGGTATTAAAAAAAAAGAAAAGAAAACTGACAGATAAAATCTCTTTATCAAAAATTTTGAGCATCAAAATTAAAAAATTAATTATTCTTGAATTATTAGAAAAAAAAAAAAAAAAAAAAAAAAAAAAAAAAAAAAAAAAAAAAAAAAAAAAAAAAAGGAAAAAGATTCACTGGAAAGAAAGAAGTCGTGTTCATGTGGAAGAAGAGAGAGTATTTGGTGCTCTCTGTCTTTGCTGCTAAACTGTGCATTCACGTGATGTGTTCACATCTGATTGGGGACCACTCAACCTTACATGATTGGATTGCAGGAAAATACATGTGCAGCTGTGATTAAAAATCCAAGAAAAGAAAAGGAAAGAAAATTGTATTACTATTGCTTTGCTTTTAACTGATTAGAGTAGATAGGAGATGGGGGGTTTTTGATGCTGGTTCTTAATTGTATTTTATTTTTTATTTTTTATTTATTTAATTTTTAGTCTGATTTTTATTCTTTTGATAAGGATAAAAAAAAAAAAAAAGTAAAAAAGCATAGTAGTTTGTGTTGGGATGTATGAAAGGAAAGGATCAAAGGAGAAGTGGTTTGTTCAGTCATTCAGTTGGGAAGTGTTTGATGTCAGATTGTTTGTGCCTTTTTCAGTTCTCTGTTGTAATAATTCTTTTTTTTTTTTCTTATTTGTTAAATTATTACCCAAAAAAGAAGTGTAAATATTCATTTCTAGTTGTAAATAGTGAAATTTGTTAGATTTTGGTTGGTTTTTTGACGCATTGATGAGTATTTTTATTTTTTCATTCTAAGTAACCAACTATTAATGCATGCTAGATTTTCCCTGAAATGGTAATGGGGAGGGGCATATCTGGAAAATAAGAATATTAGGAAACAATTTAGGATTAATCCTTCGAGAAAATGACTTTTCCAAAAGCTTCACTTTCCATTAACTTCTTTTTCAAGTCTGCTTCACCCAGCCAAATCCAGCTGTGATCTCTACATTTTCATATTAAAGATTAAGTGCTGCTTTAAGCTAATTAATCACCTTGAAGTTAATTAATCTAATAAGTTTCAGCTCATTTAACTATGATAATAATGGAAGCTTGAACGGGGATAGCTTTGTGGCAAAGAGCACTTGTGAGATTGACTTAGATCATGTATTTGATCTTTTATAATGCAAACTCTCCTAAGCCAGTCCGGCGAAGATTAGTCGAGTGTTTACAGTGAATTGTAAAAATGGACACAGGCATGGACACCTCGTGAAACTATCCAAAAAAAAAAATAATAATAATAAAAGTAGGCTTGAATTGTTCGACTCTGGATTGAAGAAGCAATATGGATTCAGAATGCTTAGTCCCCGACTGGTATATGATTATCAGACTCGAGCAAAGCATTTGTAGGAGAGGTCAAAGAACTAAAAGTTCCTTCAGCTTTCCACTTTCTGCTACTTCCTGAACTGCTTCAGAAATGTCAGGGGGGATTCTTTGGGTAGAACTGTAATCCTTTTAAGTATAGGTAGAAGAACTTGAAGCCAATTAATTAGACTTGATGCGTTAGCACTAACATGACAGAATCAAAGCCAAGAAGGAACCTGAAATCATTATTTAACTGTTGATGGATACCTACAGATTCAAAGCTGCGACTTTGTTTGCCGGTGCTGAAGTAGTGAATCCTCTGCAATTTACCAGGAAATTCTGCAGGTATCCAGCCACCAGCAAGAGCATGGCCAGGAATTTGAGGTATGAAGTGTTTCAGGAAGCTTTAACATTAAAGAAATATTTTGTCAGCCCCTTTTGCCTAGCATTACGCACAAAACCATGACAGAGGAAAAAAAAATGCCACGCAACCAAGCCTCTTGGGAAGGGGAGATGCTCCATAATGTGCACAAAAAGGGAACAGATAGACAGCAGAGAATTTCCTGTTCCATAAACCATATATGGAGTAGAATTCAAGATTTTAAATGCAAAAATCAAGAGCTTTTAGAAGCAGGTGGGGAGCAAATCAGAAAAAACCAAGATAAAGATACAAAAATGAGCAGCTTGAAATGTAACTGGTAAAAAGATTTTCTGTCCGACGTACTTTGTCTTTCTACCTGATGTTTTTGCTCATCTATCCGACTCATGTTATACACATTACATTAGAATGCAACTTGATCCTCAGAGATTTTATAAAGTTTCGCTATTTCCAACCTAAAAAGACAGCATTCCCAGAAAGCACTCTCATTTCAGATAAAGAGATTTAACTAAACAAGCAAAAGGCCAGAATTATAAATTAAATCATCAAAGGGACAAAATGATGGCGAAGTAAATTAGAAATGGACTCAAAGTCATTCACTAGAAAATAAAATTCACATCTTAACCATCAAGCAGAAACACAATACTTGAGGTATCACCCTAAACTAATGCTAAATATAAGAAATTGGAAGTAAGAAAATGGTCAGCAACAAACGTAAACTAGAGCTTCTAATTCTCAAAATACAAAGAGAAAGTTGCGCCATTCAACTTACATATAAGAGCTGTCATTTACCTACGTTTCCACAAACTCTAAACATACTTCAGAGTAATTTATTCTTCAGCTTGAACAGATTCTGGAATATCTGAGACCTTCCGTCTTGCAAACCTTTCCTTCAAGACATTGACTTCTTTTTCAACCACTAGCAACTTGTTACTCAGTAGATCAACCCCAACTCGACATTCTTCAAATTTAGTATTCCATCCTGTTTCAAATTCCTTAACCTTCTTTTCAATCAACAAACGGTTTTGCCTTTCCTCTTCCTCTTGTTTCAACCGCTGCTTCTCCAGTTCCATGGTGCTCAAAACAAGACCTCCAGAACCAGTATCCTTGTAAATGGGTTCTTCAGGCAGAGGGCACTTGGCACGATACTCAGCAAATGCCTTATGGGTCTGTTTCAAAGCCTTTCTATACCCTTCTAAAAGATTTCCCATCATGAATAGTTCACGTTCAAGCCTATAAATCTCCAGTTGTCTTTTCTGTTGCTCGTCTATCTTAGCCTTGTGCAAGTGTTGAATCACGTTATTCTGCTGCTGCAAGTCACTCATCAACATCTGTTGATTCATATTCATTTCTTGATAAGCCTGCTCCTTTGCCTCATACACCATTCTAGCTTTTCCCATAAAGTGTTGCATTTGCTCCATACACAAATCAAAATCTGATGATGACTTCACATCCCAATGTCCATCGCTCCTCATTCTCTTATTACCACCATTAAGTGCATGATGGGGCATATCATCCTCAAGATGCTCAATTTCCCTCTTGTTTCCATTACCATTACTGAAAAGTGATGATGAAGTACCAGGAATTCTCTGTGTATCAACCCTAGAAGCAAGAAAATCGCCTGAAGACACATTATCAGGAATTTGTACCCCTGAACTATAAGGAATTTGTGCTGCTTCCATGACTGCAATAAGATTCTCAGAGATTACACCCTCCAAAGTATCCCCTTTTGGAGAAATGCTAAAACCCACTTCCTCCTCTTCTTCTACGTCCTCCCCATCTTTCACCTCTTCTTCTCTCTCCTCTTCTTCCTGTTTTCTCTCCTCACATTCCAAAACCCCAACTTCTCCAAGATTACACCTACCGAGAAAATGACCATCCATGCTTTTCTTCAGAAACTGCCCCTGTTCTTCATCTTCCTTATTATCATCAAAATAAATACCATCTTCATTTCCCACCGGCTCCTTTCCCTCTGTCTCGCCATCCTCTTTCATTGCATTATCCAATCCACCAAGACTCAATTCAATATTATGCTCCTCCATTTCTGATCCTCCTTGTAGTTCCTCACCCATTTTCACATCTTCATCCTCATTGTCCTTAACATCAATCTCCATTTTAACAGGCTCTTCCACAAACCATTCCTTCTTCTGTGCTTTCATCAATTGCTGCAAATGAGAAGCATAATAACAATTCCCTAAATTGGGCGCCATTGCCAACTCCTTCTCTACCATAAGCCATACCAACTTAGCCCAATCCACCTTCTCAAAATGCCCTTCTTTGATCAAATTAGTCACATTCAATATATCGTCAGTCATCATCCAAGTATCTTCATGCAGCAACAACCAAGTTGAAACGAATTCCTGAATGAATCCTCTGGATTCTTCACTTTCCTCCACCTCTATCACATTATCTGCCTTATCCATCTTAACAGGAAGATTCAGTGCCCGTGCTAAATCAGCGCGACTGACCTTGATTGAAGACCCATTGACTTCACTACGGCGTTTGTTTGGGTTAAAATTGACAATCAATTGCGCTAAGAGATCGGCGCGGAGATTGACATCGAATTGCACGTGGACAAACTCCCATAAGCCAACCCGTTTCAGAAGAGCTTCATGAGAGGAGAAATCGAGGGGTTTGACAGGCACAAAAGGAATTGGATTTAGTGTCTCAACAAGAATTTCGAGCCTTTTTTGAGCCTTCTTTTCCTGGGCAGCATTTCGCTTCTTACGCTTTGGGCCGCCGCCACGGCGAGAGATGGTGAACGTGGTAGTGACAGAGGCGGAGGGCACGCGGGGATCGGAAATTGTTGGAGAAACGGGTGTGATATCTTCTGGGTCGTCTTGGTTTGGATCATCATCTTGTGGGTCTTGCGGGTTATGGACTTCTGTGTCGGGGATTTCTAGGGTTAGGGTTTTTGATGATTGGGGATTATCGGATAGCGGTCGATTTTGTTCTTGTTGTTGTTGTTGCTGCTGTTGTTCTTGATCGTTAGTGATAAAGTTGGGGTCTTTTGAAGAAGAGGCCGGAGATTGATTTTGAGAAGTTGTAGGAGAGCTCATTTTCACTTCAATCTTGGCGGAGGCAATGACGGTGGAGGCGGAGGTTTTGGTGGTGGTGATATTTTCAACTCTCTAGGTATTGAATAACCATTGGCTAGTCGCTGCAACACCAAATGTAAAGTTTGACTTTTCACTGACCCGCATTTATAAGTCTATAGAGCCAATTATGTTCTTCCAACATTACAACTTACAACATTATAAGTACAGTATGTGCTTTTTATTTTTATTTTTGAGAAACATGAATTTGTAATTAAATTTTGAATAGGATGATTGAATTTTTTCAAATTTATATTAAAAAAATATTTTAACTTTAATTTCCATAAATTATTTCTTATTTTTTTTATTCTTATAATATTCCTGTGGCCAATGATTGTTTTATATGCATAAAATTAAGAATTTTTATTAAACATCCCTCTAGCCAATAAAATAATTATTAAACAAATTTTATTGCATCTAGGAATGGTTATTTTTATTAACTAAAGATAAAAATCAGAAAGTGAGTCTTTTGCTGATAAAACGTGAGTTGCTAGGAGACCAAACTGCAGTAGAGTTGGATTCAAGGTTGAATTGCTGTTTTGATGAAGTCTTTCTGCTACCTATTTTCATTTGATTTGACAATTAAAAGAATAGTTTAAGAATGATTAGTAAAAGATTTTTTTTTTTTTTTTGAAAGAGTGATTAGTAAAAGATATTAAAATTAGAAACTTTACAAGTTTTTGAACACACCAACCTCACTTGGGCACAAGACACCTCACAAATAACATAAAAATCCATAACTGCTCTATACTATATATAAAACAAAAAAATCCATAACTGCTCTTAACTAATATATATATATATATATATATATATATATATATTAACTTCTAATTGTACCTGATATATAACTCTAATTGTACCTGTCATAAAAACAAATCAAACAACAGTTCTTCATAAACTATGCTGGAAAGTTAACATATTCTTTTATTTTAATTTCAAGTTGTTTTTCAATTTTGATATATTAGTAATTTGTGTGGTTGACTTAATACCCTACCTAAAACAATTTCCTTCTCCAACATTAATTTTACTTGTCAAACTTTGTTATATAGTACAAAATCAATCCAAGAACATGCCTGATTAAAAGCTCTTAACATAATAAAGAAAAAAGTCTAACCATGGCCAAGAAACTTTCTTTCTTGTCTCTAGTCATCTTCTTTGTGATGCTAGCCAGCCATGGCCAGAGCAGACACCTAATAGACTATCCAAGCTCTTCCATGGTCTCTGACGGGGTTAATAGCAGTTTTAACCATCAGCAGCAGGCATTTATTCGTCTGTACAATTTTTTATCAGATAGTAGTTGTGATGAAACATATGGATTCTTGCCATGCACTACAACAATCCTAGGGAACATTTTTCTTATTCTTGTTTATGGTTGTTTAATGTTCCTGTCTGCCAAGTTGTTATCTGATGGAAGTGAGATTCTTCTGCAAATTCTTGGTCCTGGCATCATTGGTGGTCTTTTGTTACCTGTGTTGAGTTGCCTTCCTGATGCAGCAATCATCCTTGGTAACCCTAACTTTTTTCTCTTATGTTGACTTAGTCTTTGTTAATTCACAACCAAGCTAGTTCTTGAACAATTCCTTTTAAGGTTTTGCTTCTTAATAATAAGTGTTATATATATATATATATGTGTGATATATATATATATCTGTTATAATGCTATATTGGTTGTCTGTTCTGCTGCTAAACTTGCTTGTATCGTGTTCTGTAAGCATCTGGTAATCAGGAGCAAAGAAACAGCTCAAAGTCAGGTTCTCAGTAGGGATGGGTTTAAATTATATATATATCTGTTATAATGCTATATTGGTGTCTTTCTGCTGCTAAACTTGTATCGTGTCTGTAGCATCTGGGCTATCAGGGAGCAAAGAAACAGCTCAAAGTCAGGTCTCAGTAGGGATGGGTTTAATGGCTGGATCAACTGTTCTGCTTCTGACATTACTATGGGGCTCTTGCCTTATAGTTGGCAAATGTGACATTGAGAGTTCTGTAGCTGTAGACTCAAAAGATACAAAAATATTTAGCCTAACTGGTATCTCCTTGTTTTCTATGTGCATTTTCAATTCTAGTTTGATTTTAATCAATCCCATTTACAATATCGACCAATATTTTGTTCCCGCAGTAGGCCAAGAGAAGGTAGTTAATTGCAAATACCTTGGAAAACGCAGTTTCTTGCTTTTAATTGCAGCAGAAAGGTACACTTAGTCTATATTTTTTATATTTTGCAGGATCTGGAGTGACTACTGATATCGGGACTAGCTATGCTGCGAGGATTATGGTTATATCTGTTATCCCATTCATAATAGCCCAGCTGCCCCAAATTCTGCACAAAACTTCTCAAAGCCACTTAGCAGTTCTGGTTTCCCTCATTGTTTCTCCTGCTTTATTATTTTGTTACAGCCTATATCAGGTACAATATACAAATAATAACTATAATTAAAGACATCTCCTGGCTTTATTAGTTCAGTAACCATATCTTGCTGTCTTTGCTTGGCTATTTGCACCTTAATGATTTGAAATACTTGCTGCTAAATTTTGTTTGTGCAGATTCTTCAGCCATGGATTCAGAGGAGGAGAATTGCATATGCAAAGCATAAGAAAATGATATCAGGAATTCTAAAAGATCTAAAAATTCACGCATTGGGAAGATTATTCACAGCTAATGGTCAACCTAACAAGGATGTTATACAGAAGTTAGTCTGTTACTTAACTTACTAAAGTGTTCTATATATGTACGTGTGTTATATTTAATATCAGTCATTTTGGTACATGACAGGTTATTCAATACAATAGATAACAATTCTGATGGATATCTAACAGCAGCGGAATTGAGGGCACTTATACTAGGAATTAGGTTTGAAGAGTTAGATATCGACATTGATGATGCAGTTGATCAAGTATTGAAAGATTTTGACACATCTGGTGACACTCGTGTTGACATGGATGAGTTTATCCATGGAATCTCAAGATGGCTTGATGAGGCTAATCATTCTGCAAAACATTTCAATAACCATAGAAGAGGAACATCTAAGCTCTTAACTGATTTTGATAAGGTAAAGTTGTATCAGGGCTCTGGCTTGGAAATGTTGTTCGAGTTATTTTTAAGGTGAATTTCACATTTTCTAAGATTGAAGCTAAACAGCAATCTTAAAGTCCTATTTTCGGCAGTATCTAAAATGGGTTTTTCGAAAAAATAGTTTCAATCTCAATGCTAAACAGACTTTTAGACAGTTTGAAGTGTAACAAAAATGTAGATAGTAATATATAAAGCAAAATCTGCAGCAAACAGAGAAGGAACAAGCTCCATCAGGGGATAAAAAAGATGATTCTGCAGAGACTAGTCTTGAAAATCCTAAATGGAATGCTACAAAAGCAGTAATGATGTTGCTTCTAGGAACAGTTATTGCTGCAGTATTTGCAGACCCTCTAGTAGATGCTGTTGACAATTTCTCAACAGCTACAAGCATTCCAACTTTCTTTGTAGCCTTTGTGATCTTGCCTTTTGCTAGCTCCAGCGAGGTTGTCTCAGACCTAATCTTTGCCAGCAGAAAGAATTCAAGATCTGCTTCTTTAGCATATTCTGAGGTCTTCTTTAGCAAATTCCTTTCTTTCTTTTTTTTCTTTTTTTACTTCTGGAAATTTATAAGCAATACAAATATATTTTTTATTTTTTGGATGCAGATTTATGGATCAGTGACAATGAGTAACGTTCTTTCACTGTCAGTTTTCTTAGGACTTGTCTACTTTCGCGGCTTGACATGGAATTTCTCATCTGAAGTTCTGTTAATTCTAATTGTATGTGTTGTGATGGGCCTAATTGCGAGTTTTCGCACTACTTTTCCTGTTTGGATGTCTCTGGTTGCTTATGCACTTTACCCTTTCTCTCTATTACTTGCTTATGTCCTTAATTATGTCCTCGGATGGTCCTAAAAGGCTAAAGAACTTGCCTTTCTTCAAAAAAACATCACTACTTCTACTTGTTAGTCTCCTTTGTTGCTTCATGGATGCTCAAAAGCTGAAGTCAACATTCTGTTTTCTACAAAATGTAATAGCACTGTCCTTTTTAGTTAGATCATTTGTAAGATTTCAACTATATCTCCATAATTGATTTAATTAAATTCAACCAAAACGGTTATCAGTTGGTGAGGGGATTCCAACTTGTTTATGCCCATATCATTTATGCAGTTACCTTCCGGCTATGCATGCGAGTACATCACTATAATACCATTTGGATTGTTGCTGTTCCAACCACTTCTGTTTGAAAATTTATTTTCCTAGGTAGTTTATGGATGGATCCATACATCAAGACAGTATTATCTGTATATATATATAATTTAAAAGCTGAAACTGCTAGGTTTTTCTCTAAAAGTTCATTCCTATTCGTAAAAGCTGTTGAGAAAGATAAACATAATTGGCAATCTGACAACTAAAATAGTTAAACATAATGTCTTATATATTGTAAGAAAATTAATCATTTCAACTCCCACCCACTTTCATGTCCATTTAATGGTTTTCTTCTTCGTTGGACTTTTTGAACTGTCATATAATGGCTTGAAACGCATATACTTTTTTCCATCCCATCTCTTCATGATTACTATGCTTGTCCTGTAAAGATTTGCTAAACTCTCTTTTTCTTTCTACTGTGGAGATTTTCTTGATATTCTACCTTCTATGTGTTCTTTATATCACCTTCAACATTTATAAGTTAGCACTCAAGAACAGAAACCAGACTTGCTATATGCTTGCTTATGAGTGTTTCAAGGCAACTGAAGACAGAAACTCGATGCAGAATGCTGTGCTAACGTCATAGCAAGAAACAACAATCTGAATATTGAAGACTACAGGTTTCTTTTACGTACTATGGTTAGTGCTGGAATTGGAGAAGAGACTTGCTGCCCAAAAAATATCCTAGAAGGAAGAGAAGAATGCCCTTCACTGGTTGACGGATTTCTAGAGATAAACGACGTCGTTTTTACCACACTTGACAATCTTTTTGCAAGAACACGGATTTGTCCATCAGAAATTGACATAATTGTCACTACTGTTTCTTTATTCACCACAGCCCCATCTCTGACAGCTCGAATCATAAATCATTACAAAATGAGAGACAACATTAAATCTTTCAATCTTTCTGGAATGGGTTGCAGTGGAAGCTTGACATATAGGAATTGATTTGGTCCGACAATTGTTCAAATCAAACAACAAGGAATCATCATTTGCGATTATTGTAAGTACAGATTGCATGGGTCAACGCTGGTATTGTGGAACACAAATATCTATGATGATTTCCAACATTCTTTTTTCGGTCTGGCGGCTGTTCAATGCTATTAACAAATAATAATGCTCTAAAAGGTAAAGCAATCTTGAAACTAAACCATTTAATTCGTACCCATCTCGGTTCCAGCAATGAAGCTTATAATTGCTGCATAGAATTAGAAGATGAGATAGTTACAATGGTGTTCATCTTTCAAGAAACCTAGCAAAAGTTGCTGGTGAAGCTTTAACCATAAACCTAAGAGTTCTTTTACCTAAAGTATTGCCATGTTTTGAAATAATCCGGTGTACAGTAATATCCTATTATCAAAATAAATTAAGTATTAATCTCAAAAGTGGAATAGAACATTTCTGTATACATCCAGGAGGAAGGGCCATTATCGATAATGTGGGTCAGAACTTGGGGTTGAGTAATTATGATCTTGAGCCAGCAAGAATGGCACTTCACCGATTTGGAAACACTTCAACTGGTGGTTTGTGGTATGTTTTAGGGTATATGGAGGCAAAGAAAAGGCTTAAGAAAGGAGATAAGATACTAATGATTAGCCTTGGAGCAGGTTTTAAGTGCAACACTTGTATTTGGGAGGTTACGAAGAATTTGGTGGATACAAATGTGTGGAAAGATTGCATAGATTGTTACCCACCAAATATTGATGTTAACCCTTATCTGGAGAAGCTAAGTTGGATTAATGATGATCATATACCTTGCTAGACTTGGTTAACAGGTTAATTAATTAAGTTATATATAATACATAGTTAATTTATAGTTTTTACTTTATATATAGAAACTGGACCTTCAATATTATATTGATCTTTGTATTGTTTCTTTAATTTCAATGCATGAGGCAGAACTAGCAATCAAATAAGCTTCTTAGTTTCTGTCTTTTTCAAAATTTTAAGATTGTAAGATTTAAATTTCAGTTTGATCCAAAGAAAAGGATATGTCTTTTTCAGTTTTGATAAAATATATGTTATATTTATACAACAATGTAAAAGCAAACTTGTAATAAATCAATAAAACAATTAGATTAACAAAAGTGGATTACATTTCTAGAAGAACTCTATACTTCTTAGATTATATAACCCAACGGTTGTTTGACGAGGACTGCAATTATAGTAGAAGATTAGTTTTCATTGAACCTCTAGATTACAATTGCGTAAACGATTTAAACCTCTGACTCGTTTATGCACTTACCAATAAATTATATATGTTAAGACATCACTATACACTATATGTGGAATAAATAGTTGCTGTTCTAACCACTTCTGCAGTGAAAATTATTTGCCTAGCTAGTTTTATATATCAATTTTGGCTAAATGCATTAATTTAAAAATGAGAATGATCTAATTTTCTTCGTTCAGGTCAATGCAACTTTCATTTTTCACTAAAAGTTCATTCCTTCTTAATTAATGCCTTTCACCAAATAACCATACATATACGTAAAAGCTGCTGAAAAAGATAAACGCAATTGTCAATATGACAATTAAATAGTTAAACAAACATATTGTCTTATATATTGTAAGAAATTAATCAATTCATTTCCCACCTACTATCATTTCCAAATGATTTTCTTCTTCGTTGGACTTGTTGAACTATTATATAATGGTTTGAAATGCACAGATGTTCTCCATCTCTTCAAGATTATTATTCTTGTCCTATATAAAGATTGCATAGACTCTTTCTCTCTTTCTGCCATGGAGATTTTCTTGATAATCTACCTTCTATGTATATGTATTCTTTATACTACCTTCTACTTTTATAAGTTAGCGCTCAAGAACAAAAACCGCACCTGCTATATGCTTGCTTATGAGTGTTTCAGGGCGACAGACGACAGGAAACTCGACGCAAAATCCTGCGGTAAAGTCGCAGCAAGAAACAAGAATCTGAATCTTGATGACTTCAGGTTTCTTTTACGTGCAATTGTTAGTGCTGGAATTGGAGAAGAGACTTATTGCCCTAGAAATATCCTAGAAGGAAGAGAAGAATCCCCTTCTCTGGTTGATGGATTGGTAGAGCTAAATGAAGTTGTTTTTAGTACACTTGACAATCTTTTTGCAAGAACAGGAATTTCTCCATCAGAAATTGACATAATCGTCACTACTGTTTCTTTATTCACCTCAGCTCCTTCTCTTACAGCTAGAATCATAAACCATTACAAAATGAGAGACAACATTAAATCTTTCAATCTTTCTGGAATGGGTTGCAGTGGGAGCTTAACAGGAATTGATTTAGTCCAACAATTGTTCAAATCAAACAACAAGGAATGGTCATTTGCGATTATTGTAAGTACAGAATGCATCAGTCAGAGCTGGTATTGTGGAAGACAAAGATCTATGATGCTTTCCAACATTCTTTTTCGCTCTGGCGGCTGCTCAATGCTGTTAACCAATAATAAAGCTCTAAAAGGTAAAGCAATCTTGAAATTAGACCATTTAGTTCGCACCCATCTTGGTTCAAGCGATGAAGCTTATAATTGCTGCATAGAATTAGAAGATGAGCTAGGCTATAATGGTTTCATCTTTCAAGAAACCTGACAAAAGTTGCTGCTGTAGCTTTAACCAAGAACCTGAAAGTTCTTTTACCTAAAGTATTGCCCTTTCATGAAATAATCCGGTCTGCAATAATATCTTATTGTCAAAATAGATCAAGCATTAATCTCAAAAGTGGAATAAAGCATTTCTGCATACATCCAGGAGGAAAGGCAATTATCGATAATGTGGGTAAGAATCTAGAGTTGAGCAATTATGATCTTGAGCCAGCAAGAATGGCACTTCACCGATTTGGAAACACTTCAGCTGGGGGGTTATGGTATGTTTTAGGATATATGGAGGCAAAGAAAAGGCTTAAGAAAGGAGATAAGATATTAATGATTAACCTTGGGGCAGGTTTCAAGTGCAATACTTGTATTTGGGAGGTTATGAGGAATTTGGAGGATACAAATGTGTGGGAAGATTGCATAGATTTTTACCCACCAAAAATTGGTGTTAACCCTTTTCTGGATAAGTTAAGTTGGATTAATGATGATGACCTTTCTAAACTTAAGAGGTTATATATATAATGCATAGTTAATTTATATATTTATAGTTTTACTTTGTAGAAGCTTAAACTTTTATATTATGTATGATGTTTGATCTTTGTATTGTCTCTTTCATTTCAATGTACAATGCAAAGCTAGCAATAAAATTAAGCTTCTTACTCTAGTGATATTATAGTCTTCTAAAATTTTAAGATTATAAATCTAAATTTCAATTGGATCCAAAATAAAAACCATGTATTCCTTTAAATTTCATAAATATAAGTTATTAATTTACCAACTAATATAAAAGCTAACTTGTAATTTAACGAATAATTGGTAAATTCAGTAGGAAGAGATTACATTTCGAACTTTACTCACAAAAATGAGGATTCAAAACTTGAAATTATTAATTAGAATAAAGATAATGGGTGTATAAATAATTTGAAGTTGACATGAAAAAAAAATTAGAAAAAGGTTAAGCTGAATATATTGGGTATAGATTTTTCCAATAAATTTTTGCAGACCATTATTGATTGTATGAAACTATGTGTGCGCTGTGTGCATGTATAATAATATTAGAACACACTAAGACCATTGATCCACAAACAGACAATAAATTCCGACCAAGAAAAGAAGAGGAACAGAAAGGTCAGTTGCCGCCAGGGAGGTAACCGTGAAAAGGACAAAACATAACACATCTACACATGATCTCATCTCTCTCTAACTCCCACCATTCTTCTACTCTCCCTTTCACATTCTCTTTCGTTTGGATCTCCTTTCAAAACTCTACTGAAACGCCCAACGGTCATATTTCCGCCACCTTCTTAATAAAGCTCTCCAATTTCCCATCTCAGAGCCGTTTCTTTCCTCTCTTTCTTTAATAACCGACACCCGATTCTTTACTTACTACAGTTTACTTTTCTTCCAACATGTCTCGCTCTCTGTTACTCCTACTGTTACTCTTAGCCTTTTCGCTTC
This sequence comes from Jatropha curcas, assembly GCF_014843425.1. The sequence continues at coordinate 837,676 of NW_023590567.1, forward strand.
CACGTTCTTTGAGGGGTCAAAATGGTATCGCTCCCAGAGATCTATGGTGCGTTGCAAAGAACAACGCCGACGATCAATCTTTGCAGGCGGCGATCGATTGGGCATGTGGGCCTGGTGGAGCCAACTGTGGACCAATCCAGCAAGGCGGACCTTGCTATGACCCCAATGATATTCAAAGAACTGCGTCTTGGGCTTTTAATGATTATTACTTGAAGAATGGCCAGTCTGATGATGCATGCTTCTTTAGCAACACTGCTGCTCTCACTTCCTTAAACCCTAGTTAGTGATTCTTCTTAATTCTTGAATTAAATTTACTAGTTATGGTTTTTATAGTTTATTTCTCTTCTGGGTTTGTTTTGGATCTTGAAATTTTGGTACTTTGCGTTTGCTTTTGTTAATATTTTGTCACTTGCATCATGCACTGTTGATTCTCGATTAAAGATGTTTTTTTTTTTCCCTTATTCAATTTGAAAATTTGGATCTTTTAATGTTGTTTGATTAATTACATCGAAGGGTTGTTTCTTTACTTATCAATTAACTTTATTTTGCTTTCAGGTTTTGATAACTGCAAATTTCCTTCCAGGTAATGATCTAGTAGAATCAGTTGCATTTTTTTGTTTAATCTTTTCTAATTCTGTTACAATTTGATTGTTGTGTGTTATGGCTCTGTTTAGCCTCTTGAAAAAATTGATTTGATTGATGAAACTTGAAAGGAGATTTTGGAAGATTATTTCCACTAAACATTAACAATTCTTCTATCTTTTGAAGAAAGCCTTGTTAATTGTTATGCGGTCAAGTGCATTTTTATTTCTACTATCTTTTGTTAAAGCAAAAAGAGATTTGGAATTATGATACATTTGGGTTTTGAATCACAGCTTATCAGTGAATAATGGGAGCATTTCTGGTTCATCGACGACGACAACAACAATCGGGATGGGGCCAGACACTGCAGATTTGAGTGGAAGCAGACAGAATGGTGGCTCATGGTTATGGCCTATAATCACCACCGGTCATTTCTTTGTTGTGCTTGTGATAATAATTGGATCACATTAGAGAGCTCAGTTTGAGTCTTTACTGGTGTAAACAAACAATTTCAAATTTTTAAGCAAAATTGTTGAGGCAAAAGCAAAGGCTTTTTGTTGAGTTGATAGGTTTTTTGGTGACAGAGAAAAAATAAAACACAATAGTTCTTGGAACGGGAATCACTTTCCACGTTTGTGATCTATTTGTAGCTTAGCTCTGTAATACAAATGGGGTCGATTCAAATTCTTGTAAATTGCAAGTAGTTGAGGCTCATATATTTGCAGGTTTATGATCCTGTACTTTTAACTAGTGAGCTACCTTGAGATAGTTTTGCATGTGTTCTTGACAGAATGTTACGGTCCTAAACAACAATTCCAGCTTCCTCAGTTAGTACTGCTGTTTGCAAATGTTTAAGCAGGACGAGCAAATTAGGCGGTTCATGCATTGCATATGCATACACCGGCTATAGGCGTGGGTCCATATACCAGGTGTAGGGTAATTCTTTTCCATGCACATGTTTTGCATTGGGATTTAGCTTTTAATTTTGGAAAAAGAAAAAACCATTTGCAGACATTGTTGAAAAGAAGCTATTTGAGAGTGTTTTACAGCTATTCTAAAATTTCTATAATTAGAACAACTGAAATTCATTGTAGGAATAAATGTTTTTAACAAAAGCAGTTAACATACTAATTTAAAAGTGAGATTAAATTATTTTCATTGGAAAACAGAACAAACACGGAGCTCTTCTTTCTTAATTAGTAGTTCTTACAGGCTAAAAGAGAAGCAAGAAGCTGTCCAAGTGAATGATTAAAGTCCCAATGTTTCAGTTCAAAAGGCATAAAAATATTGAATTCAAAAAGAATTATTACCCATTAATTTTTCTTGTTTAGGAAAAAATTAGCAATAATTGTTGCACTTGGTCTGAATATTGGCTTATGTACCCCTAAATCCGTAAACAAAAGTGAGTTATAATCAATATATATATATATATATATATTTCAAAAAAGAAATTATTAACCCATTAATTTTCTATGTTTAGGAAAAAAATTTAACAAAAATTGGTTGCACTTGGTCTGAATATTGGCTTTATGTACACCTAAATTCCGTAACAAAAGTGAGTTATAATCAATATATATTATATATATAATATAAATATATATGGTGGCCATAGCATTTGAATATATCGGGTTAAACAATACTAACCTAAAAAAATATATATATATATATATATATATGGTGGCCATGCATTTGATATATCGGGTTTACAATACTAACCTAAAAACAGTTTGGACCTCTCAAGGTGAAGAGATTTGGTTCCCAAAAGAAAGATCTAAGCACTACTTTGAAAGTTGGGCTTGGTTAAATGAATTTAGTCTTGATTAATCAATTTCATTTAACAAAAGAATTCAATTAAAAAAAAGTTAAAAATTCAATTATATTAGACTAATTAGTTAATTACTTTTTTTGATTTGGGGTTATGAGTATTCTTAAATCCACTCATACACTAAAATATCACATTGATAATTTGGTCATTAGTTCTTTTTTTATTTTAATCATCCGGTCTCCGAAATCTATTCGCCCGACTAATTTGGATTCGCGCTAAGCAATCATATAAAAGGAGCAAATTGCTCCCTTTCGAGTATTTAAAGGAATTTCATACCCAAGACTCAAACTCGAGATCTCTGGTTAAGGGAGAAGAAATTCATGTTATCTTATCTCACCTTGGGAGTAATTTGATAATTAGTTTAACTATTCAGTCCAATTTTCAAATTGTTAACACAGTAGCTTAGGAGTACCCATAGTCGTGGTGCCAATGGGGATTGATAAATACATTTTGACTTGGAGAATGCTGTGCTAAATCTAATGGTAGAGTAGTAATGAATTGACTTGGGTAATTTTAGTATGAACATAATCATAATCAAGCTTAATAAATGATAATAGAATTTGGGTATATGATTTAAGATCGAGTAATTTTTGTTACAAATGTCTTTTTTTTCATAAATTAGCGAATTTAATTAAAGATAGATTATCCATGTCTGGATTAAGGAAATTATTCAAAGTTAATGTACCAATGTTTTAGCCGAACAAAGAAAAACTAAATCAGAAAATCAAGATTAGGTTTCATTCTTCTACTTATTGTTTTATTACTTTTCTTGGAAGCAATCAGTCTAAAGTCCTATATGTCAAGAATAATCAAGATCTTGAGTTTTCAAAATCAAAAGTTCACACGATAAGGTCAATGGCTATGATTTTTACGTATACCTAATATGCCCCAATTTTATTGCCATCATAATCTCCTTAGGTTACCAAACACCCAAACGTGCCTCTTTTTTCTTTCATTTCTTGTTCAAAGATATGGGAAACAAAAATAAGATACATGACAATCCAAGAACTGGAACCAAAAACATAGCTTATAACATTCAGAATTTTATAAATTACAATCCAAGAATTTTGTGTGTATTTATATATATATCATCTCCTTAATTTTGCCTAGGCAATTTATGGATGTCTTTTCACATGTATTATGTACTGTTAATTAACTATTGAGCACTTAAACTAAAAAAAAAAAAAAAATAAACAATAAAGAAAAACTAAAATATAAGATTAGAGTTGTCTCAGGACTCAACTCTAATGAAAGCGTAATTAACTTCAAGAAAAGAAAAGAAACTCATTGTCTCTCAAGATCTTCCAGACCTTGTTCTTGAACGTCAGATTGAAGTCTTCTTGGTGATCTTTCCCCGCTAAGAATCCGTCGAAACGAGCTCAGTCGAGACATGGAAGAACCACTTGCCTGCCGCTTATTGTTACTAGAAGATTGATGACTTTGATCATTCTCTGACATTCCCTCAACAGACACCACTAAGCTAGAATTCACCCGCTCTAACACCGGAGCTGTGGGTGCACCACCGGCTGGACCTTCACGTTGCACTGGCTGAATCTTCGGCTCAGCCTCGGTACGGCAGATAGGACAAGTAGTATGTGAGCTTAACCATTTATCTATACACTCCGCATGAAAAGTATGCTTACAATTAGGTAAAAGCCTTGCCGTTTCCTGATCATCAAGAAAGCTTAAACAAACAGCACATTCTATTAAAGAAGCATCATTTTCCTGGCCGCTAGAGCTAGCAGTTTTCTTGTAAACAAATGTAGGAAGAGAAGCAAAGATGGCCGGATCAAGTCCAGTATGGTTATAAGAATCTGTGATAACCCCTAGATTGCGAATCACAGCTCTGTCACGTGCACGGCGTCTGAGAACACATCTTGCATAAACGTGTAGTACCATAACTAATACTACAACAAAAGATAATGATACTATGGCGGTGAGCATTATTTTGCTGTTCAGATCATAGGTATTTGTACTTCTGTGCCCATCATAATTGCCTAGGCCAAGATTCACGACGGAAGGAGGCGGAGGAGGAAAAAGAGGGTAGCCGGGGAAGAAAGGATGATGGAGGTCTCCCATGCTAGCTTGGGGGTGTACAAAGAGGGCTAGAGAGAAGGAGGCTTTATTTTGGTTTAGATGCGTGTGTTTGACTGCTGTGAAAAGCCGGAAAATGGGTTTCCAAGCAAAAAATAGAGAGAAGCAAAAGTAGTTCAAGAGGGTTGACTGTTGACTGTTGACTGTTGAATTTTCCTTTTCTTTTTAATTATGTTTGGAAAAAAATTAATTTGAACAGAGAACACAATGGTTAATTATGAGAATACTAAATTAATTTCAGAAAATAAAAACTTATAATTATATGTTAATATATATACATTTTCAAGGCAAATTTATTTGGAAATAAAATGTATTTCTACTGATTCAACTTTCTGTTAATAGATAAATATAATTATAATAAAAGTTTTTTTTTTTTAATAATTTGTGAACTCTATTTTTCTTTTCTTGAAAACCATATTTTGTTGAATTGACCATAATTAAATATTTCCCATTTTTTTCTTTCTTGACAAGGCTGCGAACGTAGCCGATGGCTCATGAAGTCAACAATGGAGACTTTGGTTAGTTCGTTGCACATTATAAGTGCAACAAAATAATAAAATTATTAAAATGTTACCGTTAGTTACTTCCACCGTTGGCTTGTGTGGACTTTCTGTGAGCTCTACAGAGCCATGGACTGGAAGTTGGAACCCTCTTCTGGGAAGGTAGCAGAAGACCCTAGTCCTTTGGGAAGTTTTGCCCACTCACCACGCATAACAATATAGAAAAGACTTCCGCGTATTACAAATAGTGTTTTCGATCAAATGAGAAGTATTTTTAAGTAAAATAAATAAAATAATAATATTTTTTTAATTGACTTGAGAATATTTTTAAAGTAAAATAAATAAATAAATAATATTCTTTTTAATTGACGTTGCTGTGTATTATAATTATATAATATATATATATACTATTATATTAATATATATGTTGTTTGCCATGTGAAATGCTGAGTTGGTTTTTGCCAAGAAAAACAATGTTACTTCTATATATATGTTTGTTGCATGTGAATAGCTGAGTTGTTGCCATAGAAAAACATGTTATCTTCTTAGAAAGAAAGATCGCTAACATTATATTAGTATTATTTTTTTCTCTCTTCAAGTTATTGACCATAATTTCAATTTTTGTGAATTTCGTTTGGGGTTTGTGTTTACCGAATTCAAGCGTGTATTATCATTTGAGTCCCTCTTTATAAATTAGCATTAAAAAATAATTTTTTTTTATAAAGTAGAATGCACAATTTATTTTTTAATTTCACTTAAAAAATAAATCTATTTATGATAAAATGCAAAAATTGATTTGAACATAATTCTTATTGTGATAAAAAAATATAGTCTGAAGCGAATTGATTGAAATTAAAGAATTTTTGCTTAAAGAGTTGAAATAGTAAATGGGCTACAGTACAAAAGCCCAGCTAAATCGCTAACGAAATTGCAATGGGTTGGATTTGCTTTTCTACGGTTAATGGGCCTTATTAGGCCTTTTGAATTGGGCAATATCCTTTCTTGTTTTAGGCCCAACTAATTTAGTTGAGTGTCAAATAATATGTCCACGTTGACCTTTTATTTCCCTTATATGCATGGGATGGTATTTTTCATATCTTAAAAATGGAAAATTTAAATTTCTATAAAAGTAAAATATTTTTAAAAAATGTAATTGCCTGAAATATAAAATGTTTAGACAAATATAACCCTTGTTAATTGATTTTTTTTTCTCTTTTTTCTTTCAACAACAATAATTAAGACTTAGTTCGAAACTATCGGAAGGCAGCTATATGAATCTTTTGTATATATCAAATTTGAAATTGAAAGGTAAATTAGAGCATCGATGGACATGAAAGGAACTCTAACGTCAATGAAATTTTGTCCATTATAATGCATATATTTAACTCCAATCTCTGAGCTTTTCAGAACTTCCCATATATACTATCTATTTCCAGAAAATTAGACAAAGAAGAACGAAATCGCAGAACTTACTGTGAACAAAGAGAGAAATTATTAAATTTTGTGAAAGTATTTTTGGTATAAATGAATTAGGTAAAATTCAAGCTTTGTTTATAAACTTAAATATAACATAATCAAAAGTATTTCTAGTAAACTAGTTGTGCTAGTAAAGCTAAATATTTTATTTTAAACATGAAAATTCGGTTACAAATGAAATCGAATTTCATATTCATATTCGGTAATTAAACCCTATATGAAACATCAAGGCAACAAGAATGAGTAAAGCCATTATAAAGACCTTGGAGATGACTATATCTAATAGAACATTACATGAGCTGCAAAACTCAAAACATGAAAATAAAGAAATAGGATGTAATTTGTTTATATAATAGCATTCAGATTGTACATGCAACACAAAATGGATTAAAAATCCATTCTCTACCAAAGAAAAAAAGTTGTAATCATAATCTCTGTGCTTCACTTATTGTTGTGTTTCACTTTAAGCATGTGAAGCAGAAGACAACTATGATGAGTGCTCAGCAACAACAAAAACAGAAACACATAAAATCAGAATCCAATTCTAGCAGCAGCACCAGCAGGAAAATAATATATCAAAAGTTGAGCAAAAAGAACCCATTTAATACCTTAAGCAGATAAACTCTATATAGATTAAGCACAGAATTCGTTTAAAAGATATAAAGAAAATAGGGAAAAAAAAAAGTTGAATTCCAACCATAATTTCTTCACATAGCTGTGTTGCAGAATTGAATTGAGTTCAATCTTTGGTACTTCATCTCAATTTGATCATCATTCACCATGGTTGGTTTTGATTCTATAACATATCAAAAAAGGGGAATCATTGGGATATTAATAATCTTGAAATTGTCTTTCTTTTGTTAGCTTGAGCTTATATTTTCAAAGTGAACAAACAAAAACAGTACACAAAGAGAAAGTAAATAAAAGTAATGTAGGTTTAATTAATTACCTTGTAGATAAGCAAGAAAGTTGAGTTCTTTAAATCAACGTTGAGAATTGGGAGAGGAGGATGGCCTATCAGTAACAACACTTTGCTCTTCCTCCCCATGAATTCGTGCTGGAATGCTAAAACCTGCACCAGGCAATCCTTCTGATGCAAACCTGCTACCAAAAATAAAAGATTGGGATATATCCTGTGTTCTATGGTGGTCTGTTGCAGCAGATGCCATAGTAAGATCATTCCAAGCGCGAAAAGATTGCATGAAACTGGACTGAAGGGGTCCCCTTTGAGAAAATGCAGAGTCTTGCCCTAATAATGCTTGTTGTGTAGACATTGTTGGTGGGTTAAATGCAAATCCATTGGCAGTTCTATTCTCTGTATTTGTATTATTACTCCAATCTACCATTCTTTGAAAGTTAGCTTCATAACCAACTGGGCCTGAGCCGGCAAAAATATTCTCATCATTTGAAGTTGTATGACCTTGGTCTTGGAAAGAGTGAAGGGATAGGCCAAGATCTTGAGTATGGTTTGTGGTTCTTGAAATTATATCAGTTGTATACCCTTGAAAATTCATTGATGAAGTATTGGAGCTGGTTGGAAATAAAGATTTCATAGTATCAGGAATTACAACATCAGGGTCAATAGTTGTTGTAATAAAAGATGAATCATTATTTGGATTATCACCCAATTGTCTATGGAGTTGAAAACTATAACCAGATGATTCTGATTGCTCTGCTGCAATTCTCATTTCATTAGACCCATCATTTCGGTCTGTCTCCATATTTCCATTAGCAGTTGGATTCCACGGTGGAAGCTCAGCAAGCTTATCAATTGAAGACTTTGCTTTCTTTATAAGCCAATCAACAGCTTTACTTGGTCTATCATATCCTAGCCTGTCTTGAACATCATAGAATTGTATTGCAGTATGTGCAGATAGCCTGACCCTTCTGTCTCTAGGACCTTTTGCAGTATAAACCTTGCTGTGTCGATCTTTTCGCCCTGTAGACTTAACAATGTGGCCACCTTGGACTTGAACAATTTCTCCTCCTGTCCCCTTCATTTCTGTTCTTTTTCTTGATTTTGCATATTCTATGGTTTGGTCTAAGTCTAAAGATTGGTTAGAACTTATGGGTTCTTTATATTTCTGTTGCTGGTTTTGGAGAAATTGAGGATTTTCTGGGTTAAAGATTTGATCTTGATGGGTTTGGTGTAAAATTTGGTAGGTAGGATTTTGTGGGTGCTCTTGATTTCCCTGAAAATCCAGATTCCTAATTCTTGAGTTTTGCTTTTCTTGAAGTTGTTCTTCTTCCTTTTTTTTTTTTTTTTTTTTTTTTTTTTGCCTTTTCTGAAGTTGTTTCTTCATTCCTTTTTTTTTTCTTTTTTTTTTTTTTAATCCTTTTTTTTTTTTTTTTTTTTTTTTTTCTTTCTTCTACTTTTAACTGTGTTGTTATTGCTTGGTGCTGTTCATCTGCTACTGCTACAATCCTTAAAACTCATAATCCTAAACCTGCTGATCTCAAAAACCCTCCTGCCATTGCCTTCCACAGATTCCATACCCCAGTAACATCACTAACACAAGAAACACAAAACCAACCAAAAAAATTAAAATAAAAACTTGAAGATTTCAAGTTTGTATAAAATTTATTTATGACCAACTCATCTATCTCTATCTGTACAGAGAGAGTAAGATATGTCAGAGTAAAAAATGGATTAGAGTGGTGGGTTTCTCTACGTAGGCTGGAAAAAAGAAAATTGCAAGAAAAAAGAAAAAGAGCCAGAAGGAACTTCAACTGAAATTCACTAAGAAAATAGAAAAAAAAAATTGAAAGATATGATAACTGAGACTTAGAAAAAATCAGGGAAAAAAAAGTAACTGAAATGTTTTTTCTTTCCCTGCACAAAATAATGAAGAGATTAAGAGCAGAAAGAAGAAAGAAGAAAGATAAAGAGAAAAAGTTACAGAAGTAGTAAATATGAGTTAGGTAATATCCTAACTTTGCTCATAGATAGCTGTTTCGATGCTTCTGCTAAGGGTGGCAGAGTTTGGTCAGAAAGGAGATTAAAGATATTTGGTTATCTCAACCCTAAAAGAAACAAATGAAACAGTAACTTCAAAGTCACAAACCCCACCTCCCTATCTCTATTTAGTTACCTCTCCTTGAAACTCAACCCTACACCTCTCTCCCTCCCTCCTTCCCTCTCTAGTCTCTTTTATATTTTCTTTTTTAGTTTTTAAAAATTATGAAAAAATAAAACTAAACTTTGAACTTTTGACTGTCTTGAAAATAATTTGAGCACAACTAGTTCTGAACAAACTAATTATGATTCCTAAATCTTAACCAGAAGTGTTTGTGATGAGTTATGATTAGAGTGAAGAGGTGACTCAAATAGCCACTTCTCTTACCCACCCCCTTTTGAAGCTTTGATAATGATATCCAACAGCTTTTTCTGGTTTCTTTCTCTATATGTACTTTAGAGTTCCACTATTAAGATAAGTGTGGTTTCACTAAAAAGAAAGGACAAACATCCTTTGCACAGACACACTTTCTCAGCATCCTTTTCATAATTTTGTACTCCTCCAATCATGACTCTAACTATAACCTTACTTGTTAGTATCATATCGTATCCCTTCACTATTTCTTATTCTAATACATGTACAAAATCAAGGATTTAAGATTATTTTTTCCGAAAAAAATTAGCTGTTGTGTTTGCATTTAGCTATTTGACTGGTCATTAATTATTTGAATATCTATTTATAAGACGCTAAAAGCAAAACATTATAACGATTAACCTTTCATATGCCTGTATCAATTTTCTTCTCATAGAGGATGAAAGAATAGGTGGAGGGCCTAATGCATAATCTATGGTTCCATAAATATGAATTTATAGTACAAATTAATTAATTTTGTAAGTTTCTTTCCCTTTTGCAAGTAGTTGACAAATATGTATAATTGACTAAGTTCACAATTAGTTACCTAGATGTAATTAAGGCCCTATTTTCTAAATTTTTGGCCATAGGATTATAATTTTTTTTTTTAGTGTATAATTAGTGGGTTTGTTTTCAAATTAAAATTTTTTTAAAAATCAAATTAAAACCGAATTATATATATACAAAACAAAACAATTTGATTCCTTCTGTAAATTTAATTTATTTCTTTAAATCGAATTAAAAATGAAACTACTTAATTTTATAAACCCATTAATATAAACTTAAAATTGTAATTAAAATATCAATTTATCACTAAATTAAAAAAACAACGAATGATTGGACCGTCTGTGCCATTAATTAATATATATGTTATTTTGCATTTTTCCTTTTTGAATCCTATTCAAACCCCAACTTGGCAAGTGATGTAACAACTTGCACAAACCAAATTAGGGGGTTGAATTTTTTTTTTTTTTTTTTTAAGAGTGTGTGGAAAAAAAAAATCTCAGTCAATAGCTTATATAAACTTGTTATGTAAGGCATATGTATATGATATATATAGGCTTCTATAATTAACAAGTCATGGAATAAAAGAAATCTTACAAGCTTTATGTCCAGCCACATCCAATCAAAGTGTGACAACACATCAAATAAGAAAAGTGAGATAATAAGGTTTGGTTTGGAAATATGATAAGGAAAATATTTGTCAGCATCAGGTGTATATTTATTTCTTATATAGTTCTTTTTCTTTTGAAAAGTATTTCTTATATAGTTTAGTTAATATTTAATCGTCATTTAAAAATTTTAATTTTTTATAATTAATTTTAGACACTCATATTTTTGTTTACATCATTTATTTATCATTAGATTTATTGGATGTATTATTATCATTACAAATAAGTTTTTCCTATATCTTTTCAAAAAAAAAAAAAAAATGTTTTTCCTATATAAAACTTTAAGTCCACCTAGCAAGATACCAATTATCAAAAAAATTAACTTGAATGACACAATTATTCTTATTAAGTAATTTATATATATTGTATCAGTCAATTTTAAATTTCTCAAGAAAAGGTTATGATATTAGTGTCTTTAATATTTTACCCTTAGATGCTAAATTAACTCTAACCTCATTTCTATTTTCTCTCTGGTTTATCTGAACCTAACTTTTATTTGGAGGGCCGTTGTTAATCAGCGGTAGCCCCCTGCTTTTCTTTTTTCTTCTTGCTCATAATTTTTTATTCATTTTTAATAAACTCATATTATTTTCTTTTAATATATTTATTTTTTCTTTATTTTTTTGTTATTGTTGCTTTGTCTCTATCTTTAGAGTTTTTTTGTCCATTCTTCTGTGAGGGTTTAGTTCATTCTTTGTGAAGGTTTGTTTTTAAAATGTATGATATTTGATTTTATTTAGTTGGAGAATTTAGATCTCGTTTTACTGATGTATATTTTCGATTAATGGAGCTTGGTAATGCGGCATATTCATCCATTGATGCTACTAACGCATAGTGGTTTGAATTCATCCGTGTAAGTCATATGCAACAAGTTTTTGGAAAAGCAATTTAAGGATAGAAGATACAAATAAGTTATTTTGTCGTCTAAATTAATTAAAAGACTAGTTACTATTATGAAGATTTATATCGGTCAAGGTTATCTTCAAGCGAAAAAATTCAATATTGTTTCTTTTAGTTTTAGTTTTATCATTCAAATGAATATAAATAATTCTTTTGTTGTTGAAAGATCAGGGAACTTTCTATTAATTATGATAGTAAGTTTTATATGTTTGGTCTAATTGAATATTTGTAATTCTTGATTTTATTATTAATGAATTATATTTAAAAAAAAAACTTTAACCCATTTTAATTCCCAAAAAAAAAAAAAGAAAGAAAATTTCCCAATTGAATTTTAAAATCTCAACATCTATTTCTAAAATTTCATCTTTATCAAATATTTAAGGCATTTATTGAAACATTCTATTGTGACAATAGGAAATTAACAAAATTAGTTGCGACTAACTAATCAATATTTTATATGGAATATAAATATATTCAAATATTAAGGCATTCATTGAAACCATTTCTATTGTGACATAGGAAATTACAGAAGAGAGGTTCGAAACTAAACTATCAATATTTTAATATGGAATATATATATAAGTATATAAATATACTGGAGGTTGCCGGGCTGAGAGAAAGGAGCGTTAGAGGCTTAGCCTCGCGATGAATATAATAAAAATGCATTGCGATATTAGGAAAAAGTGAGGTTCGTTTATTTGATCTTTGAATAAAGAAAGTGAAAGAAAGGGAAAGTTAAAGCAATAATGTGTGTTGGGGGGCTAGTAAAGAGCAGCAAAGGGCAATTTATTCCCGTAAGGACAGAGATTATAAACACGATTCATAGGTAAGTTGTAATTTTGCTGGGAGAACTTAATAAACATTTACGCTTTACGATCCAGAGATGAGAATATATCATTAGGAAAAGTGGAGTTCTTTATTGATCTTTGAATAAAGAAAGTGAAAGAAAGGGAAAGTTAAAGCAATAATGTGTTGGGGGGTAGTAAGCAATTTTCCCGTAAGGACGAGATTATAAATTCGATTCATAGGAAGTGTATTTTGCTGGGAGAATTAAAAACATTTACGCTTTACGATCCAAATGAGATTACACCTCCTTGCTATATCAAAATAAATAAAAATAATAAAATTGATATATAATTATATGATTTCTATTTTAGCGTATGTTTATTTGAAGATAATTTCATACAGTTGGTTGCGATAATAATTTTATGGTAGAGAAATCTCGGACCGAATCAAAACTTCTAACTTTTCTAAACGTGTTCATCTTAAACCGCAAAGTATAATTATTTATTTGTTGCATGAAAAGGTGAGACAACTTGCAGTAGAAGTCTTTCTATAAGTGTAGAATGGAAATTAGGTGTATAATATAAAGCATGAAGCATGGGAAATTTTTGGGACAAAAGGGTACGAGAAATCGAGAAAGCAAAGAGGAATCATCAAAGTGTTAAATAATAGCTACTGCTCAATCATTTTTATGCTTTTCTCACATGCACTCTTATGGTTCCATTTCATTTTTTTTATTTAAAATTCAGAAAATAAATATAATTGCTAGGTAAAGTTAAATATTGTATGAATGCTAATTAATATTCTTATTTCAATAATATTCTAAAGGGGAAATTGGAGATTTGGATGAATAATTATTTAATTTTTCTATTACAACAAAATACACTCTTCATGATTTATTTTTTCATAAATAGGTAGAAGGTTATAAAATTGGAAAAAAAACAATTTTTGAAAATATAAGTTCTAAATAACATATTTCATTATAGTTACAAAAGAAATTAATTAGTAATTTGCCTCAAAATTATTGAATTTACAATTTGGCAAAACGCAATATTTAAGCTTTTGAACTTAAATGATTTAGGGGTTTCATTTTAATAAAATAAAAATTAAAAAGTTTTTAAAATAAAAATAAAATAAAAATTACTCCTAATTAAAGCTTTGTCATTAATTATTAATTAATACCCCACTACCAATTTGGTACCACGTCTAGGCTACTGGCTATTATAGATATAAATAAATTACAAACCATTATTACTGAGCTGCAATTAATATTTTGACACCTTTATTATTTAATATTTCAAAATAAATTCCTTTTTTTTTTAAAAAAAAGGGCTTTTTTTTTAATTACGGAAAAAAAAATTATTATTTTAGACATAAAGTGTTAAGGTCCCCATTTGCTCATTTAGGTCCGTCGTTTTATTTATATATATAAAAAAGTTTGATTGTACAATTAAAAGCTTAGTGATAAGTGATTTCTTAATTTAATTTGAATAAATATCAAATTAATTTGTGTTTATTTTTATTTATTTTTTGACTAATTTACTTTAATTAAGATGAAATTTTTAAGAATATGTTTGATTAACATAAATAAAAAAAAAATGTATTTGCTATCATTCTACAATTATCAATTTAGGTTAAGTGGTGCAATTTCCCCGTGAAATTTTTGCTAAATGCCAATTTTATTTTATTTTATTTATTTATTTATTTTCACGTGCATACATTTTTGGTTATGACTTGTCAATTGTTGATGCGTAGGAGATGACGATGGCCTGTCCATTAGTACTCAAACTTTATAAGGTTGTTTCAAATTTATCTTCCCTTTCTCTTAATATTTCTTATATATTGTTTTTCAAATAAAAAAGAAAAATATTTTTTAAAAATATTTTGTGAAAAAATATTGGATTATAATATCGAAAATTAATTACAAATATTAAAAGTTTCAATTTACAAGCAATAAGAAAATTCAGAACTTCCAAAAAATTTTATATTTTGTTTAATTTATTATTGAATATGAAAAAATTACATAAAAATATAAATTCTTTAAGTAGTCCAAAATATAGTAATTATTCCTTAAGCAAATAAATCTTAAAATGAATTAAACCATACACATCATGCACGTGTCCTCTTCCCACTACACTCAAATAATTACTATGGGCCGAAAATTTACTCGTGTCGTTTGCACATTTTATATGTTTTTGCACGAATCGGGAAGTAGGCCCAAGATACAAGTTAATTAAGACACAGCGATCGATCGAGTTTATTTTTTTTACATATTTTCATGATTAAAATAAAAAAAATAAAAAAAAATTGCATGTTAGTGGATTTTTTTTTAGAATCTAGATACTTTAAAATATAAAAATATTTTTGAATTAATTATTGATACTATATTAATAAAGAAAATATATAATATAAGGTAAATAAGTCTTAGTATTTCAAAATTTAGAAATATTTACATGTGGTAAGACACGTTTCGATTTCGTTAATAACCGCCGCCGAATGTCAATTTCAAATTCAAATTTAAAACGTTTTTTTATGAAAATTTAAGTGTTGTACCTCTAGGGTATAGAAAAAGAATAATTCACCAAATGGTAAAAATAGAAAGTAAAATAAAATTACTGGAACAAATTAAAAACATTTTCTTCCCCAACACTTCTTTATTGATTTGCACAGAAATGGAAAATTAGCATCTTCCAAGTGAGAAATCAAAGTCTGTTACTTCTCTTTGGTTTGACAGAGAGAGAGAGCGCTTACTTAGGCATGCATAAAAAGATAAAGAGGGAGAAAAAAAGTTTAGTTGGAAGTCATAGAAAAGGACAATGGCGGAGAGAAAGTGTGTGTATAAATGCAAATGCATATAAATACATATCGTCTTCTGCTTTCTTTCCTGTGATCTGTGAGAAACCTTGAAAGCTACGAGTCTTGCGCGTGATCCAAGATAATCATTTATTGGTCACTCTCTACCCTACCATGATACATATACGTAGCGTTTTTCAGAAACAAGCAGTGTTCAATTTTTATATACGAAGAAAATTTTTATCGGAGCGCTCTTCTTTTATAATACAGCATAAGTAAGATTAAAATTATTTAACCATACCACACCTGAGCAGCGGTATTAAGCAAATCATTTACGTTATTGATTATTTTATTTGTTCTTATATTTTGCGTTAATTGATAATTAATATCTTGATGTGTCTATTATTTATGTCAATGTTCTTAAAGAATTGCATTTGCATGGCTCGTAACTATATAAAAAAAGTGCCAAAAAAAATATTTAACCCTAATTTCCTTAATTAGGTGAGAAATGAATTCCCATGTCACCATCTTCTTGGCATCAATGATAGAAAACAAAAGAAGTATTCGCCTATGCACATGAATATTGTATAATTTGACAACTCATATTGAACACCAATCCAATAAATTGATTGCGCATGGTTTCACATTCACTCCCAATATTAAAAGGGTCCCATTTCATTAATATTGACATTACATTGCATATATGTACACAACCTGCACTTCCATTAACAGAACAGAAGAAGACAGCACAGTCTAGCTATTATTGTGAAGAGTCTTATTTTTATTACAACATGTACGGAGCAAGACCAGGCATATTTTACTATAAGCTCACATGAAAAACTCCTGTCGCTTTCAATATGTTTACTGAAAATAATCGTAACGGGTAATTCAATGACAAAGAATACTTTAAGGAGCTGATCATCATGATTTTGGTCATAGATTTAATTCTCCGTAATGCAAACTCGCCTTGGACCACCCTTTTACTTTCGAGGACAAGCAGAGATTAATCGATTTACTATGGACCATAAAAATGAATAGGGGTTTGGACATTTCGTGAAAGTATGACCCTTCACAACGCGAACTCCTTCAGGACAACTCCTCTACCTCCGAGAACGAACGATGATTAGTTAAGTTTATTGTGAACATAAAAATGAATACGGGCCTGAATATCTTGCAGAAATATTACGCTGAAAATAATATTGATTAAGTTGGTGAATAAACTCAATCTCTATAATAATAAGAATATAAATTCGATTTTTAGAACCGCACTTGCGATTACATTTCACTACAGTTCATTAGAAGAAATTAGAGCAGGATAGATATAAAAAGAAATTAGAAGAAATAGTAGATGGGCATATTAGTGGTCATTAGTGGCCATTAAGACATATAGTTTGGTGACCTTTAATTAAAAATGGTGGATACAAGTTTTTAGCTGGAAATATACCAAACCCTAAGAAAAAAATTTATATGAACAATGTGTTGGGGGAAAAGTTATGGGTTTGAAAAGGATGACACCAATTATGCTAATGGGTAGGGCCAAGCACTTTCTCTCTACTGGTGACTGTGACTTAACAAGTGGCGCCAAGAGGTGTGTCAATATCAAGTCTCTCAACCATGAAATTGGTTTCTCAGACTTCTTTAGTTTTTATATGCTTTTTAGATAATATTAACTTTCCAACATTCTCTTGTTCCTTCTAGAAAAACAAAATTCCCTTTTCTATACAAATCCCCTCTTTCCTGTTTATACTACTAGCAGTTCTCTTTGGACAATTAAATAAAAATAATTATTATTAAAAGTTAGGAAAAATGCAAATACTAGCTTGTTAAAGTCCAAAGATATGATTAAAAAATAATAAATTAAATTAAAAAAAAAAAAGCTAATCATATCATGCTTTCTTTCCCCAACTTTTGGAAAAAAAGATTGTACCTAAAAAGTTTTTGCAACCTTAAAAAAAGAAAAATAATAGTTCTTTCAATTTGCATAATCTATGAGTAATATTTTACAATTGCAAGTTGCTTGGAGCTTTTTGGCAATTGCAAGTTGCCTATTTTCCCCCCCAAAAAAAAAAAAAAAAAAAAAAAAAATTTCCCAACTTTTGGAAAAAAAGAAATTGTACCTAAAAAAGTTTTTTTGCAACCCATTAAAATAAAAGCAAAAAAATATAGTTCTTATCAATGCATAAATCTATGAGTAATTATTTTACAATTGCAAGTTGCTGTGGGCAGACTTTTTGTGGCAATTGCAAGTTGCCTATTTTCCCCCAAAAAAAGAAACAAGAAAGAAAGAAAAACAGAAAAGGCCTATTGGGCTTGCCCCATTAAGTCCAAAAAAAAAAAAAAAAAAAAAAAAAACAGAAAAAGGCCTATTGGGCTTGCCATTAAGTCCACTCACTTGTCCAATTGCAAGAATTGGGCTTAATCTGTAAAGGCCCATGTCCATTTACGATCCAGCTTCCTGTCAATGTGCATTTTCTAGGGTTTTAGGGGGTTTGCTTGAGATTGATTGTGTTCACTGTTATTTGCTCTCCCTCCAAAAATAGTAAAAAAATGTCGGATTACTTTCTTCCTGAAATTTGGCGGAATATTCTTCAAAGGCTTCCTGTGGAGTTCCTCGTGCGATGCACGTGCGTCTGCAAGCAATGGTATTCTCTAATCACTAGCTCTCATTTCATCTCCACCCACTTATCTTTCTCTCTGTCTCAACCTCCTCTCTCCCGTCCTCTCTCCTCCGACGCTTCATCGAGTCGTCAAGAACTCAGCTTTTCTCTTTCCATCTCGATTCGTCTCCCCATTCCCTCACTAATTACAAGAATGCCTTCACTTCACCATTTAAGGCAAAAGACGGGCTCTTCATTCGTATCATCGGTTGTCTCCATGGCCTTCTTTGCCGCTCCGACGATATCTTCGGGATGACCGGAGTTGTCATCCTCTGGAACCCTCTCATTTAAACGCTATGTTTTACTCTCTCGACCCCGTATCGTTTTTGACGAGGTCGGTCCCTACATGTTTGTTCTAGGATTTGGTTTCGATTCGGTGAGAAATGATTATAAGGTAGTGAGAGTTGCATATGTTCAAGGAAACAAACAGCCTGACGAGCTTCCACCGCTGGTCGAAGTTTACTCACTAAAAAGTGATTCTTGGAAAGAGATTAAAGCAGCTGGAGTGGAGTATTGCATGACCGAGCATAGATGGTCACAATGCTTTATGAATGGCCGCATCCATTGGGTTGCATATGAGACGAAACCGCGTGCCATTTCAGTTCGATTTTGTTGTTTGATGTGGCTGAAGAGAAATTCAAGAAAATGAAATTGCCAGAGAGTTTGGTACGAGTATGTCCTATGAATATATTAATTGCAGATATTGGGGGTTCTCTTGCGGTATTGCAGTTTGATAGGCAACAACAAGATGTGAATATGCAGAATTTGAATATGGAGGATGTAAATATGGAGGAAGTGATTATGGGTAGAATTTGTAATGTGTGGATAAGAAAAGATTATGGGTCTGCAAATTCATGGACTAGGATGTATACTGTCAGTGTTGATGGAGGAGTACAATTGGTTTTGGGGATAAGAGCAAATGGAGGGCTTTTAGTGTCGACAAGGAAGGGATTGTTGGTTTCTTATGACCCTATTAGTCAAGAAACTATTGATCTTGGGATTCAGGAAATGGAAGAGGCATTTTATGCTCAACATTATACTGAGAGCCTTGTATTGCTTGATAAGGACAGCCATTCGGCTTCTTATGGAGGGGCTACGAAGACTAAGAAGAAGAGGAAAAAGAACCAGAGGTAAGATCTTTAAAGTAATAAAAAGAAAATTATGGCATTTATGTTATATGTCACTCTTCTTACATTTGAAAGCACTGAATGAGGATTTATGTATGAATATGATCATTCAATTGTCCAGTAGGTGTAGGTTTTTTATGCTAAATTCTTCCATTATTAAGTCATTGTATCATGTGTAAGCTTCTACTGTTTGGAGCATATCAATTATGGTTTTGCACGGATTGAAATTTAAGAAAGATGGGAGTAATATTTAGGAAAAAGGTGAAAATATACTTGATCCCCAGGCAGTGTGTTGGTATAGTATGATATGCCAAAACTGAAATTAGAACTTACGGAGTTCAGTAAAGCTTAAATACATTGACTTGGTGGCTTGATACTGAATTTTACAACTTTGCTGCCTTTTAGTCCTGTCCTTACAATTCCTACTTGATACTTTAATTGCAACTGTTGTGGCAAAGCAGGAATACGAGTTTCACAATTCAATCATACAAATATTTGGGTATTAATTTGGTATTAATTTGTTGTCACCATTGAGTGCCTGTGGTGTCAGATGGATACAGTGATTTTAGTCTACATTTACTTTTATGCTTCAATAGTGTTTGTCAACTGTCATTTTGGAGATTGAAATTTAAGAAGGAAGAAGATTGACCCTTTTTGAGTCGTTGAGCCACTAACATTCCAGCATGTCATTCTTTCTGTTCACATGTGGATCAGACTCAGCAACCTGCATTAATGTCATTAAACTGCTGTAATCAGCAACTTTAGGTGAGTTTTTGTCATGTCATTAACCTTCTAAGGTCATAGAAAATTTTTTTTCACAGTCTCTTACACTGTTTTGTGAATCCTTCCCAAAATCTCTCATTCTTTCTACTTCTTATTCTTCATGCTCTTTATGAATCTTTTTGTGTGCTTGTTTACATATATTGTGTTTGGGAAGTTCACACAGTCATGTTAGTTCTGTTCTGAACCACATTTGACTGAAAGTCTTGAACATATAAAAGTTAGAGCTGTGATAATTGTGTTTCTTGCATATATGATATAATGTTGGTATATAAAGGATATTGTTTTCATTAGACTGACAAGATATGCTTGCAATGCCTCATTAGAATTTAATTAGGCTGTTGTAAACTCTTTTTATGTCTATGTTATCTAGACTGCAATTTCTCTCTTTTGTCCCTGCTTTGAGATAACATCCATTTCAATTTTTTCTGTAGGTTTACTAACTCTTCACAGGATAAAGATGAAGATCAGTCATTGATATTGGTTTCAGAATCTGATAGCAACAAATGGACAGGGGCACGATCAGCAAGATCTTCTTTGTAAGTACCTCTTCTACCAATTTTGGTTCCTTTTAACATATAATTCTATGCTTTAATGCATACTTGAATTTCCTAGCCTTCAACAGTAATTGTGTTAATCTGTTCTTTATATGTGAAAAGTTGATTCATCTATGTATGAAGAACATTGATACAAAAGGGTCTCTTGTGTGATGGTTTCCGGAATATAGTTTGAATGCTTCATATTACATTAATACTTTCGCATTCTCCCTTAATGTTTGAAAGTTAAAGAAAAGGAAAAACTTAAATAGATCTCAATTTTCAATATTCGCCAATTTTTTTTTAGAAAAGGTCAAATGGAAGTGCATTTTCCGCCGTTGGTATTATCAGATGCTACATAGCTCCATCTTGGGACTGCTACCTCTAATTGCTATGTTTGTATGACCCTTATGATCATATTGCTCCTTTTTGTTACTTTTGCTCATATATATATATTATTCATTTTTGGTTGATCACCAATACTGTTTCCTTATACTACTCTGTTTCATTACAAGTACTGTTTACAGTAATTGCACAAGTATTAAAAGTGTTACTCCCTCTGTCTCAAAATATAAGTGATTTAAGGTTGTTGCACAAAGATTAAGAAAACAATTAATTTTTCTAGATTATAACAAACACAAGGGTAATTTGATCAAATTATTTTTATCTTAAAACCAATAGTTACTTGTGAAAGTATATCAAAACCAAGGGTAAGTTGGAGTACTTTTTTTTTTTTTTTTTTTTTTTTAAATTATGTAGCGTAACTGGTTAAGTCAATGCAACCCCATGGATTGGAAGGTTGGACCAAATTTTGAGATATACATTTTTTTTTTTTTTTTCATTTTGGCAATACATTATGAGCTAGAATTTTTATAATGAAAAATTAATAGCGGTATGTTTTTAAATCATCTCAATATTTTTATTTTTTTGCTTTTTACAGAAATAAAAAAAAAAGTGATTGAATCATCTCAATTTAAAAAAAATAGATATAATTGATTAATTTACCTCTTCAATTAATGTCCAAATTAATATCCATTTAATTGAAACAATTTACTATGCAAATATTTAAATAATGGTAACTATCTAAATGGAATAAAAAAAAAAAAGTAAAAAATGACAAATTTAAGGGAATATTTTTTACTTAAATTATCTCCTAATATAAAGAAATTTTTTCACTCTACACTCTAAAATTATAGAACTCTTCATTTTTTTTTTTCACAATCTTCTTTTTAAAATATTATTTAATTGAAGAAAATATATTTTAAAATTCTTAATAAATATTTTTTTCTCTTTTAGATCATAATATTTTCTTTTCTCTTTTAGCTTGTTGCAGTAACTTGATAATATGTTTTTTGAATTAATGATAAAATAAAACTCATCAATTTCTTTATCCTAACAATAAATTTATCATATTAATGACTTTAAAATATAATAGTAAATCATATTACATGATATTTAGTTATTTACAAATGCCAAGACTGTCCTTTTAAGCTTAATAATTGTTGGCCAAAAAAACAAATATATATATATTTATTCTCGGATTTGGTAACTATTTGTCATTCTTACCTGGCTTTTCTTATTCTATTGGTTGGTCCATTTGTCTTTCTTTGGCTGATTGGCTCCAACAACTATACACTTCGCGCCACTCCCAGGCGCCTAAAATTTTTTTTTTATCTTTTGCAAGAACCGGGAAATTTCAATTCACATCCTCCGAAATCAATTCTTCCCTGTTCTTGAAATTTTCAGCTAAACCCATGAAAACTGAAAATGTAACCCACCCGCCTAAATCCTCAAAATCCCAATTTTCATATTTTCAATCCAAAGCCAAAACTCAAATTTAGAAAAAATGAAAAACAAAACCAGACAAGCAATTTCCAATTCACCATTATCCCATTCCCTCCAAAATGTACCTATCACTAACTCTCTACAAATACTCTCTTTACTCTAAACTTCTTTTTGTCTGTCCTCTAATTCTATTCTTGGCCTTATTACAGTTACATCAAATAATGGAGGAGGCCACCACCATCAATCTTTATGACCAGAGCAACAAAGAGAATATCCCTCCTTTCTCTGCAAAACAAGAAAATCCAGTTCTTGCATCCAAGCGATCAGAATTTAGAAGAAAAAGGGTTAGGCGACCACTTGAAGATATTACTTACTTCTACCAAAGTTATATTCAGTTAGCTTTAGCTCAAGATTCTGATTCCTTCCTATCTGTTTCTGTTCCAAGTTGTGCATCAAATTCTAAGAAGAGGAAAGCATCTGAAGAGGATCAAGAAAATGTTGCAGTGCCCAAATCTAAGTCATTAAGATTTGGTTTCAGATAGATTTAAGTTTTTTTCTTTTTGATTTGATAGGTTGAGAACTCATCAACCATTATATTCTACAGTCTAAATCATCAATACAGTCCTTTTTTTATGTCTTTAATTTCTTTTTCGCTCTCCTTATCCCTTTTCGAGACTAATCTCATTTTGGTTTTATGATTTATCCTTTATTGATATGCAAATAATCTTATAAAAGTAGTTCCTTGAACTCAAATTACTTCTAATGAGCTCTCTTTATTGTTCTCTGATACAATGTAACTTTATTAGCTTTTTTTTTTTTTTATCCATGTTCGTTTAAGAGGTCATATAATTTGAATGTTCTTCGTGCGCTTCGAGAGATGCGGAGCTGGCCCATGGAGATTTCCCGCTGAGAGTGGCTCAAATCTATGATCCTATAGATTCCTCAATCCTCTCAGGTGCTCTTTGCCAAAGAGCTACCTATTTGGATTACCTTATTAGCTATTTTTACTGTTGCTTCTGCAAGAATAGGATTCTGATTTTAAATGTCTTTCTGTTCTTCATATGCTAATCATTCAATGATATTGTTAGTTGGGCCTAAAACATGAAATAATGTTTGATCCAATCACTAAGGCCCAGAGCCCATTGGATTTTATATTATGCAAGAGCAAAAATCCAATCCATGGCAGCTCCTTAGTGATTTTTCTTAGGCTTTATAGTATAGCACATTTAATATTTCAACTTGCTAAGAAAAAAATTATTAATTTTAATTATTTCAACTTATTCAATTTTTAATGAATGTTCCTTTATAAAAATGGAGAATTCAAAAGAGTTAGATAGAATAATAATGATATCTTTTCTTTTAATCAAAAAGTCTTGAGTTTGGACTATGGATGTAAAGTCTTTTCAAAGGCTCGAGAGAAAGTGTTTAATCCCTATGATCGACTTGAATCTAATGCATTAAATATTCTACAAATTAGCTCATTTTCTTTATTTTCCTTTGTTTTCTTTGCAATCCAGAAGATTTTTTTTCCCATTTTCTTAATAATACTGCACAAAGCCAAAAGTTCCTTTCAAATTTTACAGAACCAAAACGAGAGGTGAAAATATTAATATGAGGAAAAGGGCAGAGAAGCAACTGTCCAGAAATTGAAAGGACAAATGTAAAAATGTATTTTAACTTTACACATGCTAATCCATAATTCAGGTCTGAAAAGCATTATATATATATAAATGGTCACAGTAGTCAACTGCTGAGCTGAGCATTTTCAGCCAAAATGCTAATAAAAAAATTGAACCATTTAGAAGATTCTACACAGAGAATAATCTGATTTTAATTTTAATTATCTTAAATATGAGGAGGTACAGACAGAAATAGCTAAGACTGCACTGCATCTACCTAATTTATATGATTTGGAGATTCATCATCGAGAGAATAATGAATATTGCTTCCTTATTAAACCTTAAGAATCTATTATGATAGATTAAAATATTTGTAGGATGATGATTCTTCAAGAGTTGAAAAGCCACATTCATTTGTTTATTACACTCCAAGGAAATGGATTTGGAATTGTATTAAAACAACAATTAAATTATATATATATATTATGTAGTTAATTAAATTAGGTGCCATTATATTTATGGCTCACGACAAATGATTTATGCTTTAGTGCGTTGATATTTTATGGCACTATTCAAGTCAACAATCCATTTTTCTATATATATATATTTAGAGGATGTGTTTCGTTCAGTTATCAAACGACGATATTCATTTAATTAACTGCTATCTACTAACAATAACCGCTGTCAGCTATCCACTGGCGTCAACATTTAAATCAAGCCGGCGCTTAATTATATGAGAATATCATTAAGTAATTAATTAGATTTCGTTATCCCATATTTCACTACCTAGCTATATGATAATGGATAACATTAATCATGATACTATCATATTTACCTTCACTTGTGACATGTATATAGCTCACGTAAACCCTTGAACTAGCTAGCTAGATAGCTTCTTTAGGGATAATAATAATAATAATTGAAAATGTGGGAGAAAGTGGAGAGTACATTAGGGTTTTTTTTTCCTTTGTAATATATATATTTCAGGAATCAGAACCGACCAACCCTAGCTCCTAGCAAGCATGTGTTTATGTGGGTATGCATGTGCCTTCAACATAACTCTCATTTAATTGCTGAGTAGTGGCAGTCTTAGTCATCTAAATTCAACTCTAATGACATATATACATGTCTATATGCTTATCATATGAGAATAATACAAAAAATTTGTTTGGAATAAGTATAAAACATAATACAAACAAAAGCTGAACTCAAAAGTTTCTGACATCATATGTAAATGAAAGAGAAGAAAGAAAAGATCATTTGGTGTCCTTTGGCTACCTTAGAAAGCTCAAAAGAACAAGCAATCAAGATTTCTAAACAACACAAATTAAGTGGTAAACACAAGGACAAAATTAATAAGCAATTGATGACTAGACACACACTCATCATCATGGTCAATTCTCTTAATATTAATTGGTAAATTAATTATTAAAATCCCTAGAAAAAACTTCTAATTTTGTTTAATAATTATAAATATGCATATAATCAACTATATATAAGGAGCTCTTCTTGAAATGAATTTATACACTAAATAGCTAAGCTATACTAGCTCTTCGAGGTCTAGGAAGAATGGCAAGTTATTTGAAGTTTTGGGTATGCCTTATTGTACTAATTCTTACACTTGTTAAATCAGAAACTAGACTTCTTGTGCCATATCATGATCCTCCTCGTCCTCGTCCTCAACTCCATAACCATGACAAGAAAACCCTAACTAGGGTTTTGCAAGAAATGTCCAATGCTCTCATGGTGAAATTAAGAGATGAAGGGACGATACGAAACCCTAATGAATCGAAGAGGATAAGTCCAGGAGGTCCTGACCCTAAACATCACTAATCAGAAATTTCATTATTCTGTTTACTTAGTTTGAAGTTGTGTTCATGGCGGAGATCAAAGGAAGTTAGAAACAAGAAAACGTGAGGTTGAGTTGACTTTTGTTTTAGTTAATGCTGATGCTATTTAGTTATGTTATGAGCTAATGTATTGGACGGTTAATTAGTCGTTAAGAGTGGAAAAAGAAATGTTTTTTTTTTTTTTCTTCTGAAATGTCTGTTTTTTGTGCTTAATGGAATGAAAATGTAATTAAAGTATGATACTTTAACGAGCATGTATGAGCTTAGAACTATTTATATATCATTATTTTATTTGTCGCAACGTGGGTACATTTCACTTTTTAGATCATAAAAGCCAAGTGGGATTACATGAAACATGTTATATAACTTTATTATTATTATTATTATTATTATTATTATTATTATTATCTAGATAATAGAAAAATATTGATATATAATACCTAATATAAATTCGCTTTAATTTAATATAAATATATAAGAATCTTTCTTTCTTAATAATTTCAACTTTTAATTTAGTTAGCTAGGTAATATATGACATCATTCGAAGAATTATATATGTATAATTTTTCAATCAATAATTTTCATATTTCTTTTAACTAATCAAAATATTTAATCGAGCTGATTTTAAAGATGAAATGTTTAATAGAAAATTTTCAAAAATTAAAAAATTTAATAGATGCAGTTTTATAAGTTAAACGCAAAAATAAAAGTTCATAGTGCTTTAAAATTTTTTACGTAAAGTATATAAATGAATTTATCTATTTCGCCATCATTAAAGGTTGAAGTTGAATACTTCCAATATCAATAAATACTTGAAAAATGAAAGGAAACATAAAAAATAAGTTGAATATATATTTACGTGGATTTTAATCTTAAATAAAATACTGACGGAGAATATAAAAAAATCTTAAAATAAATAGAATATAAAAATAATAATAAAGAGTATAAAAAATAAAATAATTATTTACATTTATAGAGTTTTTCATGATTTTCAATTAATGTTAAACTAAGTAGTTTTTAAATTTGATAAATTATTGCAGATTGTAAGTCTTATCTCAATGTTTTAGATACAGTTTCTGTGATTTTGATTCATAGGCAAACGAACAAGCCAGCTCATTTCTTACTCGAGCAGTTTATTTTAATTTATGCTAGACTTCACTATTTGGATAGTATTTCCCTTTGTATTGAAGTTGATTTCTTGTTTGATATATCTTCTTGATTAATAAAGCTTCTTTTTCTCTAAAAAAGAAAAAAAAAAAAAAAAAAAACTCGAGCAGTTTATTTAATTTTGCAACTTCACTATTTGGATTAGTATTTCCCTTTGTATTTGAAGTTGATTTCTTGTTTTGATATATTCTTCTTGATTAATAAAGCTTCTTTTTCTCTAAAAAAAGAAAAAAAAAAAAAAAAAAAAAGAAAAGTCAGTTTTGTTACTTTGTAGTACTACCATCACTTTGCTTGAAAAAAAAAAAAAAAAAAAAAAAAAAAAGAAAGTAGTTTGTACTTTGTAGTACTACCATCCACTTGCTTGAAAAACAGTTCAATTGAGCGACCTGCCGTTTATTTTATGAAACGAGTCCTTTTTACATTATGTCGTCTAAAGGGAGCCACTATAGTTTAATTGTTAGCATCTGTTTGCTTCCAGCCTGCATGATCTTCCATGGAGAATTTCTCAAACACCACCTCCTTCTTCAATACCTTCTACATGTCTGCTCAACGATTCGTTCTCTTGATAAAACAAAATCTCTCCATGCACTCACAGTCACTCTTGGTCCTAACACTAAGCAAAGCACCTTTCTTCACAATAATATTATCAAGATTTATGCATCACTCAATGAATTGCCAATGGCACAAAAGGTGTTTGAAAATATGCCCCAAAAAAACATTGTATCCTATAATTCTATTATCAGTTCTTATTGCAAGTATGATTATTTACAGCAAGCCTGGAGGATTTTTGGTGAGATGACATATTATGGATTTAGGCCCAACAACTTCACATTTGCTGGGTTATTGTCGTTTACATCTATGGATATTTATCGTGGGTTTCAGTTGCAGGCATTTGCAGTGAAGAATGGGTTGTTTTACGCTGATGCTTTTGTGGGTACTGCTTTGATGGGTCTGTTTGGAAGGTGTGAGCGGGTAGATGAGGCATTCCGTGTTTTTGAGGATATGCCTGCTAAGAGCTTGGTGACATGGAATTCAATGATCTCCTTGTTTGGGCATCAGGACTGTGTGGAAGATTGTATGCGTTTGTTTTCTGAGCTTGTCAGGAAAGAAGGTTGTTTGTCTGAATTTTCCGTTGTGGCTGTTTTGTCTGGATTATTATCCGAGAAAGACATGGAATATGGAGAACAAATTCATGGTTTAGTCATTAAAAGGGGGTTCGATTATAAAGTTTCAGTTGTGAATTCTCTTATCAACATGTATGCAAAATGTGCAAGCATACGCCAAGCAGAGAAATTGTTTGAGGTGGCAGCCTGTAGGGATATTGTGACATGGAATACAATCATTGGTGCATTGGCAAAAGGCAAGAAGTCCATTAAAGCTTTACAGCATTTTTTGAAAATGTCTAAGGATGGCATTATGCCTAACCAGACCACATTTGGTAGTCTCATAAGCTCTTGTGCAGATTTACAGATCCTGATGTATGGAAAATTTGTCCATGCTAAAACAATCGTGCATGCTCTTGAAACTGATGTTTATGTGGGTAGTGCCTGGGTGGACTATTATGCTAAATGTGACAAACTTGATGATGCCCGGCATTGTTTTTTTAAGATAAATGGAAGAAATGTGGTTTCTTGGAATTCTTTAATTCTGGGTTTTGCAAATAAAGGCTCTTCTATTTCTATTTCTTTGCTGCTGGAAATGCTTCAATTGGGATATCGGCCTAATGAGTTTTCATTTTCAGCAGTTCTTAAATCATCTTCCATAATTGAGCTACAGCAGCTTCATTGTCTGATTATAAGAATGGGATATGAGATTAATGAATTTGTGTTAAGCTCCCTTATTTCCTCCTATGGTAGGAACGGTCTCATATCTGATGCGCTTGTATTTCTGGCAGCTTCAGAATCACCACTTGCCGCTGTCCCCTCTAACAATCTTGCTGGAATCCTTAACAAATCTGGTCAATATCAGGAAACATTAAAATTGCTTTCTCAGCTGGAAGAACCAGATGATGTTTCTTGGAACATTGTCATTGCAGCATGTGCTCGGAATGGTAATTATAAAGAGGCTTTCGAACTTTTCAAACGTATGCTTATGGGCCAAATCTACCCAGATAATTATACTTATGTTAGCCTTCTGAGTGTTTGTAGTAAAATTTGTGATCTTGCTTTGGGTTGTTCTGTCCATGGTCTTCTTATAAAGACTAATTTCAGTTCCTGTGATGTATTTGTCTGCAATGTATTGATAGACATGTATGGAAAATGTGGGTGCCCTGGGAGGTCAGTAAAAATCTTCAACAGTATGACAAATAGGAACCTAATCACATGGACAGCTCTAATTTCGGCTCTTGGTATTAATGGTCGTGTCTGTGAAGCATTAGAAAGGTTCAGGGAGATGAAAGATATGGGTTTTAGACCTGATAAGGTTGCTTTTATTGCAGCACTTTCGGCATGTAGACATGGTGCTTTGGTGAGAGAAGGAATACAATTTTTTGAGGAAATGATTAGTTATGGTATTGAACCAGACATGGATCATTATCATTGTTTTGTGGACTTATTGGCTAGGCATGGACATGTTAAGGAAGCAGAGAAAGTAATTTCCTGCATGCCTTTCCCACCAAATGCCCGCATATGGCGTAGTTTCCTTGAAGGCTGCAAGAGATATAGAACCAAAGAGGATCAAGTTTTGGGAATGTAAACTCAATGTTGTCAGAGAAAATCTCTGTAAGACCGAACTTTATCAAGAAACAGGGCATGCAAATTGAAGTTCACTATATGAATTCTTCTCCCAAATGTTTCTGTTGGGACTTTCTAACCTTTGAAGTTCATTTTGCGTGAGGTCTGCATATCTCCAAATAAATGAAGACCTCATATAATGTAAATTGCTTATTTATTCCATTGATGCTGACTTAAGCTCACATAACCGGTATGGAAAAACAGCTTTTGGGATCTATTGAAATGATTTCTTCTTCCTCTCTTTTCTGTTTGATGCTAGGTGCCATACAGATTTATTGTCAACCTATAGTTTATAATATTAACCAATCAGAAGTGGTAAAGCCGCATATTTGTGGGCGGCATCCACATAATGTTTCCTTAAGCACGTGCTTACCAAAGCCAAAATTTGGCCAACTCAGTTTGGACCTTCGTCCCTTTCTTCATCAGTTTATGCCGCAGGCTTCCCTTTAATCAAGGTACATGGGGGCAATCTCTCTGCACCTTTCTTTAATTTTCTTCCCCCCTATATACGCAAGTTTATTTGAACAATGGTTTGTGAAAATGTTCAAATTCAGTCTATAGAAAGAACAAATTGATAAATCTATTATTGCATAGAGGACATAGGTCATCTTTTATATTGTAGTTTATGCATATGCTTTTACTTTGAAGATGTATGATTTCTGATATCATTTTTGTGCTCTGGATACACTGTCCAGTTAATTTAGATTTCTGTATAGGCACTATGTTCATAGCAAGCTGATTTTCTGCTGCTTCAACAAAAGATGGAATGAAAATAGATGCATTTGTGAGAATTAATTAAGAAAAAGTTAACAAGACTCTTAATATAGCTTGCCTATCTATGGTATAGTCTATCCAAAATCTTTCTGGCTAGAAGACACAACCAAAATTAACCCAAAAGATTTTTAAGCCTCAATTACTTATATTTTATTCAAAGATATATATCCCGTAAGTTGCTAAATTTTGTTATAATTTATTCAAAAATAACTAGCTAGCTGTGCAGGACAAGGACAAGAAGGGTGGAGATGAAGATGAAATACGAAAGAAACTAGTAGAATTGAAAAAAAATGTTCATTTGTTCTTTGGGTAGAGTGCCTATGAAAAACACATAAAAACATTTAGATTATCTGCTTTAGATCATAAAGTTGATCTAATGACGTGGAAAAGATTAGGTTAGATCTATAGGTGAATTCCTTTCTAGCTTTAAAATAATTCCTTCTTCCAATGGACGTTTGATCATATCCAACAGTTATTATCATGTGAAATTCTCCAATCCTATTTATCTTTTACCTTGTACCGGATAGTTGTATCCGGTAGAGTATAATATGGATTTTCTCGAGATTCTCTACCTCTTTTAGCCTGAAAGATAGGAGAATGATAAGAACAAACAATTATAATATAATGGAATATTGTATTAATATATTTGAATGTCCCCTGACCATTCGGGAAGGGACACTGATTATATTTTATTTTCCACAGTCAAAACAATCTGTATGTGGCGAATTGGTGGGGAAAAAAGCTTCGGTGGTTCCAAGAAAAACTATCTTTATCTCTTCGTTTCTTTTTTTTTTTCGTTATCTTCCATGAATTCGTTGACTTAGCTTGATACATATTGCATGTGCTTTTATGTTCACAAAGATTGTTGTCCTAGTGTAGACGTGAAAGTTGGGAGCAGCAAGTGAACTGTGTAGAAACCTACCATAGGAGGAAGAGATAAGAGTAGCTGGGGACAACTTCTTTGCAAAAGCTCGAGGAAGGCTGTGTTCATCAACCCTTCTCAGAGCCTGCAAATGTGAGATGCTTCATGCATTGGGTCACCTTTAAGCTTACTATTGTGCAAGAAATGGTCTATTAACCTAAAATGGTGATTAAGCTGTCAGAACTTAGAATTGGTTTGATTGGTGCAATAAAGAGTACTCCCTCCCGTGTCACTTGAAGAAAGAGTCAATGCAAGGGAGAGCAGTATCATATTTTTTGTTAGTGGTTTAAAGTTAAATGGGAGACGACAACCAACTCCAAATCTAAAGAGTAGAAAACTTTCTGCATATACCTTAAGGTGTTTAATTTGTCCTTTTTTAGGAGCCATTATCAATTTATCGTATATAATAGTAAAGTTGGACAGAAAAAACAAAATATAGTGGTCCATTATATGTGTCCTAGCACTCATCTTATCTGCCTCTAATCTTATAAATAGCAGCAAGCTGTAAGCTGTACATCTCACTCGTCTTAACTATCTGTGAACTATTCAAGCTAGTTGAGTTTGCTATATAGATCCTGTTCTTCCAGTTCCATTTTATAAGTAGTAGCTCTACTTATAAGTCTTGGAACTAACTTTGTGTTAGCTTCTCTTTCAGAACAAACTTGTTAACTCTTCAAGATCTAACCTAGCATTAGATGGCCAATCCAACTGGAAAACAGGCTTTGGTTTTGTTCCTGATTGTGTTTATGGTTCTTATGATCAGGTCTGAGGCAAGAGTTCATAGGAAGGAGCTTGATAGTCGCCAACTTTTACGTGAAATGGGATACACTGGTTCAAAACTGGAGTATCATCGACGGATTTCGCTGCTAAATTCAGATATTGATAGAGTATCTCCTGGAGGACCTGATCCTGAACATCATTCTCACTCTCCAGGAAAGGCTCAATGCCTGACATGCATCCCCATATAGCAAACTCCGAGAAACAAAAAGATCATTTCATGACTTTTGTATCTTCAGTTTCATGCAAATGAATGCTTGCAACTTTTTATTTTATGGTACTTTTATCTTTATTGGCATTGTTGCTGAAGTGTAGTTTTCATTTTCAGAATTATAATGCTAATGTAAGGTTCTTAGAAAAAGAGAACCGGCTAGTCAACTGAGCAAAACCTTGGCAATAAAAGAACTATATCCTCTTCTGTTTTATATTAATCTTGCAGCAAAAGATAATCTAGTTCCAATGAAACAAAAGCAGTAAGGTATAAGTGTCTGTGTGAAATAACAAATAAGGAATATATTATATACAATCTTTATATCTCAAATATCACAGAACATGACATTGCACATGTGCAGATCAAGTGAATATATACGATGTTTATACAGAAGTGAATAATATTTAAATTTTTTCTTTTTACTTTTATTTAATAACTTCTTTGTCCATAAATATAATGGTTAAACTAATACGTTATCATTAATTAAACCTTGATATAAGTAAAATTAAAATATTAATGTTTAATCTTCAAAGAAAATTATATTTATTTAAATATTTTATTATAATTTCGATTAATTTCAAAAACAATTTAATATATATCATGTAATTTTAATGAAAGCTAACATAATGATATATTATGAAAAAATAAAATAACAATTATAGTTTAACTATATTACCTAAATTTTTTTAATTTACATGCAAGTCAAACTAGGAAAAAAGCATAGAGAATATTACAAATTTGTTTTAGAAGTGAAAAGAAATATATAGCATTCAGAAGCTCTTATATAAGGAGATGCTCTCATCTTTTTTGTAGTTTCTCCTATCTCATTATGGGCAAGATATATCAAGATCGATTTTTTAAAAATGATATGAATACTCAAGATAATAGTGTTCACAATATTTACACCGAGTTAAAATTAAATTGTGCTCGCATTGAATCAGTTTATTAAGAGATAAAGTGTATTTAATGAGTAT
Organism: Jatropha curcas; assembly: GCF_014843425.1. Next base: position 871,080 of record NW_023590567.1, read on the forward strand.
TTATTCCATCTACGAGATTCAACTCTCGATTATAAGTCGGAATTTTTTTTTTTTTTTTTTTATTGATCAGTTTTATTAAGGAGAATAAAGTGTATTTAATGGTATTTATTCCATCAAGCGAGATTCAACTCTCGATTAATAAGTCGGAATTTTTTTTTTTTTTTTTTAATAAGATTAGAGTTGATGGTTGACAAGAAATGCCAAATCTCACATGTAACCCTTTTTTTTTTTTTTTTTTAATAAGATTAGAGTTGATGGTTGACAAGAAATGCAATCTCACATGTAACCCACATGTGTTATTCACGTTGTGATGGAATCATTGGCTTTGTGCAAATTAAATCTGTTTTTCTTCTTTAGAACCACATGAAGCTCACTAGTGATCATTTAGGGTAAAATCATATTGGAAGAACACACCATCTTACGTGGAGCCACGCCTATCTTACTATTCATTCCAGTTCAAGCTTAGACAAAACAAAAGTTCACCCCTCACTGGTTTGGTTTAATTTATTAATTTATTAATTTAATTAATTCTTAATTAAAACCTTAAACCCTTTAAAAAAAAAAAAATAAAACCTTAAACCTTGATTAAGGAGACGTATCAAACTTGACAAGGGATATATAGCACTTGATTTTGAATGGACGGCTCGTTTTTATGTTCTACATATGGAATAGCCATTATTTTCCATATATCTGACTAATATTATCTTCACTTGAAAAAAAAGAGTGCTGCCTAACCATTCATTCTATTATTTCGTTAATAAAAAGTAGTTTTAGTATAATAACGTAGTTATTCCAAAACCAATCTGTATGGAATACTTTCATACACTAATGGTCTGTTCAATAAAATTAATTGTTTTGATAGTTATTAGTTGTTTTAACAGTGTTTAGCGCTAAAAGTTACTTAAAAAGCTGTTGCCGAACACAATCTAAATTGATGTTTTGTTTACTAATCCTCCTTTAGAAAGATCAAATAAGTAATTAACACATAGGTCCAATAATGAATAATTTTTTTTAAAGCAAGATGAAACTTTATAGTATTAATAAAAGAAGTATAGTTGGTTGCTTTTTTAAGGAATTATTATTGGTTACTTTTTTTAATGGTCAAATAAAGGAACACTATTATATCCATTTGCAACTGTCAATCTCAGAGAAATATAGTTGGCCAACTGCCAAAAGAAATCAAACCGGCCATGGTAGATTCAGAATAGGATTTCCATTAGGTTTTCTTTCTGTTTTATGGACTTCCTATTTGGTCATTGGAATTTTTCATTTTACACAAAACACACAAAAGTTTGCAACTTTTCCTTGTTATCCAAAAGAGTAAAAATTTGGAGTGGACAACAAAAAAGATTACAAGGATGACAAAAATTGTGGTCCATAATGACTTTTCCTTGATAAATATTATTAGACCTCCGTCAAGAATTAATGATAGGTCGAATATTGGATAAACCAATCCTTTTTTGATATTATTAATTGTCAATATTGAATCCAAACAATAAAAGAGGCTATGACTTTACTCCCGAGAAATGAGATGGGATGGTAGAGTTCCGTTCACTCTTTATTAAAGGTCTCGAGTTTGAGCTTTATGTTCCTTTTTATTAGTCCGTTTGGCGTAAATTCGGATTAATGAAGCCAGTAAATTTCAAATATCAAATGATTAAAATAAAAAAAAGAGACTATGACTTTTAAGATATCCTTTTTTATTTCATATAATAAATGCAACCATGTGGATTGAGTCTCATCCAACTTTAATCTCATGTGGGCAATATTTACATATAGATATTAATTTCCCAAATGATCAAAAGCAAGAATTAGCAAACATTTAGAAAGAAAACAAAAATCCTTTGTAGCACTTCTTGTCTTTACCTCGAATTCGCAAAATTCTTCTGAATTTACAATTGGATTGTCGTCCATGCGTTGGTTATAACAAACAAAAATCGAGTCACCATCCTCTCTCTCACCCATTTGAGAGTACTAAGAAAGAGCAAAAAGCAAAATATTAATGGGTTAAAACAATATATATTTTTGTATGGAGATAAAAACTATATGCTTTTAGGACTTAAAATTCATTTGGGTGTCTACATGTATCTATCCCACTAACATTTGGTCTCTCTCTCTCTCTCTCTCTCTCTCTCTCTCAAACATTTTATGAGTTTTGGTTTTATAAATATAATAAAACCCTAGCTAGCTATATATTCTTCTTCTACTTCTGATGGTTACTATTCTTGACGAGAGACAATTCAATGGCCAACAATAGTAAAATGATCACTTCAAAGGTTTTGATATTTTTCTTGATTGTCTTCTCACCATCAGTGTTCTTTTCTTGAATTTTCGAGGCTCGTACTCCCAAGGGCCAAGAATATACAGAGGCCGTGAACGAATAGAATTATACAAATCAGTATAATGAATTTGTTTCATGGTATGCTGAGCATAATATCAGAACTTGATCATAAAAAAAGGAACGAAAATGAAACACAAAACTGGAAGTTAAAAAATGCCAAGACCCAACACAAGAGTAAAAGATTTAAAGACAAAAGAGATAACAAGCAAAAGTCTTGCTTGGAATGCATAATTTTCTTTAAGCTTAAACATGAGAGTGAGATTAAAAAAAAAAAAAAACAAAAAAGAAAAATTTGTAGACTAACAAGTCTTGACTTCAGACAGATACTCCCAGTGTTTATGATTTATCTCAGACTCAGCTTCTCTTTGCTCCAACCCCAAAAACTAGTTTTTCACATTTTCTCTTATTTTCCTTCACTTTCTTGTGTTTTCCGGGGAAATATATCCGGATTCAAGAAATAGCTAGCAGTACTACTCATATCTCTGTCACTCTACATATTTCTCTTTCTTTCTGCCAAAACTACCTAGAGAAAGAAAAAAGAAAGGAAGCTTCATTTATTTTTTAATCTTCTGGATTAAAGTAAATGGAAGGAGGGATACATGCAGGAACAGATTTTCTCTATTGCTTGGAATAATCCTTTTGTTCTTCGCCTTGCTTTTTCTACTGGCATTGGCAGCCTCGCCTTTGGCAATGACATTGAAATTATAGATTTTTAATTTCTTTAATATAGGAAATATTTAAATTGGAAGCAATAAATTCTGCATTCTGAATATTACATAATAAATAATAAATTTTTCATGTTGATAACAAATTTTCATTTTGTTTTCTAAATATTTAGTTTTTACTAAATTATGAGTTTAGCCATTAATTTTTAAAAAAGAAAATAATATATAATGTTAAAAGATATTATTTTAATAATCTTTTCACCCTGTCCCTCTCAAATTGAAGAGAAAATATATACTTTTGTCATGAATTATATTCACTTAACCAAGTAAAAGAAATAAATTTTACATAACAAGGATGGACATGATATTGAAAAAAGAATCTCTATTTTGCTTTTCTAAAAAACAACCTTTTTTTTTTTTTTTTTTTGAAAAAAGAATCTCTTATTTTGCTTTTTCTAAAAAAAAACGCTTTTTTTTTTTTTTTTTTTTTTGGCAACTTGGTTTGCTTATGAGGTTTGTGAACCTTTTTTTTTTTTTTTTTTGCACTTGTTGCTTATGAGTTGTGGGCTGATGGACTCGTAGTCAATGGGCTTTTTCACTGTCAATACGGCTTAAAGCTGACCTTGAATGAGAGCCCACTTAACTTGTAAGCTATTCTTTTGGTAAATTACAATTGTGCACTTGAATTATGTTGAAATTAACACTTAAATTCTTTTATATTTGAAAAATAATTATGTGTCCCTAATTTATATTTTATCTCATTATCATGTCCTTCCGCCCACAGTGAACATATTCTGTTCAAAAAATGAACATATATTCAAAAAATATATTTGATCCTTTATGCTTGAATTGAGCTCCAGCCCAAATATCTTTATTAAGCTGAGCTTAAAAGTATTGTACTTATTTTTCTACAGCTTTAAGAGATTGAGAGTAAATTTAAATACCAAGAAACAAAAGAATAAACGAGAATTAAGATCAATAGGCAATGAAAATGTGAATGTGAATGACTGTAAATTTTTATGTGGTGTCTTATCATTAAAATGAAAGTCTTTTTATTTTTGATTGAAAATTAACAATGAAGTTGATATTTTTAAATGAAAGGGGTAAACAATTTTACGAGATAAATTTTAAGAATTAATCGATGATTTTATGAATGATAGGGATAAATTAAGAATTTCGGTCAACTTTCAAGGACTAAATAGTTAATTTGCATTATTATTTTTTTTTTGAAAATAGTTAATTTGCTTTATTAAGTTCTTATTATTATCCTTCTCAAAAAAAAAAAAAAAGCAAGTATTTATTATTATTATTGGGTTTGACTTTTACGGGCTAGATCATCAGTTTGGGCCTGGATTTGCCACATCATCCCAATTTGAACCGCTCAAACTGAGCCCTCCATTAGCAACCAACGCACCGGCGCGTGTAAAACATCGCCGGTTACCAAGTGCTCACCGCTCTGCTACACCTCTCTGTGAATAGATTCCACGCGCAGTTTCCCCGCTTGGGCAAACTCTTCAAAATCCCACAATCAAAACTCCGCGCCACTAAATCCTCTCTTATGCTCAAACCCGCGTTTACGTCACGCTCATCAGTCTCCCCTCTCTTATTGGTTGTTGTATTGCACGCGTCCTTGCCACATCTGAGTCTAACTCTACCGATATTTGTCATGATACTTCGCGACCACAACTCTTTTAAACACGAATGCATGCGAACCGTACACCTGTAAGATAAGGGTATAGTGAGGTAGAGAGAGAAATTTAGAGAGAGAAATAATTTTTTAGAGAGAGAAAGTGCTTCTAGAGAGAGAGGGGAGAGCGAAAAAGGAGATCTGATCAAATCGAGAAAGAAAGGTAAACAAAAACGAAACCCTAATCCTACTGTTTCTTCCAATCCCAAATCTCTTCTCTTCTTTCTTCTTTGTGGCTGTGTTTATACATATATGTATATGCGTAGGTAGTCTCTCGTCGTACTTGTATAGATTTAAACTAGAGTAGATCGTGAAAGCCAGAAAGGTTCAAGCTTTGCTATAGGTTTTTGTATTGCCCTGATTGAATTGTGATTCTGGGGCAAAATTAGGGTTTTGCGGGTGGTTTTACGGAGGTGAAAAACCCTAGTTCTGGGCCAGTCTTGTGATTCGCTGGTGCGAAGAGAAAGAGAATTAGGGTTTTGGAGTTACATGTATGGCTTCGGGGTCTATAGTTGGAGAAGGAGGTGGAAATGATGGAGCTAGAGAGAAACAGAGGTATACAGGGAACAAAGTCTATACAAGAAAAGCTTTTAAAGGTAACAGGAACAACATCAACAACCTCGCCACCCCCATCACCACCACCAATAACAAAGACACAAGCCAAGCCGCTACCAACACCACCACAACAGCTACTGTAGCTACACCTTCACCTGCACCTCCACCATCACTTGCGCCTGCAGCCAACAACGACAGCAGCAGCAAGAATGGCGGTAACGACAACAGCGGCGGTAACGACAACTGCGGCAAGAGTGGCGGTAACGACAACAGCGGCAAGAGTGGCGGTAACGAAAACAGCGGCAAGAGTGGCGATAACGACAACAGCGGCAAGAGTGGCGATAACGACAACAGCGGCAAGAATGGCAATAAAGACAATAGCAGCAAGAATGGCAACGATGACAATATCAACGAGAGAAATGATGAGAACAACTCAATTCAAGTTCCAGAATTAAAAAACCCAGCTTTAGAAGATACAAATTTGGTTCAGCAGCAACCCATTTCCCGTCTGGATGCCAACTCTGATGATTCTTCTAGCCTCAATAGGCAGGAAGGTGTTTCTGTCGTGGCCCCAAGTGGCCGGGACCTGACCACTGGGAATGGAGTGGTGAAACAAGGATTGGAGGATAAAGTAAAGATAAATTTGTCATCGAAGTCTAAGCAGGAAATGAGAGAGCTCAGAAAAAAACTGGAGAGTGAACTTGACATGGTGAGGAGTTTGGTGAAAAAGATTGAGGACAAAGAAGGACAGCATGGTGTTGGTAGTATTAATACTGGACGGGTTTCTCTGAATGATGGAGTTGATAATGGATTTAGGAGGGTTTATTCAGAGGTGGGATCAGTGGGTGTTCCTCGTGAGATTACTACTCCTGTTCTAACACCTACTCCTAGGCAGTCTAGGCCTTTGAATCAGCTTAGTATATCAGTGCTGGAGAATAGTCTGGGTGGCGGTGAGATTGTGGAGAAAGAGAAGAGGACACCAAAGGCAAATCAGTTCTATAGAAATTCGGAATTTTTGCTTGCTAAAGACAAGTTTCCACCAGCAGAGAGCAACAAGAAATCGAAATTGAATGGGAAGAAGCAAGGGGGAGGGGATTTGGGATTTGGGACAGGGTCCAAGGTTTTCAAGAATTGTAGTGCTTTGCTTGAGAAATTGATGAAGCATAAGCATGGTTGGGTGTTTAATAGTCCTGTTGATGTGAAGCAGCTTGGCTTGCATGATTACTTTACCATAATTAAGCATCCTATGGACCTGGGCACTGTGAAGATGAGGCTGCACAAGAATTGGTACAAGTCGCCCGAGGAGTTTGCAGAGGATGTCAGACTAACATTTCATAATGCTTTGAAGTATAATCCAAAGGGGCAAGATGTTCATATAATGGCAGAGATGCTATTGAAGATGTTTGAGGAAAGGTGGGCTGTTATAAAGTCAGACTATGATAGGGAGATGAGGTTTGCTGTCAGTTATGAGCTGGGTATTCCTACACCCACATCAAGGAAGGCTCATCCATTGCCACCCCCTCCTCTTGATATGAGGAGGATTCTGGATAGATCAGAATCAATGACTTATCCGACGGGGGATCTTAGGCCAAAACCTATTAGTACAACTCCTTCAGGAAGAACCCCTGCTCCAAAAAAGCCCAAGGCGAAGGATCCACACAAGAGGGACATGACTTATGAGGAGAAGCAGAAACTTAGCACGAACCTCCAGAGCTTACCTTCAGAAAAGCTGGACAATATCGTCCAGATAATAAAGAAGAGAAATTCATCACTTTTCCAACATGATGATGAAATTGAAGTGGATATTGATAGTGTTGATGCTGAGACTCTTTGGGAACTGGATAGGTTTGTTACCAACTACAAGAAGAGTTTAAGCAAGAACAAGAGAAAAGCTGAACTCGCTATTCAAGCAAGAGCAGAAGCTGAGCAGAATGTACAGGAGAATGTAAGGGTTTAATTGTTTATTTTGATGTTTAAGCTTTCTCAGGAGAAAGGATTGATTGCTGAATGGATTTTGTTTTCTGTCTTTGCAGACACCAACACCAGTTGTGGCAGAGGAACCACGAGAAAATAAAACAGGTATAGATCTTCAGATGAGCATTTATGTCATTTATTTGATCGAATTGGCTATCTTAAAATATTTTTGCCTTTGGTAGCTGATGAAAGGAATGTTTCCACCTCATCACCTGTTCAAGTGGAGAATCAGGGAGATAATGGCACTAGGTCAAGTAGTTCAAGCAGTTCTAGTAGTGATTCTGGTTCCTCTTCAAGTGGTATGGCAATATATTTCTTAGTTTATACTTTTTTCCTGTATTTCTTCAACATATGTTCACATGTGTTTCCTCTGTTGGTAATTTAATGTACTGCTGTTTATTTTCTTATTTTTTTGTATGATTTATCACAGAATCTGATAGTGACAGCTCCTCAGCGTCTGGATCTGATGTAGGGCATTAACCGAGGAGTTGAGTAGTTATGGTAGGTTCATTTCTGTTCATTTCCTTTTCTCGATTTCTTTAAATCTTTTCGTGCATTTTTTGACATGAATTTGGCAATCTTCTCTGTATGTTTAGTGAATTTACCAGAAATGCTCAACGATCGAGTAAAATTGTGAAAATAAAATTTGTTGCATACGTTAAATCAATTCAAGTGGCGATTCATATAGGGCACTTGTCCTGCATGCAGATCATGATTGTGTAAATAGGGGGTGTAGTTAGGTAAATAATAATGTAATAATAATGGGAAGTGGTTTTCTGTTTGTGCCCCATAAAATTGATTTATCATGCATCTCTAACCAAAGTCATAGAGGGAGGAAAATATGGGGATATTTGCTTTGATGAAAAATTTAGTAAATTTTTGAAGTTATATTGATGACTTGTCACTTGTGAATCAACAATTGAAGTATGATGGCTATATTTTTATACCCTCTCCCTCTCTTTAAATTGTATCATGATAACTGATAAAATATCTCTGTGATTTTGTGTGGGAGGAGATCGTAGTCAGAATTGCAAAACGTTTGTGGATTTTATGTGCCTGATCACTGGGGCATTGTGTGCACCTAGTATTTCTTTTGAGGTTAGACTTACACCATTCCAAAATTTTTCTGGGCAAGGTTATTATGGTTTGCATGCGAAGACAATTTGTTGTCTACATTCTGTCTAAATTAACCTGTAATCTTTTTTGACTCTGCACATGTTAGGCACATTTAGGGGTTTATTTGTCATCCAATAAGATAACTTATCTTTTGAGGGATGGATGAATGGTAATAAACTCTATAGGACTGTCCAAGAGAAGAGAACATATGTTGGTGTGTTTAGGTAGAAGGCATGTGAGATTCCTATTTCCGAATTGATTTGGCAAGTTGAGTGGCATTTATTTTAGTCTAACTGTTAGGTTTGTTTTAAAATTAGCAATTGACTTTTCTACAGGATCTATAAAAAACAATACTGTGCTTAAACTTTCTCTTAGTATGCTGAGTGTGCATCTAAAAACTGTTGCCTAATTGAGAAAAAGGAGTACAGGAGACTAAGTTGCTTCACATTTCAAAATTCATGTTGCAAAGGGTTCTGACTGAGGGTTATTAATATTGAATGGATTGTAGGATTATGAACGTGCAAGATGCATCTTTTTTATTTTTTCTGGACATTTTTAAAAACCAAAGTTCGTTACAGTCTCTTGACTGATGCAGTTATTGGTGGCTATTGGGTTTGCTAGGTTAGGGCCATAGTATAGCTAACATATAGGTTTATTGGATGTAATTGCATGTGCTGGTCCCCTGCTTTTTCTACAACAGAAATATGGACTAGGTAGATGTGGAAGGTGTAGGATATTGTTAGAATGTGTTTAAATTGGTAATTGCAGTTTGGAATATGTGTGTTGATAATTCAATTAGGCATGCTTTGGAAACTAGAGGGAAAGGATGATGTTTTTCACAGCTTTCATTCGGTAAATTAGAATTCCTAACCCTATAAATATTTTCTACTTAAATATTCAATAAAAATGTTTTTATCTGGATCTTTTCTCTGGATCTCTCTATGCTCATTGAGGGTGGATATCTGATCAATTCTGTTTTCCTATTGTGTTCTATGGGTCTTTATCAAGCAAATTCCTCTTGCAGAGTTTTCAAATGCAATTAGTCTTTTGTCGATTCTAAGTTTGTTTACCTAATGGTGCAATCCTTTTTTTTTGCTTCAGATCCCAGAAAAATTAGAGTAGATTGCAAGGTGATGTCATGAATAACAGGTCATGATTTTGCGAGAGGAATCGGCAATTGGTGTACAGTGAAGTTCAAAAAGCAGGCACAGGCACACGCAGAGCAGAGTGGAGCGTATCTCCGCTTAAATGGTTCCTCGAACCTAGAACTAAAAGTGGCATAATATTTGTCCAGTGCAGAAAAATTTGTATAATATTTGGGTAGAATGTGGTGATGATTAGATACAGAGCAAATGGGTTTGGTTTTTTTTTTTTTTTCTGTAGCACGTGTACATGACTAACTAGCCGCTACTCTTTTCCATAACTTCGTTGTTGATTTTCTCCTTGCAGATTCAGGATTCTTTGTTGTTATACAAAAAGATAATCTGTAATTCCACCTTCTCAAGTGATTTAGTAACACAGCATATTGCTTCATCAGAAATATCTCTTTTCCAATCCGACTCAAATGTCCCAGCCAGTCTTCACTATGCTCAATTTCAACCACCCTTTGAGTTCCCGTAATTTAATATTTCTTCTATGTAAGATCTTGATTCGCAAATTTTTAATCCATTAATAGATTTAGTAAGTGAAAATAACATTGCGAATTACATAAGCTCTCTTTTCTTTTAACTCGTTAGATTAGCATCAAATTCGATTTTAATGGAGTGAAGGTTCAGAGAGACCAACTATAGCCACATTGATTTTTGGTTTTTGTACATATGAAAAGCAGTATTATGTGTAAATTGCAGCAATATAACAATACATATCCATTCAAAATCAAAATGGTTAATTTGTAAAACCGCAGCAAACTCAATTTGCATCCATGAAAAGTCTAATTAGTTGCTCCTCTCTCCCACGTTTTTTTCTCAAGAGTAAATACTTCTCTTCTTCTTCTTCTTCTTCTTCTTTGGAGGTTTCACCATGGTCCGGTCTCCAAGCATGGCGGGATAGTCCGCTCAATGAGAACCGCTTCTGGGGACCTAATGGTCCAGAGTCTCGACCGCTGTCGTCGCCCTCTTCAATTGTCGCCAATGAATATGGAATTGGGTCTGCTTCCTCTCTTGCAGAGCTTGGAGCTATTGTTCTCTCCACTAGTGACCCCCTCACAAAATCCAAACTTTCTCATCTTGCTTTCTCCAGGTGGCGCAACGAGAAGCTTCCTATTGGGGATTTTGCCCCTCCTTCTAAACCTGCTCGTCCTCTTAAACCCGAATTGGTTCGTTTTCTTATTGCTCCTTACCTTTGTGTTCGTTGTTTGTGGAACTTGTTCCCTTTTTATCTTTTTAAATCATCAAAGTTTAAATTTTGGCAATCAATTGTGAAGGAAAGTTAAAGTGATCTATTGCGAGATATAATGATTTAATGATGTAAGAATTTTGTATCACTTACCTTCATTGATATTTATGTGTTTGTTTCTTATTTATATTTGTGAGATTTAGGTTTCACCAAAGGAAATTCCAGCCCCCAAAGATTCTGGCTTACCTCTCAATGCTTATACGCTCCACAATCTTGCTCATGTGGAGCTTAATGCAATTGATTTGGCATGGGATACAGTTGTTCGATTTTCACCTTTTAGTGAGACTCTAGAAGAAGGATTCTTTGCTGACTTTGCACATGTTGCCGATGATGAGAGTCGCCATTTTGCTTGGTGTTCCCAGAGACTTGCTGAGCTTGGTTTCAAGTGAGGACAAGTATTGCTTTGTGTATTAAATTAATTGATTCTTGGCCGTTGGTTAGACGAGATAACATTTCCATTCTAATTAGGTATGGAGATATGCCTGCTCATAATTTGTTGTGGAGGGAGTGTGAAAAATCATCTAACAATGTTGCGGCAAGGTTGGCTGCAATCCCACTTGTCCAGGTAATAGATTAATATATGCATCTCAACCTTAAAGATCTAGCTGCTTGGTACAATATGCATATGCAGTGACTATGATGTGAAGCTAATATTCCATCTTTAAGATTTGCTTTCCAAATAACTGTATAATTCTCGCTGTAAACGAGCAAAAATGAGCATTATGAACCATTCAAAAATATTGTATGTTTATATTTGTAAAATGGTGCAGTTTTCTGATTAATATGATAGTGAAAAAGGCAATAATTATCATCTCATATATCTTATACCTTTCTTATCCAAAACTGAACAGATTCCTCAAAACAAAACCTGGCATGTATGGTATAGATGAGCTGGACAAGTAGTAAGCTTTAGTAGTACTCTGTACATATTCTGTTCAAGGACCAAAATAAAACTCTTACGAGCTCTTCATCAGTAATTTGGCACCTGATTCTGTGTTGTATGGTTTGTTCAGATCTCCCAAATTTAAGGAATCAGGCAGGGATAATATCCAACCTCCTTTAATTTGTGCAAGTAACCACATGCTTCATTGTCATTCTAGATCTCCCTTTTCTGCTTGTGAATTGATTGAACTTCAATTCCATTTAACAGACAGTTGTACTACATTTTGGCTGTGATTACTGGTATTATGGTGGCATATATCCTTTCATAGCAGTTCAGAGGATTTTTGTTATTTTTGTTTCTAAGGAATTGTAATGCATGTAAAGAGGAAAGCAAAATAGTATAGCAATGGGATTGTTTGGTATTTTTGTGTTCCAAGGACACCCATTCTCCTAAGATGCTGTGCACTTTCAGGAGATGTGAGACCCAAAACAATGCGATGATTATCTTTTGACAGTGTACTGAACGATCATGCTAGGTTATCTAGTCTATCATCATTTCTAGATAAAAAGAATAATATGAGCTTGAGACAGTTGTGGCCTCATGGGATGAATGATGATCACATGCAGAATATTAAGCTCAATTTCCTTTTTCTTTTTATTGGAGCAGATTGTGGAATGGAGTTGGTGTTAAAGTTGTTACTGAATAATTTACACTATAGAACTCTGTCACTTAGTTGTGATTATGCTAAATCTAATACATTTATATTCGGGGTGGACTCTGAGGCCAGGCCTGTTTTAGCTATTTTAGCGACTTTCTTTTGGGACTGAAATCAGACATCTTCAACTTCCAAATATTGATGATGCTTGTTCTTTCCCGCTCTTTCTTTCCCTCTTCTCTTATTTTTCTCTCTCATTTATACAAAATTAGACATGAATACTTGGTAAAGAAATTTTCAGCATTCTTGCTATTGTTATTGATATAGGAGGCGAGAGGACTTGATGCTGGACCTAGACTGGTACAAAAATTGATTGGTTTTGGAGACTCCAAGACATCTAAGATTGTGGTTAGAATTGCAGATGAGGAAGTTGCACATGTTGCTGTTGGTGTCTATTGGTTTGTCTCTGTCTGTCAGAAATTAGGCCGTGCCCCTTGTTCCACTTTTAAAGGTATTAGCAGCCTACTCATTTGATTTCATATCTTCAATTGCATGGCATGTGTTTTCAGTTCCATGCAGGGGAAGAAAAATATTATTCACAAACTGTTAAAACTTTTGGGAATAAGAATGCAGACTTGTTAAGGGAGTACAATGTGGAGATAAAAGGGCCCTTCAATTATTCAGCTAGAGATGAAGCTGGGATTCCCCGGGATTGGTAATAATTTATTTGGTGATTCCTCAGTTTGAATTGAAAATGTCACTACTTGTTACCTAATGTATGATCATTAACTTGTTTCCTTGACAATGAAACAGAATATCAATCTTCTTTTGAAGCTGCATGTAAAGATAGCTATTTTTATTGAGCTTCTTTTATTCTCTGCTGTGAAGGTATGATGCATCAGTTACAAATAAACAAGACAACAATGATAGACACGGTGCAAATGAACAGCTTACTGCGGTATGTGATTATGATCTCTACCCTTCTCTCATACACACAAAGACAAGGGGACACGGATCTTCTTAGGAGTAAAGGAGACAAACATAACACAACTGCTGGCTAATGTTACAGGTTTATGGGAGACTTGCCTCTATCATCTCCATGGAGTGTGATAATGCAAGTTTGAACAAGCGCCCAGGTTGATTCTTCTATCATAGAAGCATAGGAGCTCAAGCTCAAGAATGTTGTACTGGTAAGTGGACAGTTTGATTCTAATTTTCCAATATGTTTTCCTATTTAACCAACTTATCCATGCATGAAAAATTGAAACCTGGCCTGACATCCTTAAATTTGCAATTGTGACTTTTTCAAACTTTCGACTTGAACAGTTTTTGAAGTTACATCAAATTTACGGATCAGGAACTACTGATCAAAAGAAACTATTTCACTACTTGATTAAACTTTTTCTTCTTTTGACTATTTAATTTGAAATTACTGACTTCAACATAAGACTTGGGAAGCTTGATTCATCTATGCCTCAACTTACAGGATATTAACATAACTCCAGGAATGTCATTCTTGGAATTTGGAATTGCAGCACCGCTTTAATCTCGAGTCAGGCAGGAGAGGCGAAAAGCAAGAGAGTATCATATCCATATCAGACTACTCGTCTTATTGGAGATCAATTCCTGGCAGCCTAGTTATGCCTGCCCTTTCTGGAAGTCAATTGGTTTTTGGTAGAACTAACATAGTTTTACTTGATTTTTGGAATGGCAAATGCAATTAAATCAGTAGATAATGTTGTGGATCTCTTAAAGCTTTAATTGCTCAACCAAAATTTTATTGATCCATTAGAAGTAAACTGCGCAGGTCCATTTAATTGAAAAAGTTATTCTGTGACAATGATTGTTGGTGTGCCCAGTATAAAAAGGCTTGGCTATTGTTTTTAAGTATGTAATTATAATCTTCAAAGGGAGGGATAGAGAGATGATGATAATGGTCTACAAGATAAATAAATTATTGGACCTCCTTAAAGTCATATGATGTGAAAGGATGGTCTTTGTGTTATGAAACTTTTGTGCTATGCCAAAGGTGCCCTTTGTTAAGGTTCACATGTTTTAGCCTTATAACATATTAAAACTTCTTTTATGGAGAAGCTCCACAACTAGAACTTTTTATTTTTTTAACACTTTTATTTATATTAAATACAATAACTATTTTTACAAATTATTATTGAAATCGATAAAAAATATTCTTAGTTTCATAAAATTACTCTTGGAGTAATTTGATTAAATTATTTTTAATTTTATTAAAATTTAGGAGAATTAATTGTTATGATTGAAAATAAAAAATACAAGGCAGAGGTGGATAATGAAGGGCAAGGCGCTTGCCTTTCTTGGAAACTCTTGCTTGAGGATAGACTTCCCTTCCTTCCAAGTTTGATTTTCAAGCAAACAATTCGCTGTCCTCATAAATAACTTGCGTGTGGTGTCCTCTCCAATAATTCAATCGAATTTTAATTTGATATAATTAATAATAAACACATGATCACTACTACAACAACTCAATGACAGAGCAGATAACGAGAGATAGATAAAAAGAGAGGAGAGTTTCGTTTAAAAAAAGGAACTTTTCATTCAAAGGTAGAAGAAGAAACACAAGCGAAGCGAAATTATGTGCGACGGTTGTAGGCCTTTGGGATTTCTTTTAGGCCTTCCTTTTGCCTTTCTGTCTCTGCTTATCTCCATTGTTGGGGTTGCCGTGTGGATCGTCGGGTTCGTTCATCTCTTTCTTTCTTCTTTTGGTTTTTCAATTTTTTTGCTGTTTTAAATTCCGGGTAATCGAGATTTCTTCATTTTTTTGACATGTTCACTTTCAAATATAAGTTCAGTTTCTGGGTATTAAAAAGTTTCATTCTTTTTGTCTTCTTTACTACCAAACATAAGTTCCTGATGCGTTTTAGTTTCTGGGTATTTAAGATTTCTTAATTTTCTACTAGTCTTTTATTGCTTTTGATACACTGTGATCTGGGTTGTTTTTAACTAATCAATTTGGATCTAATATTGGAAACTGACAAACGGTACAGGTTATTGTTGACATGTATATGCCCCTGTTGTTTGTGTGTGACCGTGATAGTGGAGCTGGCTCTGGAGTTGATCAAAGCACCTATTCATGTTATGGAATGGTTCACTTCTCAAATACCTTGTTGATTTATGATTTTAAGCATAGATAATTAGATAGTGATTAATTTTCTATATCTAGATTGAGATTTTTTTTTCTTTCTTATCTGTTCTTTATGATTATAGAGAGAGTGGAAAATTTGTGGTATGGTTCATGATTACAATACTTGATGTATAAATTTTTCGGCACTTCGTTTTCAATATGTTTTCTAATTCCATTTGTACTGTATTGCTTAATTAGAACTCATATATGAAACACTGTTTTTCAAAAAAAAAAAGGAAAAATTAGATAAATGAAGCAGTCTGAGTATTCTGCAATTACTTGCCAGTTCTGGATATATCCATTTAGTTCAATCATCTTCCTCATTTTCTTGATCTCGGAGTTCCCAAGAACCATCCTTCATTTTAACCATCCCTGTGTTCCTAGGACAACGCCAAGCAGGAGGAATCAAATAATCTGGCTGCAAATTACTAATTTCCTTATTTAATAATGCAATATCCCTTTTAACTTCTAGATGAAATACTGGTTTATCACCTTGTGTTCCTGCAACTCCATGCAAATATGCCTCCAAGTTATGCCAACTTAAAGGTCCTCCCGGTCTATTCACAAATGGCGATATCAGGGTATTCAACAATAGTTCCTTTCCAACGTCTGCGTATCCTGATTCTTTTGGTGGAGTTAGAGGTACAAGATCATTCAAGTTTTTAATTTTCAGAATATGCAGATTTTCTACAGATTCGGATAACTCCTTGAAGTTTCGATCCCCAACTCGCGGGCTTGCAAAGACAAAAGCTGTGACAGGAGACCGTTCCTTGGATTCGTCTCCTATGTTGAATCCATTTGCAGCAATGTCAATCGCATTTAGAGTTGCAAGCGCTGCTCCTAAGCTGTGTCCTGTGACTGTCAAGCTGGTTTCCTCATGCTTGAACTCTTGCATCAGTCTCTTCACTTCCTCGATAACCTGATAACTAACACGCATTTATAAGCTGAAGGCTATGAGTGGAACTGTAAGTGAGTAAAGCTCGAATATTTGTTGCATTAATTTGAATCGAGTTCGTTTAAAACTTAAATCTCAACTGGGTTCTCCCGGAGTTTCAAACCTTGGGTTTTCCGGTTGAGCTCGATTCTGCTTAATTATGATCCTAGTTGTAGTTTCAATAAAACGAAAGTAAATATTACTAGAATCCACAAATATTCTCACCTGCTCTCTTGCGCTGGTTTTACTATAAGCAGAAACAAAATCAGCTGTGTTATATAGAGAGAGGAATCCTTGATGAACACGAGGGTCTTTGTCCCATTTTAGTATATTAGAAGCTGAAATTAAAGGAGCCTGAAAATCTTTGACCCATTCAATAGGTTGGATTGTTCCTCTCCAAGCAATTACTATGTCTCTTCTTCCCAACATTGCTTTACCTTCATCAGTAGCTACAGCTACATATCCAATCCAATTGCACTGACTACTCCATGGTTGTTTTGCTAATGATTTTACCATAAAGCTCTGTGGAAGTTCAACTTTTGAAGTTGCATACACATATTTAACAGCTCGGTACTTGAATGGGTTTGCAATATTTAGATCAACTCCGGAGAACATTTTCTTCATTGGATATCTGTAGTCTCCAGCATAATCTGACCGTACGTCTGATATGAAATTGTCGTAGGTAGCTTGAGCCATTTCGCCGTAATGAATTAAGTATCGCCGGAGATCCATGTCTAGAGGGTTTAGGAGTTCCCTCCAATTACCTTCTCCACTTAGCAATCTCCATCTTTTTGCTATTGTTCCCACCATTTTTTTTGCTTAGATAAACCTGTCTTCAGCTTTTATAGGTTGATTTTTCTGTTCTTGCAATGTTTGTCATTTGCTACTACTTATATTTAAGTAGAAAGCATATTTCGGCAAATTTCAGACTCGCTTGCTATCATCACTTTTAGACCTCCCTTAATATCTGGCTGCTAGTTGGGAGCTATATAAGCATTTCTTCGATTGAACTAGGCACTTGCCATATGGAACAGCCTAATTGAATTTTAGATTAATTGGGAATTATATGGCTCAGCTGATAATTATGGACTGATAACTTAGTAGGGCTCCAGCCAAGATTTATGTATAATAGTAGAATGCATTAGTTAAATCTTGAAACTTGTTCAAGAAATCCAAAGCCACATGTATAAGGCAACACAGAGAGAAAAAAAAAAAAAAAAAAAAAAAAAAAAAAAAGTTAAATTCTGAAATACTTGTTCAAGAAATCCAAAAGCACATGTATAAGGCACCACAGAGAGAAAAAAAAAAAAAAAAAATAAAAAAAAAAAAGAAAAAGAGAGAGATTTGTACACAAAAACAGATTCAAGAAACGCCATAACATCAGCATATTTTTATATCAGTAAAAAAAAAAAAAAAAAAAAAAAAAAAAAAAAGAGAGAGATTTGTACACAAAAACAGATTCAAGAAAGCCATAACATCAGCATATTTTTATATCAGTTTTTAAATACTCATGTGACCAGAAACAGAACTCCAAAGTCTTTATTCATCTACTTATTCTTTTCTCTCATGTTCTTCATATCCCGCACTAGGTTTGTCTTGTCCAATTATAAGCTCTTTAGTTGTTTGAGCAATCTCTGCTATAGTTTCGCCAATGGCGCCGAGCAGGCTGCTGCCTCCCTTTTGCTGCTGCCATTGATGATGCTCTTCTGGCTTTTCTTCTGAGCCTTGAGTGGCTTTTCCGGTGAATCTCCCCGCAGTTTCCCATTCTTCTCCTCCTCCTGTTGAATGAACCTGTAAAACTCTCTCGTTATCTTCAATTAGGCAAAACATAATTCTAATTTCCATCTAAATATTTATCACCAATGGGAATATAAACATCTAACAGAACAAAATCATCTTAGCAAATGTTCAAGCTATGCAAATAGAATACTAGACAAGAACAAAAGTTACTCGTTTACTTCCTTTTTTTCATAAAAATAAAGTTGAAAAATGCAGATTAAAGTCATATTGGATGCTAGCAATAGCCATTCGTAAATGAAGCTATCAAGATCTCCACTATTCTTTATAGCATCAGCATTCGCGGTTCATTAACGAACCTGCATTTTAGTTAATTTATAAAAATCCATGACTATCTTTACCAGCTAGTTCCATTTCTCTAAATTTTAATAATCCTAGCAATTGAAATTAACAGGTAAGAAATAACATTTCAATTGCATACCTGTTCTTGTTCTGCTTTCCTGGCTTCCACCTCTCTCTCTGCCTCCTGTTTCTTCCTAGCAGTATACTCCTTCATAGTCTCACCAGTAGACGCAACAGCATCCTTAGCAGCAATGAAAGGCTTTGCAGCAAGCTCTGCTGCTTTCTCTGTTGCTCCTTGAACGGCCCTTGCTGCTGCTTTAGTCCCCTCCACTGTTTTCTCAGTGGTGTAATGCGCAGCGGTCCAACCAGCCGCAGTAGCCTTGTCCTTCACATCAATTGCTACTTCTCCAGCATAATGAGCAGCCCCTTCACCAGTTTCCACAGTCTTGTCTTTAGCTGCAGCTGCTTTTTCTAATGCATATTCTGATGTTTTTTTAGCACCTCCAACAACAGTGTCTTTTGCCTGAGAGCTCTTTTCTGCAATATACTGGCTCGTCTTTTGAGTGCCTTCAATGACAGTGTCTTTTGCCTGAGACCCTTTCTCTGCTATTTGTTGTGATGCTTTTTGAGCACTTCCAAGAACAGTATCTTTTGCTTGAGCAGTTTTCTCTTTAGCTTGAGAGCCTTGCGCTGCTATTTTATCTTTTGCTTCTGCTCCTTTCTCTTTAACAGTATCTGTAGCTTGGGAGCTCTTATCAACAACAGTATCTTTTGCTTGTGCACCTTTCTCTTTAGCATACTCAGCTGCAACACCTAAACCTTGGCTCATCTCCTCTTTTGCTTTCTCATATCTCTCTTGTGCACCCTTAATAGCCTCCATTGAATTCTTCTGCGCAGTTTCTCTAAGCTTCGATATTTCTTCAAGAGAAAGTTGCTGTTTGTTTTCTCCACCCTCTTTGAAACCTTTCTCTTCTTCACCACCGCTAACTTCAGATTTCCCAACAGAATAAGCTCCTCTCGGTTTCTCTCCTTCTTGTCTTTCTTTTTCATTCGCAACTTTATCAGCAAGAGACTCGAATTGGGCCCCTGCCTCATCGGAACTTTCTTTTGCTCTCTCTGGCCGATCTGTTAAAAACTCGAAATGACTAGTCATTTTTGGAACTCTATCTTTTTCTAAACGAACCTCTCGCTCTCTAGTTGTATTTTCTCTGCGTTCTTTCTCAGACGCCATTTCTGCAATTTCAGGGTTGTGATTTACTTGGTTTCTTGCTAATTGGATTTTGGCATCCGCCGGACATGGAGTTAAAAGCAGGAGATTGATGGCGGTTCAAGGAAGAAAACGAACGTGTGTGCATGAACTGGAGCAGACATGTGTCAGATTCTACAATGCCACGTGTTAGTTTGTAGTTACAAGATGGGTGAGTCAGCATTCGACCTCATCCATTCATTTCCTTGCTGGAGATGATCAAAGATTTGTGAGTTGACTCACAGGTGGACGTAAAAACAACAGCCACGTGTCAAAACCACATTGCACTCTTTCTTATGGATCGGCAATTGGACTGTGCTGGGCCTTACAAAGACTATTAATGGATCCAAGTAAAAGAATAATTTTAGGCCCATGGATCTGAATTCCTTTGCCCATCTCATATCCTCTCATCTACACTCTACTCTTCATGATGGCCTGGGCTTTTAGCAATGGCCCAAAGCATTTTCGCTTAGTGGTTGAAGGCTGAACATCAAAATTCTACACTTTAAGCTGGTTTAGACTCAGGAGTGTGCAAACGGGCGGCTCGGTTACGAACCGAATCTAAAAGCGAAACTGAAAATAGAATTTTCTTAAAACCAAACCAAATTATTCAGTTCAATTTGATTTTACTCAAAAAATAAGTATTTTGTAATAAACGATACAAATACCGAAAATATAGAAGGTTGGAAATTGAATCCAAAATTGAGCAACCAAACTAAAAACCAAAAATAATTCGGTTTGATTAGCAGACTAATCTAAATTCACAGGTTACCCAATAAAACACTCTTGAATTTAGCATACCATCTCCACAAAGTCAAGAATCTTAAAAAAAAAACATTCAAATTGAACTCAATGAGCATTTATATTCAAACAGAAGATAAAAATTTCATGCAATTAATTAATGGCAACTTCATTGCCAAAAGAAACAATATAAAATTTACAATTGAAGCATCACATTCCCCATTCTAAATTTCTTATTTCCCACTTGCACAAGAACAATGGAAAGGAACAAAGAAAATCTTCAAAATCCTAAAATCATTGAAATAATGATCATCTTCTAGTAAAAAATCAACTGCCTTAGAAGTTACTAATTAATATTAACCCTAGAAAGAGCCAACTAAAAGAGAGCTGCATATAAAAGCTCATTCCAAGCATCAGGCAATCCAGGTAAACACCAATGGCTACAATCTGTCTTGTGGTTATCACTAAAGTCTGATGGGTGAGCATCCTTTCTGTACTGTGAGAGAGTCGTTACATCTAGCAAATAAACTGGTTTCTTGATCCTGCTCAGTACTTTCTTGACCACAACCCAAGCCTGTGGTATTCCTGCTGGATATCTTGTTCCAAAGAATGGTTGGGTTTCTCCAACACATGATTTTGTAGGTTCATTCCAATCTTTTCCCCTAATTATATCAGTAAGTTTATATCAGTTAGTTTTGTTCTTTTGAATTGCATTTCAACTGTCACTTCATTGAAAGAATAGAAAGAAAGGAATTAGCTTACTCATAGTGAGTGGGAGAGATGCCTTGGAAGAAGACTTTGGTTTTGTAAGGATCAACATTTCGGTTGACCCATCTAGACCATGTAGTGAGTCCTTTATAAAATGCAATTAGACGGTTCATATCTTTGTACATTCTATTCCCATCTTGGATATAATCCCATCTGCAATCATACAAATTACGTACAATTATCACTCAATCATGCAACTGAGCAGAATGAAAATAAAGAATTCATAATAGCAGACTCCAACTCCTAGCATTTAAAAAAATAATTTCTTTGAAAAATAATATGAAAATTACTTACGGTTGAGTTCTTCCTGTGTGGGTCCACCAATGCCATGTGTTAAAGATCAGAACGTCCATTCCTAGCCATGTATTGCCACCGTATATTGAGTCGAGCTTCAAAATAGTTCCTGCCTTGCTACTGACAAGATCTACTAGATATGGTGTTCGATATAGAAGTATCTTAACTCCATACTCCTGCACGCAAAAATCAAACCATTATTACAATTTTTACGAAAACTGTAAGGTTTCATTTTCAAAAATAAATTGCAAATTGCCGTATAAGCAAAGAACTCTGATTAATGCCACAAGAGGTTCTTGGAAAGTGCCAATCTATTTCAAAATTTAATTATATCTTTTGATATGGGAGATTATTATGGTTATCTCTTTCCATACATATTATCGTATTCTTTTACTTAATATAAAGTCGCTTTAAATACTTAGGAGAAAGCGTTTTATCATATTCATGATTAAATTAAACAGACCAATAAATTTTGGATACCAAATAGTTAAAAACTTACGAAGAAAAAAGGTAAAAAAATATTTTCAGTAAGTGTCGTTTTATGTGATTTGATAGTTGGTTTGTGGCTATTTCTTACGTGTAAAGTGAGGTGTATTTCCTACAAAACGGCAACCGTGTGTGCATTGACAAAGGCAATTGTTATGTAGATATACTATTGCTAATTGAGACATGTATTATGAAAATTATAGGAGCTAATTTTGGAGTGATCATTGCTCAGTGTGCTTTACTCTTAAAAGGATTTTCTTTTTCAACAAACGCATCATAATTGCAATTTGCTAAAACAAGAAAAAGAAAATTAAAATTGCATGTGGAAAAAAAAGTAGAAAAAAGATAACAAGTTCTCTTAACACAGAAAACAAAAATTAATGCATGAAAACGTCATTTAAAAATATTATTTTACTGTTAAAAAGGAGTAGATTATAATACACTGAAATGGTAAAAACAAATACAGTGAGAAAGATTTTTACCAAATTAATTTATTTCCTTTACGAGCAGAAACAATATTAAAACAGTACAAGATATGGTAATAGTTAAAATTTTGAAAAACCGAAATTTACCAGGAAAAAAAAAAAAAAAAAAAAAAAAAAAAAAACAATATTAAAAACAGTACAAGATATGGTAATAGTTAAAATTTTGAAAAACCGAAATTACCAAGAAAAAAAAAAAAAAAAAAAAAAAAAAAAAAAAAAAAAAAAAAAAAAAAAAAAAAAAAAAACCCTAGACATGTCTCCGGCAAACATAAGAAAAGCCCACCACCAATCACGCTCCTCTTTTAATGCTATAAGGAAAAAAAACAAATAATTTAAATAATTCCATTTCTCCAAAAACATCACTACAAAAATTCAACCTTCAAACATCAAACTTTAAGTTCAACTCAAAAAGCAGAAAAAAAAAACATGGATAAAGAAGAAGTCGGTACTGAAAAAACTCGAGTTCTGAAGAGAGTTGATGCAGGCGGTCTTCTGTATATTTTTAGAGAAAACTGTTCAACCCACTTTTTGTTCGAGGAAGAAAAAAAGGGATGAAAATAATTTTTCAAAAACTGTAAGGTTTCATTTAATTGGAGAAAAAAAATCAAGAAAGAACTGTTGCAAGAAATTAAGTTCAAGCAATGAAATCTTTACCTTCTCAAATCAAAAAAGAAATGGACAAGACGTGCATGCGTCACAGCCAGGCAATGATTATCCATAAGTGTATAGTTTGGTATATAACTGTATATGTTTAAATTTATAATCCAATAATAATAAAAAGAAAAAATGAAAGAAAGAAAGACAGACAATTCAATTTGAAAAATCTAACCTCAAATGTGACAGAAGCTAACCCATCTGTTCTTATCAGTGTAGCTTTTGAATTAGGCACAGAAGCATGAAGCATACATGTCAAAGATTGCCACTGATTCAAACTCAGTGAGTCACCCACAAACATTATCTTCTTCCCTCTCCATTTTTCCAGAAAATACCGCCCATTAAACCTGAAACACTAGAAAAACCTAATTAAATACCTGCACTTAGTTACTAATCAATCATAATTTGCAGAAACACAGTACCTGGGCAAGTTACAAGAGAAAGGCTGCCATCTGTACTTGAGATAGTATTTATCAGAGCGGCCATTTCTTTGACAGTTGAATTCTGCATCTAAGAAAGGACAAGTTGAAGGATTATAAAGAGGGTATTTAGGATCAAAGACCCATTTGCCTTGGAACCAATTGCATTTACTTCTTGCAGCTAGTAATTCTCTGGTTGAACTGGTAGAGAAATTATTAACACTGTCGGTAACAGTAATGTTATAATTAATATTATTATGGAAGCTCTCAGCTTTTTTTGTTAATGTAAACAAAAACAAAGAAAGAATAAAGAAGAAGAAACCCATAACAATATTGATCTTGGGTTTCGTTTCCAACCAGAAACTTTAGTTTTATTTTGAAGAAAAGGACGAGAAGTGAAGAGAAAGCTGTTTTCAGAAGTGTTTATATAATAATGTAAAGAGAGAAAGAGAGAGGTTGGAGGGGTTTCACATGGAATGTGTCAAAGAGTACTATATTTATTTGTTTCTGACAAAAAAAAAAATTAAAGAAAATGAAGAGAAAATGAGAGATCTTTGGATGGATTCTTTATTTAAAAAAAAAAAAAAAAAGATTTATATATGGCATGTGGTGATGATTCCAATTCCAATTCCAATTCACTTACTTTGAAAAATAGGAATCATAATGAGCTTGATTCAAAAATAATGGAAACATTTTCCCCACCAACAATGACATATTATATTGATTGGCTTGCTCTCTATTAAAGGTTCTTTTTCCTTATGTTTGGTGATTCAATAACTTTTTCACTTTTTTTTTTCTTTTTTTTTTAAATATTTATCTTGCATCATGTATATCTTTGAAGACTCTAATGGTACTAAAATACAATCAAATTTTAGCTACCAGTAATTAGATGTTTTCAAGTAATAATAAGATAATTTGGAAAGTCAATTTGAAAAAAAAAAAAAAAAAAAAAACCTTTTGAAAAAATTCCTTTATGAGAATTACCTGAAAAAACCGTGAGGTGTTTCTTTTGCAAAATATTTGACTGATATTGTGAATAATGAGAAAAACACATCTTATTCACCTTTCCATAAATAAGGTTGGAACCTACGAGAATAAAAAAAAAAAAAAAAAAAAACCTTTTGAATTACCTGTAAAAAGTGATTTTGCAAAATTGACTGAATTGTAGAATTGAGAAAACACCTCTTTCTTCCATATTTTGAACACGAAATCAAATTAAAGTTTTTTAATTTTATTTAAAGAGAAAGAAAATTTTCAAGAATAATTCCACACCCTTTTAAATGCACTTTGTAGAGATTGTCTACTGAATTTAAACGTATCTTACTATTTAAATCACCCTCGCTCCCTGTATATTACTGAAAGATAAATTATTTACATATATGTTAGCATTAATAGTCAAGCTTTGGACTGCTAGAAAGTAATTATAAAATGCTGATAATCAACTTTATTTTTTAACTTTTGGTTGTTTATCGTTTAATGCTAATTTTATAATGTGATAAAAATAGACCTTCAAAATAAGCCTTGTATGCAGTTGTACTTTTTTTTTTTTTTTTACATTAATATATGCAGTTGTACTTCATATTTTACTAGTTTTATAAGTTATAATAATGTCAGCATCTTCCAACTTTCGTGCCTGTTAAGAATTTAGACTGATACACAGCAACATTTTATATAGTTTTTAGTAATTATACGCTATTTTTTATAGTATTTATTAATATAACATTTGAATTAACTTTTAGAGGTTAAAATAAAATTTTTCAAAAGGTTAATTTATCTAAAGTCTTTTAGCGTTTTATTAAAAACTATTCAAACAGTTAACAGTTAAATACTATTAAAACAGTTAACTGCTATCAAAATAGTCAATTTTACTGAACATATTTTCAATAATTATAAAATATAAATAATATATGGTTAACCTACTCCTATAATTTTATAGGTTAAGACCTAAAAGTTGGTGCTCTAAAGATCAATAAATAGAAAATAAATAATAGAAAAATTATAGAGTTGAATCAAAACTATATGGTTGAAGAAGCATCTGCCCATGCTGACTTTTAATTCCTATGATATAGAGGCCAAACCTACTCAACCTAACATTATGTAGTTATCTGAATGTTTCTTTTCCTTTCTGTTGTTGTTGTTTTTTTTTTTTTTTTTTTTTTTTTTTCTTTTCCTTTCCGTTTGTTGTTGTTCCTTTTTTTTTTTTTTCTATTTTTTTAAACTATAAGTGGCGCTGAGTTCGATCTTGGGGGCAATAATTTGTATTTCAAATTTTTTGGTAAGTAATAGCAAGAAAGATTTGAGGGATGTTTATGCGCGATATTATCATCCTTGTTATAAATATTTGTCTTTTTTTTTTTTTTTTTTTCTTTTTTTAAACTATAATGGTATGTTCATTGCAATAAATTTGTATTCTCAAATTTTGGTAAGTAATACAAGAATATTTAGGATTTATTCCATATTATCATTTGAAATTTTTTTAAACACATTGTTACTAAATTTTATTTAAAGATTTTTAAAGGATTGACATTAGGTTCTACTATTTTCGCACCGGCGCAATCCTACGCGAGATATGTAAATAGTACAAGTTGAGATAAAGGAGAAAAAGACTTTTGTACACCAAAATATAGTTTAATGATAAGTGCATGTACGATCTAGCAATAGATTTAAGTTCGAAAAAGACTTATGAATTTGTCATATTCTACATAATTTTATATAATGTGTAGAACCAAATTGAAAAAAATTTAATTTTCTCAAAAGATTTACTATTTCTTGACATCAACATAAACTTAGTTATGAAAAAAGAGATAAAAACAACGAATTCATATAGACCATGCAAATTAGTGTGGAGTTAAATTTAGTTGTGGTAGTATTGTTAATTTTTTTTCTCTTTCATAAATAAAAATTTGAAAAGTGATTTTTCAAGCCACGTGTAAAATTATTTTAAAAAATTTTAAAAAGAAATGACAAAATGAGGGGGGGAGAGGCTTTCTGGAAAACAAAGGACATTGCAAAAGTAATAATGTCATTGAATTTAAAATTTTGCTAAAGTCAATATAACCGGCCAAATTCTTTTGTTGGTTTGTGTTTGTACAAACTCATTCTTTAGTGTGTGCCCTACTCAATTTCTGATTGCCATTTCTAACTTTTAGAATCACACTCAAGCTCTCAATCAGCCTGCATCTCCACTGTTCCTGTCAAATTCCTCCTCCAACTTGCTCTTCTGTACTCCTAAAATGGCCCTTCTTTTCATAACCAAAACAAAAAGAAAATACTATCATTTTATTTTGTAAATTACTACCTCCATGTGTAAAGTTCATTTTGTTATTTCGGCTTTTTGGACCTCGTAATAATCAGAATAAGAATATATCCATGATTAATATAGTAGTAATAAGTTATATTAGAAATTGAAAATTGGGATAATCCCACTGGGATTGAGAAATTTTGTAGTAGTAATGAGAAGGAAGAAGGATAATTTAAGGAAAATTGGTGATACACGTGTAAGAGGTAGTGAAGGGGACCAGATAAAAAACATTAATGAGAAAGAGACCCACTTGTCTCCTTTGGGGGTTGTTGTCTGAACAAGTTCATTCTGGACTGTTATCCCCACAGGCTTTGGAAAACTAGTTTTGTTTTTGTAGGGTTATCATCAATTCTAACACCGATTGCAATCAATTGGACAAAAAAAAAAAAAAAAAAAATTCTTACACACCTGGATTGCATCAAAGGTTGGACAAAAAAAAAAAAAGAAAAAAAAATAAAAAAAAAAAAAAAAAAAAAATCATTATCTTTTTCTTATTATTATTTCATTTCATCTGCATAATGTAGACACTATGAAAATAAGTTGAGGGCATAGAATATTAATCTTTGTGTTCGTTTAAAGTTTTTATACGGTGATTAAAGAAATAATTAATTTTTTTAATTATAATAAAATTAACTGTAATTTGAATAAATTATTATTTATCTCAAAAAATAAGAGTAATTTTCATCTGAAAGTCAAAAATAATTTGTAAAAGTATCTAATGTAAATAAGGGTAATATCGAAAAAAATATTATTTATTACTCCTTAAAATGATTTATGAAACAAAATAATCATTTTAAAAAAAGTTATATTTTGAGACAAAATAATCACTTAAAAAACGATTTATATTTTGAGACAAAATAATTGTTTAAAAACGACTTATATTATGGGACAAGTGAAATAATTTTTTTAAAAATAAAAAGAAATTGAGTAAATTTGAAACATATATAATTATTTCATAAATGCATCAATTTCGCTTCATTTGAAAGTTTATTCTTTTTAAACTTTGTTCTTACACTAACATTAAATATAAGCATTTCTTTAGTTGTTAAAAAAAAAAGGTGATTTGAGTGCAATTTGGTGGAGGTTGAATAGTTAGATATCAATCTGTCAAAAACTCTTATTTTCATTAATCAATATTAACTCTGTTGAAGAGTATTGCATAAAAAAAAAAAAAAAAAAAAAAAAAGACAAAAACCACAAAAATTTTTAAAAAAATACCATCATCACTGCGTATGTTTTTTCTTTATTAATCATGAATCCCGCCACCTCTCCCTGCTCGCCTAACTCTTTCGTGGGTCCCGCTTGTTAAGTGATTTGATGCCAATTTGGTGGAGGGTTGAATAGTTAGATATCAATCCTGTCAAAAACTCTATTTTTCCTAAAAAAAAAAAAAAAAAAAAGATCTAATCTCATGCACATAAACTAATAAAAAATATCTCAGATTGAGATTTTTAAAAATAAAAAAAAGTAGTTGGGGATTGATTTCCTTTCCATTTTATATTAAAACAGAACTAGATGGAGGCTAAAATGGTGTCAAACCATTCAATGAAGCCATTTGAAGATAAGATTAGGCATGTGGGGTTTGGGTTATTAGTTTATTTTACTTATTTATTTATTATTATAATTATATTTTCTACTTTGGGTTATTATATATATATATATACTTTTTTGGCAGGATATGGTCTTAAAATTTAAAGGGAGTGCAGAAAAATAAGGCTGCTATAATATTTGATAAGTACTGAAAGGTTTCATGCATGGATCCTTGACAGTTCATTCAGCTTTGTTTTTAACAGCTTTACTTATTTATGTTAAAGTGAAAATGTAACTATTGTAGCAGTAAAAGTTTGTGGGTAGAAATAGAACCAATCAAATTTAAAGGAGAAGTCTTTATTTCAAGAAAAAGGAACATAGATAATTTAATTAATAAATTTTAATTAGAAATATAAGCATGGACTGTTAAATTATTTTTAATTTAAGAATAAAATCGTACATATATGAGTGAGTTCGGCTTGAATGAGATAATATTTTGCTAGATTTGAACTATAGCACCGTTAATGCTTAATTAACAATACATGTGAAAAATATATTATAAGATCGTTGACCAGTGGATGATCGTGAAAAGAAATGGCTCTATTGTGATTACGAGTGCTTGTGATCAGGAAAATTAGCACATGTTGATGGCAGGATCATCGTTTAACATTACAGAGAACATGTGGATGACGAACTTGTTAGCCTCCTTTGTTGAATGTTGAAAATAAAAGAAAAAAAAATAATATAAAATTAACTTTTGCTCAATCCCACATCGGGGAGATTGATCCCACACATCGGGGAGATTGAAAGATTTGAGGGTAGGTGGTTTGGGTTATAAGAAGGGAAGCTATGTTTAGCTTTCCAACACACCAAAACACACCAAAAACACTTGAATGTGTTCTTTATATTAGGAGCAATCTTTGGAATCCCTTGGAGTATAAAATATTTGGGCTGTTTTGAGGGTGTCGGGTAGAAAAATTATTTTGTAATGTGTGGTTGTAACAAATTTGCCGCATAGTGAATAATTTTTCCTTGTTGTCGTTTGGCAAACGCCTGTTGGTTTTTTCTCCACTTGGGGGAGTTTTCCAACGTTAGAATTATCCGTGTTCCCGTTTAATTTTCTCATTATTATTTTTATTTTCTCAATTCGTATGTCCTGCTTGAAGCCTGATCCCGAAGGGCGGGAATTTAATTTCTCAGTTATTATTTTATTTTCTCATTTATTCCTGCTTGAAGCCGATCCGAAGGGCGGGAAAAATAGCGATTTTCCCAACAGAACTCAACTCTCTGTGTATCTCCATGTGCTGAGTATATTTATCTCACCATATCAACTTTATTAAATTTTTTTCCTAAATTTTTAATTAAAATTCTCTTTTTTTTTTCATTAATTAGAGTTTCGAAAGTATTAAAAAAGCATCATGAGGATAATTTTAAGTATAAGAGAGAGAATACGTATATTTTTATAGAAAAATTCCATAGTCTTTAGCCATGAGTACCTTCACCTCACCCTGTAGGCTAATCATGGATGTGATGTGATTTAACATATGTAATTCAGTATGTCTTTTATGCAGTCTTTTTGCAGCATGCAAACTATTTTTTTTTTTTTTTTAAAAAAAAGGGTAAATCAGATTTATTAAACTCTTTGTTTGAATGAGAGAAAAGCAACTATCAGTAAAATTATTATTATTATTATTATTATCTTCTTACAATATATTGAAAAATAATTTTAGAAATTGATTCATTTATTTATACTAAAAAAACAAATGATTGATAATTTAAATTTATGTGGTATTTATAATACAAGGTATAGATAATTAAGTAATGGACGCAAAGACTTTGTCATGTTGCTATTGAAATCACTAGTCATGGGAACTTTCTCAACAGTCCACACAAGTTGGCCTTAGAAAAAGCAATTTGCAAGGCCGCTTTAAACTTCATATTGCAGGACAAAGAGTTTCTTTCTTTGCTTCCTATGATCACATGATTGCCCACATCAAATTGACACCCCCACCATATTTCTATATCAGAGGTAATAGCTTTACATATATTATTTCAGATGATTTTCAGATAAAATTCTTTCGATGAATCAATAATTTAAAGTATTTTTTGCGTATTTTTAATAAATTAAAATTTATATATAGATGTAAAAAGATCTATTTGAAAAATAAGAAGCCTTTTAATATCTCTTCGTCTGCGAAGAATGCTCGATATGAATTTTTAGAGATAGATTTTTGTTGATTAAGAAATTTTCACTCGGTAGATATCCCTTGTATTCAAATCAATCCAAATGATGATTGCTTGTAATTCATAACAAAATTATGCTTTTTGGCTATGGATTTTTCTTGCTTGGGTCCCAAATTGAACCAAAAGGTTGTCTTCTTGTGGTGTGGTAATAATGTAATATCATCAACTTGTTGTGTACATAGTCTTAAGTCCAATGAATAGGATATTATTTGTTCATCACCAAATGGGGCATGGTGGCTAAAATTCCAAAAGCAATCAATTTGGCTAAAACTTTATAATTTTTATTGATTGTTGAAAGATAATATTGGTTGTTTTATTCATTTTTTATTAGGGTTTTTTTTAGGTGATAGGAATCAAAGATAAGCTACATATCTTTACATTTTCTTTTAGAAATGAATTTAACTAGTGTAAAGGATTTATTTTTAATCAAGGAGTTGACATGGTGTTAATGTAGACAAAATTAATTAAATGTTATTTTTTTTTATTCATTGGGAGATTTGATGGGTCGAAATAACAATACGAGCTACAGTATTTGAACTTAAGACCTTCAACTGTTCACATAAGTGAAAATATTAAGCTTACCATATCTGATTGTCTAATTAAATGTTATTTGTTGGCAAATCTTTTGGAGAACAAAATAAAAATATACAATCTTTAAAGTGCATTTCAATCAAATTGGGTTATGTGGGTCATAATCCTGGCCTACTAATTAGATTAGAAATTAGTAGAACTTGCTTATAAAATGAGTAATATGCCAATTTTGACTTTCAAAACTCAATCATTGTAGCCATCCTTGTGGTTTTGTTTTTCTAAATTTACCAAACTCGGGCTTAAATACTATAATGGCATGCGGTTTTGAGAAGGCAAGGGAAATTGATTGTTGAATTAGTTCTAATTTGGACTAATCCACAACTTTTGTCCCCCCAATTTTTCTATTCTTCTTCTTCTTCTTTTTTTTTTTTTTTTTTTTTTTTTTTTTTTTTTTTCTATTCTTCTTCTTCTTCTTTTTTTTTTTTTTTTTTTCTTTTTTTTTTTTGTCACAAGACGATTTTTTTTTTTTTTTTTTTTTTTTTTTTGTCACAAGACTGAAAATTACAGAATTAGAATATATGATTGAAATACAAATTCATAGATAATCAAATCGAGTTACTTTGAATTATAAGTGGTTGTAGAATATTGAATTGGAGAAAGAAATTTAACATGAGTTTATACTCTATTAGTAGGACATCAAATTCACAAACATTTAAATGAAATAAACGTTGGATCAACAAAATATTGATTGAAATGCTAAGCGACTTCAATTTCCATAAAATTGAAATACAAGTTTAATATCGGAAAGTGCACTTTGGTAAATTGGTAAAAAATCTTTATGTCACACAGTTTAAAATGGTAAAAGAAATGAAATGAATGCTGGGAAAATTGAGCCTCTATCACTATCTATTAACAAGAGTCATGTGAAGTGAGTCACTCAAGTCACCAAAGTCATGGGCTAGAGCCCATTTGTTTTAATTATGGAGTGGAAAGGCAGAATTTCCACATCAACTTGCTGCAGCACTCGTGACACTGATAATGCCTAAAATAGAATTATACTATTTATTTTGTAAAAATATACTAGCCCAGCCCAGACCAGCCCATCCCAGCCCAATTAGAAATAATAATCCCCTTCAGTGAATTACATAATTTTAATATTTTCTAAATTTTCTCCATTATATTTTACTTTCTTTGATTTTATTTGATTTCTCGGGCTTTCTATACACATTCGGTTAGGTTTGCATATTTGCCAATGCTTAGCACATGTAGCATTTGTCCACATGTAGCTTGTCTAGCCAAGATTGTGAAATGAAGCACAAAGCAAATAGGCATTCAATTTGGAAAATTGATCCATCAATTATTATTTCCAATATTGATTGATTTAAAATTTACAACAAAAAAAAAATGAAGATTGATAAGTAAAAATTAATGGGCAAAGATAATCAATGTTAAATCAAGATTGATTCAAGTTAATTGGGTTTGCTTTTGCTTCTCCTTATTATTATTGTTTTGATATGAGAGGGGAGAAGAAAAACCACTACAATCAAAACTTAAAACAAACTATATCATTAATATTATGGGATTCAATCTTAATGAATTGATTCAATCTTATTGAGTTGGTTCGGATCGAATTAATAGATATCCGTGCTCAATCCAATTATAAATGAATCTGATTTTATTCAGTGAATTTGAGTCAAGTCAGGTAAGATGAAAATATTCGAACTAAAATCATTAAAATCCATTCCAAAAAATTTCTAAGGCTATAAAAACATGATTTACATATGCAAATGACATAACCAGAATACATGTACATTATAGTTGCAGATAAGAACTAATTTATTAGATAATTGGATAGGAAGCATCCATGGCAATCCCACAAAGGCCCTTCTTCAGCATCAATATCTCTCTTCATCCTGATGTAGGCTTTCTCACCCCATTCAGCTCCCCATGAGTTCTTAACAATCCAATATTTAGCTTCGTCGTCGCTGCTTTCACCGTACCCTACTACTGCAACCCCATGGTTTAGCTCAGTCCCACATTCTCCTGTAAAAACTCCATCTGAGTAGAATTGAAACTCGGTACCATCAGCATCAATGGAGACCGACACTGGCTAATTTGCAACTGCCTTCAATAGCTCTCCCTCGCTGTTGGTTGGAACAGCTTCGTAGTCTGTGATATTAGTTATCTGGGAAGCTGCCTCGTTGGTGTTGCAAGTTCCGTCATTTCCATTGTAAGGGTAATGAGCTTCACTTGTGATTCCATTGTTGTTTATTATGAATTCAAATGCACTTTCCATTGCACCTCCTTCACAGCCTTCATCTCTGCCTGCAGTGTCACAATCGACTAGCTCTTGTTCTGATAGAGAGATCAATTCACCTAGCTTGTTAATCCTTTCAGTCGCCTGCAGTGTCACAATCTACTTTCATGTTTTTTGATGTCATTATTTATCAAATATAAAAGTATTAAATCTAATCAAAACTTCAAATAGCACCATCAGGAAGTGGATATTCAGTTGGTTTGATTTAATTGAACCAGATCAATGCTAAACTAATGACACAAAATTTGGAATGTAAACTAAACTAAACTGATTTGACTCAATTAGTGTTATTTTTTGAATTTTCATAAAAAAATATAAAAATATTTATTTGATGAATATATGAAATATTAGTTTCTTAATAATATAAATTTGCAATAGAAGGATAGCATACAAATATTAATTTTGTTAATTAATAGCTAAAAGTATTGCAAATAATATGCTCTATTCATTGAAAATTAAAAAAGAAAAAGTAGAAATCAAGTTCTTAAAAAATTAGCTATCTTTATACAATTTTAAAATCTAATAGCTAATAAATTCGTTTTTAAAAAGGAAATCTTTCGTACATTTAACTATCAAATTTCAAAATTAAAAGTTTATCGTAACTTATCCTAATTTGACATTGCTTTGTAATTATGTTACTATGACTTAATTATGTCTTCCAAATATATAATACTAACAACATAATTTCCAGTCAACCAAGGGAATAAGATTTTTGGTAGCATTTGGAATCTTGGAGTTCTTTAAAGTATAGAAATGAATTCTTGAAAAAGAAAAGAAAATAGAAATCGTTAGTTAGCTAGGATTTGAATTTTTGACCATGCTAGACTTCTCTTCACTGGTTAACTCTTAGTGGTAATTGGTAAAGTGAGAGGAAGCAGGTATGCTTACCCTTTTTGTTTTCCAATGTTTGGTGGGTGGTAGATGTAAGTGAAACTACTCCTTTTTTTTTTTTTTTTTTTTTTTTTTTTTTTTTTTTTTTTCTCTTCTTCACTGGTTAACCTCCTTAGTGGTAATTGGTAAAAGTGAGAAAGGAAGCAGGTAGTGCTTACCCTTCTTTGTTGTCCAATGTTTGGTGGGTGGTAGATGTAAGTGAAACTTACTCCTTTTTTTTTTTTTTTTTTTTTTTTTTTTTTTTTTTTTTTTTTTTTTCTGTTTGATGTTATAAGATCAACATTATGTTAAAAGAAAAAAAAATTTATTGGTCATTAGATTTAAATTTGTATTGGGATAAGTACGGTTAATATTGATAAGCTCGAGCTTACCATAGCCAAAACGCTTCCTTTGTTTATAAAAAACAGTTGGCTTAATAGACACCTTCCAAAACCCAACTCGTAAATCTCAAGTTATGGAGATCTCTTCCACAAAAAATGAAACCTGGAGTCTTTGTGCTATTGCAAGCTTCGTAGTCTGCATTATCCTGTTACTAAGTCTAAATCAAGGCCAGGGCAACCTAAATCTTTCAGCTCTCCAAAACATAATCAAATCAGAAAGA
This sequence comes from Jatropha curcas, assembly GCF_014843425.1. Next base: position 906,031 of record NW_023590567.1, read on the forward strand.
TCATCAAGTTCAAATACTTCTAAGCTAGATTTGTTAGAGCCCACAAATTTCACTAAGAATGGAAAGCCTGTAAATGAGGAAGTAAAATGCAATATCTTTGATGGGAAATGGGTTTATGACCCTGAGGGAAGTCCTATCTATTCTGCTTCAGAGTGTCCATTTCTCAGTGAACATGTAAGCTGCCAGAGAAATGGAAGACCAGATTCTGAATATGAGAGATGGAAATGGGAGGCTAAGGGGTGTGAAATTCCCAGGTAATTGAACTATTTGTTATAGATCACTTACAATTGTCAGGGCCAAACTGCCATCTCCAGGAGACCAAAACCATCGGTTTGAATTATTTCAAGTGCACTAAGCCAATCCCAATTAGTTACATTATATATATGTTTGCAGTTTTTAATTGAGGTTAGTTTCCTAGGTTTAATGGCGCAGACATGCTGGAGAAACTTAGAGGGAAGAGGGTGATAATAGTTGGAGATTCTCTTAACAGAAACCAATGGGAATCACTTGCTTGCCTTCTTTATTCTGCAATACCTTCCTCTCGAGCTCATGTTGACTGTTTGAGTGGTGCTTACAAAGTCTTCAAGGCAAAGGTAATAAGAGTCTGTAGAACCTTCCTTTTTCTTTTTCGGTGATTGTGAATTCGCAGGCTTTGAACAGCTCCAAGAAACCTGACAAACGAGGGTCTGTTGCTCTCACAGGATTACAATTGCTCTGTGGAGTTCTACTGGAGCCCATTTCTAGTAGAACTCCATGAAGGGAAGCAAGCAAATGAAAGCAGTATTCTAAGGCTTGACAAGCTCGCACCATCGTCTCACAAGTGGAAAGGAGCTGACTTGATGGTATTCAACACAGGCCACTGGTGGAGACACCGCAAAAAGTATAACAAATATAACTTAATTATACCAGAATCACCAGAATCATAGTTTGCAACTGTAAATTATGTCTATTTACTTATTTTGTAGGTGGGATTTATTTCAATATGATGGAAAATTGGTGGAGCAAATGGAACTTGAATCTGCATTTAAAATGGCAATAGGGACCTGGGCAAATTGGATTGACCAGAATGTTAATATGACAAAGACAACAGTCTTTTTCCGGAGCATATCGCCAGAACACAAAGAGGGAGTATGGTGTCAAAACAGAACACAACCAATCATGGATGAATCCTATGTGTACCAATTTCCCAAGCCGATAAAAGAAATTCTGGAAACTACAATCAGAGGGATGAAGACACCTGTCCGTTACCTGAACATCACAAAGCTATCAGAGTATAGAAGAGATGCACATCCAGCTATCTATGCGTTGACAGCTGAGGAGCAGCAATTACCGGGGTCTCATCCTGACTGTAGCCACTGGTGTTTGCCTGGGCTACCTGATACATGGAACATTCTCTTGTATGCAACCATAGTATTAGATAGTTCAAAGGGAATTACAAATTTGGTAGTTTGAATCTTTCTATGAGAATAGTCTAAGCATTTTGCCTCGATTTAACGACTTAGAGAAGAGACGGAAGGGGGAGCGGTAATCCTCAAAGCTTGTGCATCATTCTTTTGTAGCGAATGGAATTTTATATTCCCATTAGATAAAAAAAAAATTTTTTGATTCATATTTTTCACCACTACAGACGATATATATATATCCATTTCTTCTTCACCATTTTCTCAACTTCACTGCCAAAGAAACATGGGTTCGAAGAGACTATAATTGAAAGCTGTTAGCATTATTAACATCTGGCACAGCATCTTAATCATCTCCATCTGCATGCAAAAGCAGTTGAATGGTCACTCTGTACACAAATTTGTTTTGCAGCTATTTATAGAAGCTCCCACTCAGATTCGCAGAAATCAGGAGTTGAGAGGGATTTCTTCGTATCATTTATGGTAAGACTTGGTATTGAAATCTTGGCAAAATCTTTTTGATTGGAATTTGAATCATTGCCAGGCCATATGGCTAGCTGCTCATACTCATGCTTCCTCATCGACCTCTTTCTTGGGGAGAAAACATCCTGAATCTTCTTCTATAAAAGAAGCCCATAAGATATACTATATTTGATGAGTGATAAAAGGATAATAATTACAATACTTGATGATTAATAAGTAATGGAGTGAGAGACAGTACCTTGTAGGACTTGCTTTTTCCTTCAACGCGAGGAACAAAATTGAATTCATCTCCATTCACCATAATACAAGACTCCTCGAGCTTTATTTTGTCAACATTTTGGATGATTTCCAACTCATTTTCAAGAGAAGTTTCAACCTCATTCACATCTTTACTTTGGTCATCAAGCAATCCTGAAAATTTAGGCCAGCATCAGTAGGTGCACAAAAGTAGCAGATAATTTGATAATCAAATCATTAGAGTTGCGAGTTCTGTTAGCATTCATCGGATGAATCAAGATTTAAAAGAATACAGTAATGAATAATAAAACATATTGCAATCCCTTTTTTCCTTTTCTTTATTCTACTAGCACATTTCACCCATTGAAAATCCTACCCAAAAAGTGAAAATGGGAAACATGCAAACTCGGCCAAAAGAATCCAAGACAGATGGTTCATTCGTTCTATATGATAGATCATTACAGCCAGGAAAGGAAATGTGAAAAGGAATCTAGACAGAGCATTCATCCTCATATGTCACACCATCTAGTTCACTGCCAGGGGGGAATCAGGGGGTGGGAGGAGGTTGAGGTTGAGGTTGAGAGAGAAGAAAAAGAAGAAACACTACACTCACATAATTAGAAATCAAATAGATAAACATCAAACTGGAGCACAAAGTTGTACTAAGCAAGCAGCGAATAAAAAATTATTCAACCCAAAAGCTTAAGTTGTAGGGTGAAGAGACTCATAAATCATATAAGAAACTTTCCAGTAGAGCTCTTCCAACCTTTAACTCCCCTTCTCACATGAGGCCTTACACTAGGCAGTCAAACTAAAACAAATCAGAATGAAGCTAGACCCACAAATGGACTCCAGGTCAACACCAAAAAATATCTCATTCAGTTTTAGATCTCCAATTATTGGATGGGAAGGCACAAAACCCATACAAAAAGTCATTAATCTTGTTTTGTCGAAAATACTGATAACAATGTGTACGCTTAGTAAAGATGCAAATCAACATGCAAAAGCATATCCATAAGCAACAATAGAAAACAAACAAAACTTCTTTTCTTCTGTGCACACTGAGTTCCTATAATGGTCTTCAGTAAGAATCTAATAGACTATATTTTAGTCTTGAATGAGCAAAGTTCCAAAAGTTGATGGAATAAGGTTTTCTGCAAAATCATAATTATCAATATGAATAGCTACTTTTCATTAATATCACTGACAATAAGGATGGTTCTACAATGCACCTGTGAAAGAATACCAATACCTGAATTAGAATCAAAATCCTCCTCAGATGCAATTTTACTTCTCTGTACTTCCCCATTTGCACAAGCTTCCACCAGAGGAACTACCCGATGATTACTACAAACATCTGTAGCTGCCAAATAAGAAGTCAACTTAGAACATTCAATGCATGACGCAAATCAATGGGTAGAAACAATCAAAATCAGGAAATAGTCACCATTGGCTTCTGCTAATGAGCTGCCACAGGAGGAAGGTCTCATATCCATTTCTTTTCTCATGCCAGATTCAATTACATTTACCATATCAGATGTTGAGCCACGTGCTGGTATATCAGGCATTAGTTCATTTGCATTTTCAATCCCGCTTTTACTTTCTTCTTCTATGATGTCATGCTCTCTCACTTCAACAGACTCTGAAGTTGTAATTTTAGTGCTCTGATACAAAGGTGCCTTCTGATTTTCATTTGAAAGTTCAAAGAATGAAGATATTCTGGTCAAATCTTTATCCAAAGGAGTGCTGAGTCTTGATTTCTCATCTGGGGACATACTCTCCCTCTCTGAGTTTCTATTGATACCCAGATTTGATGACAAATATCCCTCACCATATCGTTTTGAGGCTCCTCCAGCAGAATATCCTAGATGATTTTCATATGAAGCTTCACGGAATGAAGATGGTTTAGTCAAATCTTTCTCCAAAGGAATTATGGCCCCTATTTTCTCATTTAAGGGCACATTCTTCCTTTTAGAGATTTTCTTGATGCTCAGATTTGATTTATCAGACAGACTTCCTTTATCATATTGCTTTGACGCACCTCCAGCAGAATCCCTTTCAGATAGTGGGAATAGATTATCTGTACGACTGAGTCTCTGGAAAGGAGGTGGATGGCCAAAATTGTAAGCAGTAGCCATTTTTGCATCCTCAGTCAATTTCTCCATATCATCAACCTCTACATGTTTTTCCTTCATACCAACTTTTGGCTTCACATAGAAACCAACATCAGCATAAAGCTCCAGAGGCAAGTCAGAGACTGCACCTTTGGTAGCATCCTCTGAAGATGGTGGAAGCAAATCTTGCATGACATCTGAATACAACTTTTTCACACCGGAACCAACTGTCTGCACCTGATTTTCAACATATTTAACTGTGTCCTGTCCCAAAAACATGAGTGCAACATAAGAAATAAAATCGTATTACTAAATTCAGGGAGCCAATCCTTGTTAAGAGAACCAATCAAGCAAACCAGTTCAGCTGGGTGGCAACAATGATTAACATAAGGAACACAATTGACATGAATAAAGATAAGGGTTCAGATATGGATGGCCATTTCATGAAAGAGCACGGAAATGGTTACTAAATAACATTGGACAAGTTGACAAGAAGATCAAAACGTTCACTGTAATAACTATAGTAGTTCTAGAGGGAAATGGCACTGATCCTTTTGGTAATGATATCTAGCAACCACTTCGGAGTTTCAGGGGAAGTGCCCTTAGAATCCCATTCAGAGGTTTAAAAATTTTGGTATAGCTTAATGTCATAATTAACCAAAAGGACATACCTGGTACATAATTTCTTCAACCTCCAAGCACATAGCTTCAAACTTCTGGTAAATATTACCTACCCACGATATACCTTTCAGATCCATACTGATCATATGTAAACCTCAGACAAAGATTGCTTCCGCTCCACGATCAATAATATGGTCAGAATCCTCACAGTCTCTACTTATATGCTTGATTTCAATCTAAATTCAGCAAGGAGAAAATGTCATTAAATATGAATCACCTTTAGGCAGCAAGTAATATATAGAACAAAAGGATGCCCTCTAGAAAATGCACCACAGAAACTTCACTTGGATCATGCACTAAATAACATTCATAAGGAAAAATTATTTATTTATTTTTTTTCACATAGTCGGCTGCAGCATTCTTTTTCATAAATTTCTAATTTTCACCTTGAGCATAGTCCATTTTATAAAGTATTCTCTTTATTTTTTATTTTTTTTCTTTTCTCTGGTTTACGTGAGTACCCATTAAAACGTGAAACATAGCAGCATCAGCTGATAGCAAAATAACTAAACAACCACCGTATATATGTTATGGTGGAAACTGAATGCTACAAATAATTGATGGAATCATTGTTAAAGTATCAGTCCCCAAATTTGCCTAAACTGCAATTAGCAAAGCAACACTTTGCTCTATAGCTTCCATACATTATATGAGAATTTATTTCTATTTCAAAACAAGATAACCATATTTTAGGATGAAAATGCATAGGACTTTTTAGGCAAATATGCCAAAATTAAATAAATAAGAAAAAAAAAAATCAAAGTTTAGTCCAGAATATTTATGCCAAACTCTATGTTTCTAAAGATTGCTCGTGCAAATACCTACAATGCATTCTGCAGAAAGATAAGGACAGAGAGATAAATCTTCCCACTAGAAACAAAAATTAGTACACTACTTATTTGCAAGAATTGCTCAAACAGTCACCCTTAACAGACCAGAAGGTTCCTTATTGCCAAGAAGAACTAGAATTCTGGGTAAGAAGTACAAAACAAAATAAGCAGTGCACTAAAAGATGAAAAGAAAATTTTGGGGTTTCCCATGCTGCTAGAGATTTCCACTGTAAGGATTAAAAGGCATTTCACCTCTGATTAAATGGCACCATTTTTCGTCACTTGGGATAGTTCATTATAATTTTCACTATGGTAAACTGGCTTAGATTCTATCAAAGAAGAATAATCATCATAAAAAAATATAACATCAATAACAGAAGCAAACTTGGATTATTTCAGAGCTGAGCTCGAAATCAAAGTTCACATCTTTAATCAATTAGACCAACAGAAACTTTCATAACACAAACTGTATCAGGCTTCTCAGTCAATTGACTAAAACCCTTGAAACATATTCGGATAACACAATCTAAATAACGTACAATTCACCCTCTATTCTTGAATTTCACCACCCCTCTCGAAAAAAAACAGCATACGATCATATTGATCAAGAAACTTTTTAGTTCTTGGATTAAAATTTCATAGCCAATTTAAAAAAGTCATAAGTAGCATTAAAAAAAAAAAAAAGTTACAATCAAACCAATTCAAATTCTTTTGCGTATGATCATCAAATTAAGCACTATAATACCCAAAATGCAGACTCAAACATCTCAACAGAAGACAAACAAAGGGAGAAATCATAAAGAAAAAACAGCCACACCCAGCAGAACTTGATCAAAGGGAAGCCAATGAAAATAGTATAATGATTAAAAAGTACATAAATCTAATATAAATAAATATACTAGAACAAGGAAAAGAGCACATGATCAAAAAGCAAAGGCCTTTCAACCAAAGAAAGAACCAGAAGGAGAGAAATTATTTTAGAAAATTGAAGCTAAGAACTTACGTACTGTGGCGGCCACGAAATACCCAGAAGAAGCCTAAAGCAATTTGATGAGTCGGATTATCAAATATTATCTATAAGTAAAGTATAAGTAAATCTGCGTCGCAGTTCAGCTTTTCTTTTTTTTTTTTTTAAGAGGACCCAAAAATACCAACTTTTTATCACACAAGGCAACAGAAAAACAAAGAGACGTGACACAGCTTTCTGTTTGACACGTACGAGAAAAAAAAGAATTAATTGAAAAAAAAATTTTGGGAGAAACAACAATGGGTCCCATAGACACTTCTAAATTTTTAGTGGATGTGTGGGTCCCATTAGTTGTGTTGTGTTGTGTTTTGTGTTGTGTTTGTTGGTTTACTACTGTGATACCATGACATGTTAAGGAGTTAGTTGGTGGTTGGGTTCGGTTTTGGGCTTTTGGAATCTCCCATCAAGCCCAATCATTTCTTTTAGAGAGGAGAATACAAGTTGAATCTCTATAAAAAAAATAAAGTAAGCATAAAAATTTCAAGCACCATGTCGAATTTATAGAGTTTGAATAGGATTCTATGGTTAGATAATATTGCTATGGAAGTAGGTTAGGGAAAGAATATTAGAAATCTTGAAGCAAGCAACAAAATCAAGCTTTTGCTAGTTTTGCTTGCAAGAAAGAAAATTTTTTAAATTGTCCATCTTTAATTAACGTGAGAGTTTTTTCTCCAACAGACTTCTTTTGTTATTAGGTTTAACAATAATTAGTTGCTTTCAATAATCCCAAAGAAGAAAAGGATAAGTTGATCTTGTTTCTCACATGTGTCGTATGCCTCTAAACTATATATGCCAGTGGTGCGGGAGAAAGAGGTTAATAAGAGACATGTGGATTAGTATATTTTGTCATAATTTCTAATAAAAAGTGTTGAAATTGTCATGATTTTGGTAAAAATTGATAAAGAATATATTATACTACCTAAAATTAAAAAAAAAAAAAATTAACTAAATTTTTCCACCCAACTTTTCATTTTAAAATGCATTTTCTTCATTAATACTGAGCATTGACCATACAACAGCTTTGTTCAAATAATTACTGAAATATCAAGAAGAAAGAGATTTTGCATTAGCTTTAGCAAAAGAATTTGCATTACTACTAAAAGCATTTATCTTCATGAAAACTTTGATTGTACATTAATTCCCTTATAACTAGCAGGCTGACTTGCCGGAGAGTGAAAAAATGTAAACCACTTTTAGCAGAATATTTCAATATCCAAGGTTAAATCCGGAGTACGTAATATGTACCACTCATTTTACATAAACATGATCATCAAGCATCTCATAGCAAACATCTCTGTCATTAATCTGTGTCAACCAGCCACTTGAAAATCGCCAAAATCATCATCTGGAATATCTTGCGTGCTCTGTTGCTCTTTAGTGTCTTCCTTTGCAGGGTTTGAGTTGTCTTCAGAAGTTTTATCAAGGGAGATTTTTGGTGGCAAGTTTGATGGAGAATTTGGCCCGCAAGAAACAGGTGAGAGTGTTGCTGGAGGTGGAGGGGGCGGTATGATTCCGAGGATGGGCTCTTTTCGATCACCTTTAACCTCTAATGACAGATTATTTAGACCCTGCTCAAAAATCTTGGACTTCACAATACCACAGCCACCTTTCTGTTGATACCAGAAAAGGGTAAATTTAATTTGATTATTAGGATGCAAGAGTCTTTAAAATTTGAGATGCACATAAGCTCACATTTTTTATTTGCAGCACAAGGTTTTCCCCTTCCTTTAAACTGTAATCAACCGAGGAAGTTTTCTGAAAATGTTGTTCCATCTCCTCTGCAGTTTTCTTCTTGTTCAGATATCTACAATGGGATTTATTGCCAATGTGCAAAGAAAGTATCAGCTGTAAAAGCAAAACAATTTAGTGAACAAGTAATATTGCACATTTATGTATGTTAGAACATACTTGACATGATCATGCAAGGCCGCCTGAAAGTCATATGCTTCTGTTCTTTCTCGGAATCCTATGCCAATAAATGCATGCCGAAGACGACCATCTGCATGATTTCCAAACTAATCAATGCCAAATTTACAAAGAGAGAGAAGCAAGAATAATGCAAAGATATTATTTCTGTATGGGCAATGCCAAAAACCAAGAAAAATATAAAATAAAACAAAATTTCACACTATTGGCAGAGTAGATTCAGAGATTCAACAGAAAGTGTTTAGCATCATCGAATAGAGTTGATTACTTTCCATATCTTTAAACATAACAGTACAAAATCATTTTGAATCCAGCTGTCAGGCCTAGCAAGAATGTTGGCAGTTCATTATTTTCAGAATGCAAACCGAATGAAAATTTCAGTCCAAAACTCAGAAAAAGCACGTTATCTGCTTAGCGTATTTAGAATTATAAATCCTAAGAATTTTGAAGTCTTTTACATATATAAACAATACTGATATACAATGACTTGGGTTGTGGAACATGAAAATAATGACTAACTATGGCCACAATGAGTGACAACCATAAAAAAGCAGGTATAGAAAACAATTAGAAAGATCAATAGTTACAAAATAACTGCTATAAGAGTAGGTTCTATAGAAAGAATAAAACTGGCAAGGAATGCAGCTCATAATCTGCTTCTTTGGTATATAAAAATCCTACGACAGTTACAGATAACATATATCAAAATCAATCCAGTACAAATGGAATTAACAGTTTGAATATAAAATTTGAATTGCGGCATGGCAGCTCACCGATGTTTTCCTCTATTCGCAGAACAAAATATCTGCAAAAGAAAGGATCTTTATTTAGACACCCTCCAGAAACCATGTCTCACTAATCACAATTAGAAACTAACACAAAGTCATAGACTTTAGCATAAAGTAAACTAAATCAGTCAACTTTGGTTATTTCACATGTATCACACACAATCAATAATATTAAAGGTACAATAAAAAAGAACCACACATTCAATGAGAAACAGAATTAACCTGCTGCTGTCAATTACAGGTTCTACTGGATGAGGCTCCCCATTTCTTAAAAATGCCTTTGCATACAATTCACCTATGCAGGACAAACATTTCAGGAACAATAAAGTGCATAAGAAAAAGATACTTCATGACATTTTCTACTAAACAGTAATTCAAAGTTAATCGAACCTGTGGTTTTGTCTTCAAGTCTGATAATGCACTCTTCGCCTTTATTAACGACTTTTAGCGTCCCTTCCCATGCCCATTTGTTGACATTCCATTCATCAGCCCTGAAATGAACTTTAGAGATATAAATAGCAATAACGAGTTCAAGTCATGAATATTATCAATAGAATTGAGCACATGCAAATTTATTATGCAAAGACATCAGCATGAAACATAATTTCAAAAAGTAGCGACATTGGATAAAAATACTGCATTCATATTCAAAAAACAGAATATATACAAATACAATTGGAAAGGGACCGGAAATGCTTCGGTACTTTGAAACTCCCCATTCTTCTTATATTTCCCTTTCTTGTTCCCGAAAGGAATGGAGTTGAGGGATGAGAGTGACAAGGGAAACCTATGCTTAGATTGTCACTTAGCAGTCTTTTATGGCATAACTTCTTAAGTAACTCACAAGCCTCAATAAAAGTCACAAATATGATGCTTGAAGTAAGTGGTTGATTATATAAATTTCCCAGAAACAAAAAGATCTCATCAATGAAAAGAACCGAACACAGAAGGACAATTTTAAATTCTATATAATGCATAAGAACAAAATAAAATAAAAATTGTGTCAAATCATGTAGAAAATATGCACAATCAATGACTATCAGGAATCTTATTTGAGAAGTGGAGCAGAAACCTGTAAGAAGCAGCACTTTTTCTTGGGGGTATCTGCAAAAGGTAACAACGAAACTAGCTTGTTAACTGCAATTTCCTTGAGCTTAGCTTCATCAAGATAACTACATTTGTTTCTTTCAAATTAGTTCACATACAAGTAACCAATAAATTATAGGATGCAGTCAGTCAGTGGACAAAACATAATTACTTACCTAATTCATCACTTTAACTTAAATAGAAAAATGTCACTTTTAACATAATCGACAATATTGTACCATGCAACACAAAAGTAAAGAGATTTCCACTTGGAAATCTAACAGCAATCATTCGCTCGCAAAGTACCCAATTTGAAACTAGAGATAAACGAACTTTTTTATACAGATTCCAGACACAGATAAACACAACCTGAAATACCACTTTAGACATTTTACAACTATCATTTCTCTCTCGATAAAATTGAAAGAAGTTTATGATCAAGCTCCTAACCTCCCTGTTTCCATAGTTGGTTTAACTTCTACATTTCAAATCTAAATCCTGATCTCCAAAACCTACCACTCCATCTCCAAATTAAAAAATCAACAATTCCCACCAATCTGAAGAACCCATTAATAAAACCAAAAGATAAATTATTAACTACAATCAGATTCTAAAGAGAGAGAGAGAGTGCGTTCGTTTACCAAGTAAACGTAGCATTCAGAGACTTGAAAGAGAATAAGCTCTATCTCTTCAGTTTGCTCGGTATCTTGATCATTTGGCGCCTTTTCTTCTTTCTCCATGATCTAAATGTACAAACAAAGAATTCGAAAAACAATTGAGATCGGAATTCAAAATCAGTATAGCATCTCAAAGATAGCAAATTGATTAGGAAAGACACTGTCTTTTTCTCAGTTTCTTCGTCTGGTGAACTGTAATTGTAGACAACACAAACACAGAAAATGAGGTTCCATGTCTTCTAAACTTCTAGCTCACAATAATCAACCTAAGTAACGCCAACCGTTAGATTAGATTACTTTCTCCGCTGTCAGATGTTCTTGTTCTCTGTCGTAGCAAATCTAACGGCTGTGGTCATCAGTTCTTTTGTTATAGTAGTTACGATTGTACGGTCAGGATGGGAGTCAACACAAGAGGTTGGTAGGTAGGTTGGTGTTGCTTGATTTATAAGGAAGAATCATTTTATCTAATGCTGGTATTATCCAGATTCGCCAAAAAAAAAAAAAAAAAAAAAAAAAAAAAAAAGTTAGATTAGATTACTTTCTCCGCTGTCAGCAGATGTTCTTGTTCTCTGTTCGTAGCAAATCTAAACGGCTGTTGGTCATCAGTTCTTTTGTTATAGTAGTTCGATTGTTACGGTCAGGGAATGGGAAGTCAACCACAAGGGTTGGTAGGTAGGTGGTGTTGCGTTGATTTAAATTAAGGAACGATCATTTTTATTCATAATGCTGGTATTTTATCCAGATTCGCCAAAAAAAAAAAAAAAAAAAAAAAAAAAAAAAAAAAAAAACAAACCACATGGGAACTCATTACCATTAACCTGTTGTTTCTTATTTTTTAATATGCTCTCTAAATAAGAAAAGAACAGAGACGTTAAGGTTAACAGCTGTTACTTAGCAAAAATAATATTTATCCATAGGCTTTCCAAAAACCGAAGTCATTTTTTTCAACTGATATTGCAATCTATTTAAAAAAAAAAAAAAAAAAAAAAAAAAAAAACAAACCACATGGGAACTCATTACCATTAACCTGTGTTTCTTTATTTTAATATGCTAAATAAGAAAGAACAGAGAGTTAAGCTGTTACTTAGCCAAAAATAATATTATCCTAGCTTTCAAACCGAAGTCATTTTTTCAACTGATATTGCATTATTTTATAAATTGTGATACCCAACAAAATGATTTGAAGAATCAGTTATTTGAATGAAAAATAAGACTCATCATGATTGAAATTAAAACTATCTAAAAAGTTAGAACAGACAATTGTAAGTGTGGAGACTTCCGTGACTAGAACTCATAACTTCCATGTTACATGTGGAGTAACTTTCCCATAGACTAAAATCACTCTCACCAATTATAAGTATCTAGCTTATTCTTACCTGGTTCATATCCCACAAAATGATGAAAAACTAAAATCAATTAATCAGTAAGAAGAATTAATACAGGGTTGAAACAAAAAATTCAGCGTCTATCTCAATGAATTGGTTAAATATATAGAAGTACATACAATTATACAGTGCAGGATAACCGATTTGTACACTCTGAAGCAGCAGTTCTTGGAACTAATGCAGCTAATATATGAAATGCACATTACATGTTTAATGAGGCACCGTTGCAGTGACAGTCAGGTGCCTTGGATCTGTAAGCACTGAATGTACATTCACGAAACCAACTTCCTTCAGTCTTCCCTCTATATCAGTCAGATAATATTCGTCTAAAAATGGTTCAGTGCTCTTAAATAATGTGAACAGAACCGGGGACAATTCCTGTAGCGTACCAGAAAACAGTTCACTGATAGTCTGATACTATGTAAGTACCATTTGAGCATTAATATATACAATTTTATAGGATATATCTGATACTATGTAAGTACCATTGGAGCCATACCTGAAGAATCTTTGACTTGGGCTGCATAAGAAAGCCAAAATCGCTTTAGTTACTGATTTTGTAGCAGAACATGCTAATATAATTAAAATTAAAGAGTCATGAGAGTTTACTGCTTGATCTGTCAAAGAAATTGTGCCTCCAGGTCGAAGAAGCCGGAACGCTTCCTTGAATAAACCAACTATTGCTCTCTCAGGGCATTCGTGAAGCTGGAAATATATTTCAGTAAGTTGCAAGCAGCATAAGTATCTGCAAATATCAAACTCCAAGAGCTTTCTAAACCCTGACTTTCATACAATACTTGAAAGTCCAGTGATTTCATTTCAGATAGAAAGCATCATTAAGGCGCCAAATTCTCATCTAAAAATTAAACTAGTACCCCAATTTGTAACTACGTAATAGAAATTGTTTTCCTAATGAGCATGATTTAGTTTGCATGCAACCCTGCAATTTTTTTTGCTTGTCCAAAGATATGATTCTGCAATTGAAATCCTTGTTATATAAAAGAACAACCATAATATCTGAATCATATATCCACAGGATCTTGGACAATGCAAAAAATGAAAAAATGGGCCCTTCTTTGGCAAATTTCAAAGTATCTGTTTCTGAACTCAACTCATATTGTTTGGTGGGAAAAACCTATTTGTCATAAAGCCAGAAGGTTTATCCCTGAATAGCATGAGTTTTTTTTACCCCATTAAAATAATTCAAGAAGAATGCTGCAGTAGAGAAAATGCATACCACAGCTGCAAAAGAAACAAGGTCATATGATTTGGAAGGCAGGCCTGTGTCTTCCCCATTAGCATGTATCCATCTGATAGGATTCTTTCTCGGGGTTCCATTCTTTTCCTTGAATTGCGCCACAGCCAGAAAGTAAGGAGAGAGATCAAGTCCCTGCAGCAGTTGTATTGATACACAAAGATAAGTGGGGCATATATCCACATATTAGCAACTAAACAAGTTCTGAATGTTATAGAATTCTGTGGAAAGCCGTATTCGACGAAAGTCGTATGTACGGCTTGGAGGGAGGTTTCCAAATCGTCAATTAATTTATATGACCATCAAGGAACTTGTTTACTTATTTCTTTTATTCCAATGGAATTATTTCTAAATGTGAAAAAAAAAAAAATGAAAAGGTCATCTTATTCAAAACCTCAATTATGAAATCACGGCTAATAGTTTAGCGCATTGTTTGTTATTACTATGGGTCCCGAAGCACAAGGGGATATACGTTGGGAGCTTCATACTTTTGATTGGTTCATTATACAGTTCATATTACCAACCCTTAGAATAGACCCCTATAAAGTAGGAAAATTGAACTCACGGTGACTTTTGCTGAAGGAAACTTGTCAGCAAGAAATCTTGTGCTAACACCTACAGAGCATCCAACATCTAGAATGTCACTAATCATGGAGTTCCCAGAACATCGTAAATGATGCTGTTCAATTGCATCAAGCCAATTCCCACGCATTACTTGATTTGCTTCTTCTAATGTGGAAGCATCAGGTATTGCTCGTCTCACCATTGACATGGTTGCAGGTTCTGCCTCAGCTGCAGCCTGACATTAGACAAGTTATTAAAATCAGGTTATCCTTTCCTTGATACTGTTTTAAACCTTATGAACTAAGAAGATCTTGGAATTTAATTTCACCATTTATAGCATTATATTTCAGTTAAACATGCAGTAACAAATTCAAGAATCCAATATTTACTGAAGGAAAAAATATATACATTTCTTTTTCACAGGATTCAAAGTCATAGACTCACACTTGCATATCAAAAACATTTTGAGTTCATATAGTTTTTGCCCATTTGGAGACAACAAATAAAACCAACTTGAATAGCAAGCATGAAATAAACAACATTCTGACTGTAATAGAATGAAAGTTCTCAATGATAGCATGGTGAAGACTCATTTTCAATGAAACGCATGAGCAGTCATAAACAAATTTATTTTCCACAGATGCAAAAGATATTTTCAATAATGCACAGAACTATGCAACTGATTTGCAACTGGCATAAGAAGTTCCAAAAAAATTCAGTGAAGTTCAAAAATAAAGGGAAAAAACTTACGAGCCATGAAAGATTTCCCTCATCATATGCATGGAAAGGACTGAGATAGTCTGAAAATTCATTAGTTCAGCTTGGTTATTAGATAGGAGTAGAAAAAAAAGCAAAAAAGTGATAACCCTCAAAGTCAAACAAAGAAAATGTCGCAATTGCTATAGCATGCAGATAAGCTTGTGGAATTTAAACAATGAATTAATGTAAAAAGTATATTTTAGAACAAAAATTCAAAAGTCATAACCAATAATACATAAGCATGGAATTAGCAACCCACAAAATTACTTGCCAATCTTGCAAGTGAAGAACAATAAACATACATTACCAATCAATGACAAATAGTTCACTTTAGCATTTATGGATGCAAATATTTAACCACATAACACACCAAATATGGAAGAAAGTAAAAACTAAAAATCCCAATATGCAATTCTGTAATTAAGTTCAACAAACAAGTTCTAAACACACTCTTCTACCTGTTGAAGAAGTTTCATAAATGTTAACATGTTTTCAAATCCTTCAACCTCTGTTGAAGAAGAAAAATGCATATAGCAAAGAAATTCAAGAGCCAAGCAACAATATACATCAAGAAAAGCATTAATTAGAAATTTAATAAGTTCAGAGAATCACAGTCAGGATATGTGATTGAGGGGTTTTGCACATTCTCTAGCTCCTTACACACATCGGATTCCAGAATCTCTCTGCTCATTTCTCTCCATGGAATATTCCTTTTCTCAGCAGTACTGTTCCATGAACATATCAAATTCTAGTCACCACTCAAAATCTGAAGATACCCAAATAACAAAATCTTTAAAAACAACCAACCCACATATTGAGAGTTTCAATTACTAAATTAAACCCACCCACCCACCCCCTCATCATAATAAAATTGCAAAATATAGTATTTTTAAGAGACAGTAAAGGGACAGAACCTGATAAGAACTTGTCTTGCACCAAACTTGAGCACTGCAGATAATGGCTTAAAGGAAATGAGAGCTCCAACAAGACGAGAAAGAGGGGTCTGTCCTGCCCATTTGGGCATTTCTAGTTTTCCCTCTTCGTAAGCCACAGACATCTTGACAATCATTGAATCTGCTCTTCTTGATTGCCTTCTTCCATGGTCAATGCCTGTGGTTTTGCTCGTGGAAAGAACAGAGAGGTTGTGGGTATGTGCATATAATGCCATTGAACTCAAAAGACCAGTGAAGAACTGAAGGTGGAGGCATGTAACTATGATGGGACAAAGACAGAGTGAAGTTCATTAGTGGATAATATATTTTCAGTTTTCCCTATCCATTAGAGTCTATGTCTTTGCTCCACAAAAATTTTCCTTTCATTTTCTCCATGAAAATTTAGTTTGTATCTATTTTTCTAATTATTTTTTGCTTATCTAAATAGTTACTTATCTAAAATTCAATCAAGACTCAGGACTAAATAGTTACTTATCTAAAATTCTTTTCAATGGCAATTTACAGGGAAATTTTTTTCCTCTTGTTGTCTGCTATCTAGAGGGAAATTTTTCCTCTTAACCACATTATTGTTTCGTTTGTAGAATAATTAAAGATGAAATGGGCCAAAACATTAGAAATCTGGCCCAATAAAGTTATCTTAAAAAATTACGTAATTGGATGATTTTCGGCCCGACATTGAATTGAAATGATAGTAAACTGCAAATGGGCACAAACTCCTTTTTGGACTATAGAAAAGGTTAAAAGAAACTTTCTTGACATTATTTATGATCTAAAGGTCAAAAATTTTTAGATTATATTTTATAAGAAGATTTCCTCTTTCAAACTACAAATGGTGCTATTATTTTATGCATTTTGTAGCGCAAATTGCGAGTAGTTGTTCTCGCAGTGTTGTGTTTCTTCAGATTGAGCCATTGAGATTGGCTCAAAGTTGTCTCCAAGCAGAGACCTTTAAGCAACATGGTTAAAGAAAATTATAAATAATTGCAATTTGCATTTCTGATTTTGTTTACCTAATTATGTGAAGGAGCTTTTGACTTTTTGTTAAACAGCTTTTGTTTGTGTAAATAATTGAACTTTTCAAAAAAAAAATTTCCAATAAAAAAAAATATATTAATCACAAGAGAAAATTTGGAGGGGAGAAAAGATTAACCAAAGATCAAAGAGATACCAAAACTCCAATACCACAATAAAAGGAAAGAAATTTTCTTGATATTACCAAAAGAGTTATCTGCAATTTACTACTCACATGGCTTGTGCATGCAAAAAAAGACCAACCCCACACCCAGTCAACAGAGACTTCACCTGAAAAGCATTTTGTAACCTTTATGTAAATATGAAACGGTCAAGCCCCATGAAAATCTTAATATACTAACTGCCTCCTCTTCAACTCAAGCTGTCTTGAACAGTATATTACTGTATGTACAATTACATGAAAGGCATAGCTAAGGCTAGTCCAACTTACCATGCATGCAAAGAAATATCTGTTTTTTTGCTGCTAGCATGGACATAGTATAGCTTGTTTGGTGTGTTAGCTCATCTTCTTATTTCTACTTCTTCCTATCTTCATTCTATTTCTCACATAGCCTTTTTCTGTTTCTCCTAATGGAACTACCAAGAAGAGCTCCAAATTCTGCTGGACCAAAAACTCAATACAGAATTAAAGCAAAGAAACTTTCTTATAAACTATCACATCAGGTTGATGAATGTCATTGGCTTCCCTGGAAGAAGAAAGCTGATAATGCCTACATATTGAGAAATGTGAGTTGTGAAGCTAGACCAGGTGAGGTTATGGCGATTGCTGGTCCAAGTGGAGCAGGAAAGACCACATTGTTAGAGATACTAGCAGGCATGATCCCACCTAGCAGAGTTTCTGGTCATGTTCTTGTAAACGAGCAACCAATGAATGTTAGATGCTTTCGGAGATTATCAGGCTATATCACACAAGATGAGGTTCTTTTCCCACTTCTTACTGTTGAAGAAACTCTCTTGTACAGTGCTCGTCTCAGGTTGCAAGGCAAGTTCCAAACTGCAGAATCTAGAGTTGGAGAATTGCTGAAAGAGCTTGGATTGGAGCATGTTGCCAATGTGAGAATTGGCAGTGAATCAAACCGGGGAATTTCAGGTGGTGAGAAGCGTAGAGCATCCATCGGTGTAGATCTAGTTCATGATCCAGATGTTCTTCTAATTGATGAACCAACATCAGGACTCGATTCAGCGTCAGCTCTTCATATAGTCCTGTTGCTCAAATCTATGGCTATAAAGCAAGGTAAAACAATTCTGTTAACCATCCATCAACCTGGTTTTCGAATACTTGAGATGTTTGATCAGATTCTGTTATTATCAAATGGCACTGTTCTTCATCAAGGATCCTTGCATCTCCTAGAACAACAGCTCAGATTCGCTGGTCATTCCATTCCTAGGCACATTAATGTGCTTGAGTTTGCCATTGAAATCTCAGAAGCCTTGGTCATGATCACTGAAGAAAGTGAAACAGAAGATAGCGAGACAGAAGAATATTATGCGCAGATAAATCCTAACCTTAGCAATGTCGAAGAAATTAAAATAAGTTACCCCAATGGTCGGTTCAAGGAGGTTTTTGTACTAGTTCGTAGATTCTTCACCATAATTCGCAGAACCAATCAGCTCTTCACCGCAAGAATAATACAAGCAATGCTAGCTGGGGTTGTGCTTGGGACAATATTTATGAATGCAACTAATGATCCAAAGAAATACAAGCTACAAACTCAAATTGGGTTTTTTGCATTCAGCCTTACCTTGTTGCTGTCATCCACAACAGAAGGCCTACCAATTTTCTTGCAAGAGAGGAGAATTTTAATGAGAGAAACTTCAAAAGGAGTTTATAGAATTTCTTCATATGTCATATCAAATACTCTTGTGTTTATCCCATTCCTGTTAATTGTGGCCCTCCTCTACAGCACTCCAGTGTACTGGCTAGTCGGACTGAGACGGGAAATGGACGGGTTCATCTATTTCTTACTAGTGGTATGGATGGTTGTTTTGATGTCAAACTCTTTTGTTGCATGCTTTAGTGCTCTTGTGCCAAATTTCATTATGGGAACATCTTTGATTGCTGGCCTTATGGGGTCCTTTTTCCTCTTTTCTGGGTATTTTATAGCAAAAGAGGACATACCAAAGTATTGGATTTTTATGCATTATTTAAGCCTGTTTAAGTATCCATTCGAGTGTTTTATTATCAATGAGTATGGAGCAGGGAAAGGAAAGAGGAGATGCTTGCAGATTACGGAAGGAAACTGCTACCTGTATGGTGAAGGATTTTTGATGCAACAAAATCTGGAAGAGTCAAAGAAATGGAGCAATATAGGAATAATGTTAGTTTTCATTCTTGGATACAGATTTCTTTGTTTCTTGATTCTGTGTTACAGATCATGGAGAACTAGAATTTGAAAATTTTGTTTCATCAATAAAAATGAAAATAAACTAAAAAGATAAACAGATACTTCTGGTTGTTTCTGACTTTCTGCTCTTGTTTCATCCACCTGGTTTATACAATTTCTTGTTTTAACTTAATACTTCTGCGTAAACTTTGTGTTTTTCAAGATTTCAAAAGGGCATTTAGACTGCATTCAACGTCCAAAACCCAGTTCCTATAAATAATTAATGGTTCAATTTAGATCAATAAATCCTTTAATATAGAGGTTTCAGGTAGATTTAAGCCTGAGACCAACTTTCTTATCAATTTCTGAAACTGTCATAGATTACTTAAAAATTTATTTTTACATATGCATTGAGTTGAATGTACTATAAACAGTTCTTTGCAGAGCTAAACTAGAAATGTAAACTTAGCCAAGACATAAAAGTGATGCTTAAGTGAAAAAAATACAGCGTCAAAATATTATGCGTTATGTAATAGACCTCTTGTTAGTTATTAACTCATTCTCATCTCGATAATAATAATAATAATAAAAAGAACAGATTCAATGAATAATACAGCAAGATGATAAGCACTATCAGTTAGAAACATGACAGCAAATGGGTCATATTCAGTAACCAAAGAATCTGTATACTGTCAATTTTATACAGTAGAAGATAAATCATGGTACCAGTCAACTGTATCACCACCATGTATAACAAATTTGCAAGCATATGGACATAAGTAACAGTATACAAAACACAAGCATAGAAATCAATATGCTCACCAGAGATCACCAGATGGGGATGAAAAGGAAGGATCAAATAGAGGAACCCTCCGCCTTTTGTGTGAAAATGTGGATTTCAATGAGAACTCATGTGAAGCAGAAAATTTGTCAAGAGTAGACCTGATAGCCTGATGGACGGAACTTGCAAGAATTGTGCGTACTTCAGTATTTTCACTATGCCCTTCTTTGCAGCTGGTCATCACAAAAACATTCTTCATCCTGTCTTCCAAGGTTGCAATCTCTGCCTGCATTACTGTCAACTGGAGCTTATTAAGTGCTTGTCTTAAATCAGATAGAAGTCCAGGCTTATAATCACAACTTAGCGATACCCTGATTATACAAGGGGTACCATCCAATCCATTCTCTTGTCCTTCAACTCTTACTTCATCAGTATCTGTTGGCACGAGAAAACCTTCACTAGCTTCTGCCGCAGTACTCTTCAGTTCTTTCAAATAGCTTATAACTTTAGCAAGCAATGATGCTTTGTCCATCTGTGAGCTCAGAATGTCAAATTCAATTGCCCCATAAGCAGGAACCTCGACAAAAACATCTAGACAAAACTAATAATTCAACAAGGATATATACACAATATGCACGCTCCTGTGCACAAGTGCAGGGTATGCAAGACAGAAAATGAAAAACCAAACGAGAACTTGAAAACATCCATGAAAACCAAATGAGCCCACTTGCAAATCAAGTTTCCATTTATCAAACATTGTATGATCATTATTACACATGATGAGCTAATCCAATTGAGAAGAACTCTCATCACTAAATATAACTTATTAGCAGAGAATCCTCACTGACAAAATATAATTTTCTCATGATAATAATCAACATTGGAAATTAGCAGCACATGCGATGAATAGTTCTTATTTTTATGATCTCTCAATAAATGCACCACAATCATCGACCTTACCAATAAATGCTAAACATTCACATATTAACATTCGCATACCTACATTAAATAGCTATATAATATGAGAACTTTAAAACTTCCCTTCAAATTGAATTGGAAGTTTGAGATAAAACTCTACCAAATTATAAAAGAAAAGCTTCGGAAAAGAAATCAAAATGCTTAGCATAATTAAACAATTAACAGCCAAATCAATCAACTCATCTCATCATTTATACTTTTACCGTTTGCATGTTATTACTAAACTATTAAACTGCAGTGTCATATTCAAACTATAATGTAATCATCAGAACAACGAAAAAGATACCTTCTTGGCACCAGGTACTAGGTTCCTAAGGGTGTCAAGATGAGAATTAATTCTAGCTCTACGCTTCCTTTCTGCTTCACAATGATTCCTCAAGGCCTCAACACTTCTCTCCGCAGGCACACCTTTTCTCCCAACTGTCACAGTAGCTTCCACAAGCTCTCCTCTTTGACTATCCAAAACCAGAGATGAAGATGAACACGATTCATTTCTTGTTTTGGCTTCAAACCCAGAAGTCATATAAAACCCATCACATAATCCCTCCAAATCAGATGTAACCACACTTGAGCTCCAAGAATGAGGTTCCATGACTAAAATAGAAGTAAAAAAGGGTATAGTGGTGGATAGTGAGGGAGTGGTGGAAACTGGAGATGCAAAAGAGTGATCGAGAGTAAGTTTTGGTGAAGATGACAAGAAAGACGACCTTAAACAATGTAGTTCTGGTACGATTAAACTTGATATTTTTGATTCCCTATTCCTTCCCTTGTTGCAACTATAACTTCCATTAGGGAAAGAAGGAGAAAATGTAAGAGATGAATTAGAATGCGGCCATTCTTTATAAAGATTAAATAATGCAGGCAAAGGCAATCGAGGGTTAAGTCATCAGTGGAGAAGGAAATCATTGTAGTGGAGTCTTCAATTCATCTTTTAATAAAGGGCAAAACACTTCCAAGCCACCTTTCATTTCTTGTCTTCTTCTTATGAAAACTCCAAACTGCAACTTAATATCCAAAACTTATTAATTAACAGGAAAATTTACTATTTAATCCTTGTAGTTTGATAAAATTAACTATTTAATCCAATATTTTTAAAAAACTGTAAATCCATTGCAATGGTTAAAGAATTATGATTAAAGAAAAATTGTTAACGAAAAAAACTAATTAGAAATTAGTGGCAGAATTTTTGGATTTGCTCAAAATCCCACATCCGGCGCCCACATCCTTGAATGCTGTTTTGGTAGATTGTGTGGAACAAATTTGTAAATTATGCCAAACGACAAGCTTGAATGGGACCCTTGTCTTCAACCTCCAACTCAGCACTTTAGCAGAGCCAATCACACCATTACCAAAGCTCTTTTCTTCTTTGACATTAAGGATGTTAATCCATTCAAGATTGATGATAAACTTAAAATTAAACTTTTCTAATGCCCACTAATTTGCTTTGTCACGTGGATCTTTTTTCCTTGGACCATTTTGCTTTGCCTTGTCATGACTTTCATCTTTGCAAAGGTTCATAATTTCCTTAAAATAACAACCTTTTTTGGGATAAATAACTCCACAGCATTGACTTGGTGTCTTTTATGTGAAAGAGGTTAAAAATAAAGGTCTTTGGACAAACTAATTTCTATGTAACCTTTTCTTTTCTTTTTTCTCTCTTGGAGGCTAAATTTATTGAAAAAACATTATGGAATGGAGTGGTGGAGCCAAAAATTAAATTTAAGACGCGGTGAAAGGGTAAATAAAAAAATAGTAATTTTTCAAGATAAAACAAAATTCAAAAGTTAAGGGATGGTGGCCACTCTCTCCCTTCGCCTTTAATGGACCACATAATAAAAATAATTATTTTCTGCTTCAAATAATAATTATAAAATTAATAAAAAACTTTACGATAAAAAAATATGAACTCGAGTTTTTTTCACTGATATAATAAAAAAAGATTTGAATCCAATGCCTAACATTCTTAAATTAACAATTTATGTACAATCTTGATTGTTTTACCAATGACATTTCACCATGGATTTACAGTGGAGCTTTAACAAATATGTTTCATTTTAAATAAATCTTTATTATTTTAGTTGGACATGGAGAAGGCTTTGGGGTTGGTAGTAGTCCAATGCTTTTAGGGTTTTCAGTCCATGAAATGGGCTACGTTTTAGCTGAGGCCCATTAATGCGGACAAGAGCCACTGTGATTGATTTCTATTTGACAACCTTACATGTCTCTCTGCACGAGAAGAATCTTAATTAAATAATTACTAATTAATCCAGCAATGCCATCTTTTAATCAAAAGGATAAACCCTAATAAACATTTTGTTATTTTCTTAATGTAAAATATAAAAATTACCTTCATAAACATATCACGTATTGAACCGAATCAAGCCGCTTGGATTCGAATTTTTTATTAGCTACCAATTTACCTAGCCATAAACATATTTTATATCTATTTAGAAATATGACTAATCTACTTTGTACGTATGAATTCACTCATGCAATAAATTAATAATTAATTATAATTTAAGAAGAATATTAAGTTTTAATACTGTTTATTATTATTTTTTCAGTAAATTGACATAAGTTTTTCTTCCTATAATAATAGCTAAAAGTTCAATTTTTTTTGCTGTTGACTTAATTTTTGGAATTACATATTATAAGACTCAAATAAAATAATTGAATTTTTTTCTGTAAAAATTGAAACCAAATCAAAATTTTAAAATCAAATAATTGGACTAGATTGATCGGAGCGATTCGGTTTTCCGTTTGATCCGAATGATGTGTACCCCCTAAAATGTAGACACGTATATCTATAGTGTAAGAAAAATCCATGAGCAACAGGTGTCTGTGACTCTTTCTCTCTTCAATCTCTAGCAGCCCCTTCCCATCCTCTCTTTGTCCATTAATGGCGGCCAATACTTCGTTGTCCCCTAGTCTGTCCTCTCCGACTCCGCCGTCTAAATCTCTAAAATCTTCATCCAAATTATTGTCATCTAAAGTGGGTTTGGGATTTCTATCCTCTAATTCCTATAAGCCACTTAAAGCTAATAAGAATGGCAGTAACAGTAATGGCGGCTCAGCTGTCGGTGCTCGTATGGTATCAGTGCCTACTGTGAAGCCTACCTTTTCTCTTGACTTTGAAACCTCTGTTTTCAAGAAGGAGAAGGTCTCTCTAGCTGGACGTGATGAGGTATGTTGTAAAATGAAAATTGTAAATTTTTCATCACTAATTTTTCTTTTAACATGAAAATTTGCGACTTTTTTAGTCTGATATGAAAATGAAATGGTTATTCAATGGTGGTGTTTGGCTGATTTAGTACATAGTGAGAGGAGGGAGAGATTTATTCAAGCTGCTTCCAGATGCATTCAAGGGAATTAAGCAGATTGGAGTCATCGGTTGGGGTTCTCAGGTGATAATAATACATTTTTTTTTTCCACTGATTAATCTCAATCATTAAATATTTTGCATGAAACAATGAATTTATTATTATTATTTTTTTTAATTTTAAGGGTCCTGCCCAAGCTCAAAATTTAAGGGATTCTCTGGCCGAAGCCAAGTCTGATATTACAGTAAAGGTAATCTGCATTTTCCTATATGTATCGGTTTTAGTTGTTTGGATTGCTGCTGGGAGGTGGCTTATCAATCTCTATTGTGTTTTTCTTGTTACTTCGTATGATACAGATTGGACTCAGGAAGGGATCCCGTTCGTTTGCTGAAGCTCGTGCTGCTGGTTTTACCGAGGAGAATGGAACTTCAGGTGATATATGGGAAACGATTTCAGGCAGTGACCTTGTGATGCTATTGATATCTGATGCAGCACAGGTTGGTTGCTATAGTACTGAATAAGTTTGTAATCTTGCGACATCTTGGCTGAAATTTCTCTTTTCATAATATTTTTTTACAATTCATGGATATTATGTTATATTAGGCTTAATAAACTGTCTAGATAATATTCCTACTCTAATTTTATCTTTGTTGTGACAGGCCGATAATTATGAAAAAATTTTCTCCTATATGAAACCAAACAGCATACTTGGACTTTCCCATGGATTTCTACTTGGCCATTTACAGTCAATGGGAATTGACTTCCCAAAAAACATTAGTGTGATTGCTGTGTGTCCCAAAGGAATGGGTCCATCTGTGAGAAGACTCTATGTCCAAGGCAAAGAGATAAATGGTGCTGGAATTAATTCTAGTTTTGCGGTCCATCAGGTTCTCTCCATTCCTTATATACATGTGCAGAAAAGAAAAGTTGTACTTGTGCATTTGACTATATTTCATTCACTAACTCTTCATGTCTCAATTGTTTTCCATGTGTAGGATGTTGATGGTAGAGCAACAGATGTTGCCTTGGGATGGTCAGTTGCCCTTGGTTCACATTTCACTTTTGCCACTACATTAGAACAGGAGTATAAGAGTGACATCTTTGGGGAGCGTGTTATGTATAGCTAATAGCTTCCAGATTATTATTTTGCTATGCTTTGATTGCCAGATTTAGGACTTTTCGCTCTTTTATTGTTTGAAGGCATTTTACTTGGTGCTGTCCATGGAATTGTGGAGTCCTTGTTTCGACGATATACTGAAAATGGAATGACCGAAGATGAAGCTTACAAGAATACTGTGGAGTGCATAACAGGAAATATATCCAAAACCATATCAACCAAGGTTGCATATGATCCAATTGGACTCTTATTCTCTGCATCTTGTTCCTTTCACATACCAAAGATAACTAGTACCAGCAAGAGAATAATAAGTCCTTATATGAGACACATATGTATTTCTCCAAATTGATAATCCGTTCAGATCTTACATTTTAACCCACCTTCATATAAGAGTTCTTTGGAGAACTCCTTGTTTACATGCTAGCTCACTTGCAAGGACAACTTGATCCTGGCTGTGTTTCAAGCTCTAGCATGACACCATGTTGTGTTGTTTAAAATTTAAATAAGGACTGAGTTGGAAGTCATTGTTCAAATTGAACGATACCAAGTGTTCCCACTTTCATGTATAATATACAATATTTTTGTATGAGAATGTAGTTTATTGAGTAGTAAACAAGCATCATTCATGGCTAACTGTTAAATTTTTTTTCCTCATATAGGGCATGTTGGCTGTGTACAATTCCTTTTCTGAAGAAGACAAAAAACTATTTGAGATTGCATATAGTGCTTCATACTATCCTTGCATGGACATTTTGTACGAGTGCTATGAAGATGTAGCCTCCGGTAGTGAGATCCGCAGTGTTGTCTTGGCTGGGCGTCGCTTCTATGTAGGATTACTACACTTTATCTTTTCTTGATACCATACTATTCTATAAACTCTCATTTTTTATTCCGGTTATTGATGTTGATATCTCATCTTTATTGTTTTCATTTTATAGGAGAAAGATGGTCTGCCAGCTTTCCCAATGGGTAAAATCGATCAAACTCGGATGTGGAAGGTTGGTGAGCAAGTACGATCGGCTCGTCCGGTGGGGGATCTAGGACCATTATATCCTTTCACTGCCGGCGTTTATGTGGCATTAATGATGGCTCAGGTATTATTGCTTCATTTTGTATAATGAGATGTTAAAATTACCATGGACCCATAATTATATTTGTAATATAAATGTATTAAAACATGGGAGGGAGGGAGGGAGGGAGGAGCGTGGGGGCCCAGGGGAAGGAAGCGGTTGTTTTAATTATCATATCTCTTGGTTTTTTGTTTTCCAGAAGAAAGGGGGTTGGAAATGGAAACAGATAGGGAGTTCTTGTATTTTCTTTTTTGGCTGCCTAATGTCTCCCTAATTTCTTTTGATTTTCAGATTGAAATATTGAGGAAGAAAGGGCACTTGTACTCTGAAATAATTAATGAAAGTGTGATCGAGTCTGTGGATTCTTTGAATCCATTTATGCATGCTCGTGGAGCTTCTTTTATGGTTGACAATTGCTCAACAACTGCTAGACTGGGATCAAGAAAATGGGCACCTCGTTTTGATTATATCCTTACCCAGCAAGCTTTTGTAGCTGTGGACAATGGTGCTCCTGTAAATCGTGATCTCATCAGCAACTTCCTATCAGACCCAGTGCATGGAGCCATTGAGGTTTGTGCCCAATTAAGACCTACTTTGGACATTTCAGTGCCACCGGATGCCGACTTTGTGAGACCAGAGTTGCGCCAATCTAGCAATTGAGATGCAGAGTTGAAACTTTAGCTTGAATGGCTATTTGAAGCTAGCTTTGAACGTTTTGTTTTTTTGTTTAGCTGTGAGACATGGCCATTTATGAGTTAGTATTGGGTGAATGTGGTTTTTGCTATCTAGATGTTGGAAGAACTCCCTTAGCACGGTTTAGTAAGAGAAATATGAGAAGAGCCTGTCTTTTGGTGTCAGTATTGTATCTTTTGAAACCAATAAAAATAAGTGACTTAGGCTTTGAGAAGTAAATTTTCCACTGTAGTATTAAATATCTGTTAAAATAAATATTGAAATTTCTAAGTATATAAAGGTATTTAGGGTTAAAAAAATTTTATATTTTCAAAATTTATCATAAAACTTCTTTAAAAAAAAAAATTTATGTACATGCTTCTTTTGGAAAATAATTATACTTTGTGTTTAGGGTATTACAAATTTATATTTCTCTTCTGAAAATGAAAACTTAAATTCTTCATTTGATCAATTAAATATATTTCATTAATTAATTTTCTTAACCATTATGCACATCAAAAACCTCTAGATAAATTATTTTTTGAAAACAAACAAGTCCTCAGAAAATAGGATGGATGTAGAAATGCCATATGTTTTAGTCGCATTTACATATACATGCATCTCGACTGGTCACACCAGTTTAACCTTTGGTTTGAAAGGCCTTAAACTAATCCCTCAATTATGCAAGGACATGCGTCTATAACAAAGACGGTTCAAACTAAAGGTGGCCTGTAAAGCATCAACTGCTTTGCAGTGCTGAAAAAGAGGAAATTTCAAAAAGAAAAGAAAGGCAGTTCATTACTTCTAGAAAAAACAAAATGTTCATTAGAACTGGGTTCAAATACTAATCCTTATCTATTACAACTCAAATTAACAAAACAACTGAGAAAAAAACAAGAATAACAAGGAAAAACCTTGAGCTATCATCAATAACATTTAGCAAACCATCTGGTTCTAATTGTAAGGACCTAGGACAGGAGAGTGTAAATGCATGCTAAATCTGAGTGTTTAGCCATCATATTCTCCCTGATAGAACTTGTTCTCTGGAAAATAAACAGCCACAACTTGATTACCACCAAATTTCCTCCCATTCATCCCTGCTCGGGCTTTTGTAGCACCTTCTATATCTGCATATTCCAAGAACACCTGAAAATAACAAAAGACTTTAGTCATCAACTAACAGCATCAAGAACAAGAAGTACCTGGAAAAGCACTAGGGCAAATGCTATACAGTAAAAGAAAGTCATCTGTAATTACCTTCCCGACTCCTGGTAAAGCTTCACTGTCTGCATTTGGGCGTGGGATAACAACATTCACCAACGTACCTGCATATAAGGTGTAAAAATATGCAAACCGCGATTTTTCAAATCAATGATTTTTTTTAAAGAAAAAAGGAAAAGAGTTTCAAGCAAATATAAATAGGGGATAATGAAGTCTTCTGTCTGTGTATGTTAGGCCTGATTCTTTATAGCAGAATGTGGGACTACAAAAGGCTGTAAAACAGACATACAACACAAAAGAAAATAAAGAAAATCAATTACTATGTAAGAAGCCTCACAGGAGAAAACAAAAAGAGGCTAACTAAGAAACCCTCGCAGGAAGGGGGAGAAAGATGCACAACAGGAGAAGGGGGCTGGGGAGGGGGCTAATTCCTGAATATATATATATAGAAAATAATAGACAGCTCAGAGGTTTTACCAAATTTCCCGCCTTCTGTTCTCATATCTTCCAAGATGTCTTCATATTCCTCATCATCTTTAAGTTCATCCGGATTAACAACTTGAGTCAGGCATACTACTTTAGTGGGAAGAGGTTGTAACATAAGTCTCTGCATAAATAAAAGGCGTCCATTAAGTAACCTATAAAAACTACCAAACTGGAAACAGAATAAGATAATTGGTTTAAAAATGGATGTGGACATAGATGTAATTGGGAAATTAAGACGATGCAATTTTCACCTGCAAGGCAATCTGCTGTTGTGCATGCAATAGTACATTCTCTTGCTCAGGCTTAGGTTGGTTAGCACCCTGGTTGGCACGCCTGACTGTGAGAGTTTTATCACCCATTTTGATTCCATTAAGGGCAGCGCAAGCTATGTCTGTAACTGAAAGATCTTGGTAAACACAAAATGCGTATCCTTTTGAGTTCCCAGTTTCTCTGTCTTTAACTAGATCAAAACCCCGTAGAGGCCCAAAAGATTCCAATAACTCTCTGATTTGTGCCTCTGTGAAGTAATAAGGAAGTCCACCGACAAATATGCGGTCTGGACCCTCGAGTCCACCAGCCGAGCCTGGGGTTAAACCAACTGCAGCCAGGTTCAGATTGGGATTGGGCTGGCTTGGACCAAGTGTTGCAGCAAGAGAAGGATTATAGTCACTAGGTCTCCTCACCTTGACAGGTGCCCCCTGGAATTTTTTTTTTTTTTTTTTTTTTTTTTTTTTTTTTTGGAGCGCAAGCTATGTCTGTAACTGAAAGATCTTGGTAAAACCACCGAAGATGCGTATCCTTTTGAGGTTCCCAGTTTCTCTGTCTTTAACTAGAATCCAAAACCCCGTAGAGGCCCAAAAGATTCCAATAACCTCTCTGATTTGTGCCTCTGTGAAGTAATAGGGAAGTGCCACCGACAAAATATGCGGTCTGGACCCTCGAGTTCCACAGCGAGCCTGGGTGGTTTAACCAACTGGCAGCCAGGTTCAGATTGGGATGGGGCTGGCTTGGACCAAGTGTTGCAGCTCAAAGAGGAGATTATTAGTCACTAGGTTCCTCACCTTGACAGGTGCCCCCTGGGAATTTTTTTTTTTTTTTTTTTTTTTTTTTTTTTTTTTTTTTTTTTTTTTTTTTTTTTTTTTTTTTTTGAGAGAGAAAAAACAATTCAATAGGTCAGTATCACATAACAGCAAATACCACACAGATCAGAGTATTGAGCTAATTAAGATCCAACAACAGCTTCAATTACCTCAAAAATAATCCCATCCAAAGCCATTGCATTACTGGCCTCCTCAACAGATCTCATCTCCACAAATGCAAACTTCTTTTCATGATTAATATAGACATTCACAACAGCATCACCAGGACCAGCAGTGTTTCCCCCAATTGCAGCCATAACTTGGCTAAAAAAGGTTGCTACGGACTGCAGAAGAAAATAATAGGTTACTATGAGAACTCATATAAACAACATCATACAAATCAAAAAAAAAAAAGGATAGCATATGAAACCTGTTCGTTAGCAGTAGGGGGAAGTCCTCCAACATATACCCGCCGAGCATGCCTGGTAGCCTGGTGCAACAATATATATTCAATTAGTGTTAATTAAAGAAGTTCTCATGGATGCATACTTCAATGAAAATGGATTAAAAGGGAAAATGTAATGCATGTTTAATCCTGCGAACCTGTTGTGTCATTGCTTGAACTGGCATAACAGGAAGAGCACCAAACTGCTGCAGGGCAACCAATGACCCAAAGTTACTAAAATTCAAAGATCCAGATAAATTACAAACTGCACAAAGGGGCAAGACATACCTGACCAGTTCCTAAAGGGAACATATTTGGAAACATTCCAGAAATAGCAGGATTTGTCCCAGGAATCTGACCTGCAGAAGGTAATTTGATTATAATTAGAACACAATCATAAATCAAAAGCATACTCTAATGCATTCAAGGTACCAAAACTGACCCCTGCAACATTTTCTAATAGAATAATTAAGTCCTAACTCTTACAATAATTTTATCAAAAGAGATGAAAGGAATACATCATTTATTCAAGTTCTGGTGGAAATATTTGCAAGACTACCAAAACAGGCAATAGTTGCCAGTTGAAGACGAACAAGAACCATCAAACCGGTGCACTGATTCCTCCTTGTACATAAAAGCTACAGAAGTCGGCTCACTCCCATAGTCAGCACAGTGGGGCAAGTAGCCCAACGTTGCCTTCTTACAACAAAAGATGGGAGACCAAAAACAAACAAACAAACACGAAACACAAGAAAAACCAAAAACTCTCTCAGTTCCAGAATTATTTCACCAAGCAATAAATAACAATAAGAGTATATACCCATTCAGATACCACAGCTTTAAGAAGCTATATATACATAATAAAAGAACAAAATACTGCTTACCAAAATGACATCATGTAATTGCTACGAACTTTCCACACTATATCACACAAAAACAAAGGCAGCAGTTAAAAAATATGACAATTTTTAAACTAATTAAGGAGGGTACAAGTACCTGCAGCAGCAGCTGCTGCAGCTGCACCAGCCAACATTGCAGATGGAGGAGGAGCCATATCAAAACCACTGATCCGTTTGCTGCAAGCAGAAATAGTTAGCATGTCAAGAGCAAACGCGAATAAATAAGTACACTGACATAAAAGTATCCTAAATTTAGGTAGCTACTGTAACAGCCCAGACTGACCAAGATATTGTCTACTTTGGGCCACAAGCCCGCACGGTTTTGTTCCTGGGCGCCGACACAAGGTAGGCCCATACCCTCCTTACACCCTGGCCAGACCACCCAAAAGGCCTCTTGACAGTCTAAAATCTGTTCTTACTTATATACATTACTTGCACCTTGCACTTAACCGATGTGGGATTCGCCTAAGGTGTTACATTAACCCCCTTCGGGACTCAGCGTCCTCGCTGAGGTTTGCCCCACCACCGGCCAGAGGAACAAGGAGGTTTGCCCCACCACCGGCCAGAGGAACAAGGCTTGGGCTCTGATACCAAGCTGTAACAGCCCAGACTGACCAAGATATTGTCCGCTTTAGGCCACAAGCCCGCACAGTTTTGTTCCTGGGTGCCAACACAAGATAGGCCTGTACCCTCCTTATGCCCTGGCCAGACCACCCAAAAGGCCTCTTGACAGTCTAAGGTCTGTCCATACTTATGTACATCACTTGCACCTTATACTTAACCAATATGGGATTCGCCTTAGGTGTTACAGCTACCATGCTCAACTCAAAGATAAAATGACTGTTGTCCTCAGCTGAAGAAAATCTTAATACCAAAGCATACCTCTTTGACCGTGAGCGGGAACGGGAGCGGGATTTGGATCTGCGCTCAGATTTACCCCTTGAAGGAGATCGTGATCGATGCCTATGTCTGTCTTCTTTGTCCCTATCGTAATCTCTCCGCCTGTGAATTTGACATTATCCAATAAATTAATGACAAATTTCATAACAGATGAATGAAATAAGAAGTAGAGCAGTATTCAGATATAGTTTCAAATGAGTAATGAATTTTAATCACCTGTCCCTGTCATAGTCTCGGCTTCGGTGATAATCATCGTCATCTCTATCTCTACCCCGTTCCCTCCTTTCACTCCGATCTCTGTCTCTGTGCCGATCACGATCTCTGTGGTGACGGTCACGGTCCTTTTCCCGATCTCTTTCCCTATCCCTGCTCTTCTCTCTACTCTTGTCCCTCTCACGATCCCTATCTCTGTCTCGATCCCTTTCCTTATCCCGCCCTTTCTCTCTTTCCTTTTCCCTACTTCTTGATGACTCTCTCTCATGCTCACGGGACCCATGCTGCAATGGAAACTTTTATTAACATGATTATAGAATACTAAAGAATACAGAATACAGATAAATCATAAAATCTGGGAAAGATAATAACAAAGGTACTCAATAGCATAACATGTATCTCTATATGAGGTTAACAATTAAAACTTAAAACAGGACTTCAGCAAAGTATGATGGAGTTAAACAAAACACTTCAAAATTACTTAGTTGGGAGAAAAGTGGAGAATTTGACCTATCTACTGATCACAAAGAAATGCAACTCTTTTGAAATCCCCTATTGTACATCTTTATATAGTGAAATTCAATACGATTGCTTCAAAGTGGGTATCATCACAGAGAGCAACATCAACCAATAATTAATTTATTAGAAGATGCAAAAAGAAAGCAGTTGCAGCGACTAAAAGTGGTGCACAGAACTGACCAAAAAGCTAGATCAGACCCAAAAACAATACCTCCTTGAGTTAACAAAATCACTTCCAAATCTTTCACAATCAATTGCAAGAAGAAAAAAAGGCCGTAAATAGTACACTCTTTTTTCAATTACAAACACTTTCTAGGCAATCCAATGTTCAAAACCCTAAATTAGTGCATAACTTCGAGCATACAGCTTAACATGATTTAATAAGAAAATTCACTCACAAATAACAAAATGGATACAAACAATTGTATATAGGTGAAAACCGTAAAATACCCTAGAAACTTCAAAAATGATTCCAGTCTGTCTCTTCCAAACAATTAGCCCAAAATAAAACAATATCGAAGTTTTTTCCTCATTAAAGCCATAACCGAAACAAGTGTAAATTCTCAATACCTGAGATTTGGAATCGCTGTGATCGTCGGCGCCGCCATGGCTATGGCTGCTAGCTCGAGGCTGGGGGGAGGAGCCACCACGAGCAGAGCCATAGTTATCGTGTTCGAAGTCCGCACCATTACCGTCGTAACTTCTTCCTTCGTAGTCAGTCATATTTGGATTAGATTGATATTATTATTATAATCACTATTATTATTCTCGCTGTGTCCTCTTTTCTGGCTCTGGTTCAGCTGTTTTATGGTCACTACCAGATTTAACCTGTGAGCTTGAGACCCAGAATCCAAAATCGAAGAAATTGGAGAATTCTAGGGCACGGAATTGGGTTCCCGTATTTATGCAAGGAATGGTGGTGCCTGGAAATCGTAATCTGGTAAAAATCAACAAATCATAGGGTATCATGGTAAAATCATCATAAACGGCATTGCAATTTGCATACCAATCTCTTCTACTGTCGGTTTGGCGGGTGCAGTAAAAAAAAGTGCTGCTTCTGTTAATTATATTTAGAAATTATTATTATTTATAAATAGTGTCTGTTGATTTCTTATTTTGGGCACAATGATCAATCACTTGAATAATATTAAAAGAAGAAAAATTATATTTCATTACGAAAATAAAATGTCTGATTACCATTTTAAAAATGTAATTGTAATTAAATTGATTGTTATTATCATAAATTACTTTAGCATTAGACCTACAAGTTAAAGACAAATTTAAAAAGAAAAAAAAAAATTAACCATGGGGTTAGTAACAGTCTGTTAGAATTCATGCTGCTAAGTTTATATCTGTCTTACATATTTAGAGTATAGTAAACATATAAAAATTATTACCATTAAACTTATTTTTTTCAAATTAATAACTTTACATAATTATTTTATTTATAATTATTCTAAAAATTTTTAATTAATATTTTTTATTTACATAAAATAATATATATCCTTAATAGACATTTTATATTTTAAATGAGCATAATTATTATTTTGCTCTCCACAAACATATTGAAAAATTAAGGCATAAGTTTCATTGCTATTGCTTTAAGAAAAAGAAAAAGGTTTTATCTCTATTTAAAGGTAAAAGGTGTAGGCTGAAATAGTTAAACAGAGACAATTATGCACAGACGTCAAATGTAAGAAATAAAATAGAGAAGCTTTATGTTACTCTCACAGTACCATATTCTAAAAATTAAATAAAAATAAAAAAAGAAACAAAATTTTCTCTTAACGGGCAAATCGGACTGTAAACTATCCATTGGTTTGAAACTCTCACTTATGAACTGCTTGGATATAGCCATATGAGTGTCAGGATCTCAGGGCGGCTTCCTTTTAACATCATCAGGTTTAGAACACATCTTGCCAGTTAGCAATATACCTCCCCAATGTACAACCAACAAGCGTCTTTCCGCACACTGCTAAATAGTATGAATTGATGAATGTTGTTGCCGCCCGATCCTGCTAATTAACAAAGCACTTTATGTTATGAACTCAGAGAAAGAAATCACAAGTTACGTCATGTTGGTAAAAATATGAATGAAAGTTAGATTATGGTATCAGATCTTCATATGCTGTCAAATCCAGAATTTTATACATAATGAAGTTAGTAAAAATTTCATCTGTACCTTGTAACTATTTCCTCATCCTCTAAACGTAAGGTGTGATACAAAATCATGAAGGCTTTCCATCACCACTCTTCAAGACCCATGCAGAAGCTTTGGATTCACAAAAATCAGTCATGACCTGGAAATTTAAAAAAAAAAAAAAAAAATCAGTCAAATTTTTACAGTCCACATTAGAAATAATGAGATAAAATCATCTTGTTTTATTAAATATTGAGATGTTTGCAACTAGTTTATACATTTTGTGGAGCAATGAAATATACAAATTTCCAAAGTTTATGTTAACTTGGTGCAATGTTTCAACATTATTCAATTCAATAGTGCTTTCCACAAATTTGTAATGCTTTGACAAAATTAAACCCCATCTACTCCCTACCAGAAAAAAGGTAAAAAAAGAAGAAGAAAGAAGGGAAGTCACTGAAATCCCTACCAGAAAAGAGGTAAAAAAAGAAGAAGAAAGAAGGGACGTCACTGAAATAAAAAATTCATTGTCCTGGGGTTTGAACTGATCAGATTCCAATATAGCAGATACCATTTAGTCCATCATTTATAGATGCTTAAGTCAGAAGCAGCTGATAAAACCATAAAAATAACATTTTTTTAATCCTTAAGGCCAGAATGAGAAAATATTAGCGAAAATTGCCTCATGAATTTTTTGCTAATCATCATGGGAGGAAGTAATTCTTCAGATAGGATTAAATAATAAAAGCAGGTAACCTACATGGATGAAGTTACCAGATTCGTGATGCATAAATAAGAGTTGCAACCAATGAACCATGAATATCTTTTTCAAGTTCCAGAATTCATAACCAAAATTAAGCCCTTTTCAGCCATATCCTAAATGAAAATAAAAATCCCTCAACCTAGGGCTGAGCATTATCTAATGAGGTTTGCACGTATGATTTTCCAAATCACAAGGTTTAAAAGGTTGAAACTTTAAAGCTAACCAAGAATATAAAATAAACCATTGCTTCACATCAAAGAGTTGAAGAATAAAATAAATAGGGGGGACTACCAATTCTGCTAATGCAGTTCTGTGTCACTGACCTTGGTATATTCAGTTGTGTTAATATCCCTCTTCAAAACAAGCTTGGCTGCTTCATAGACTTCAGACTTCTTAAGCTTTGCATTGGGACCCCTCGCCAATAGGAGATCAATTACAACTTTCCTGAAATGTAGGACCATGAGTCAGAAGAAAGGAGAATTGAAATTAACATTAATGTATTATAGTTGAGAAAAGGCTTGGGAAGACTACGATTACCTCAACACATCATATTGCGGGTGATCTGGAGATGACTTCAGAACATAAGAACCATGAATATTGGTTGCAACTTCACTTATGATTTCTTGAAGCTCCTCTAGAGGTGCATCAGCACCATCTGCTGCAAGTTTTGCAATCCTAGGATCTGCCTTTGGAAGAGTAGACTGAGAAACAGCCAAGTCCCGCAAACCTTGGCGAATCAATTCAAAGCTGCAACGAAATTGTCATCATCCCACAAAATTAGTGCAAAGAAAATTGCAAGACAAACTTTCACCAATTTGTGACAACAGTATGCTCAAGTTAACATTTGTTTAAAGGCCTCATGATCTAATATGTCCTCAATGCTCAACTTAACGTTTGCAATTTGTTTTCTTCTAAAGTTTCAATTTTATCCCAATTTACAAACTTAGTTGCACTTGTTTCCAAGCGAGAAGATCAAAATTGAAGTTGAAAAATAACATTATATACTTAAACAGAAAGAACGCTTTTTTAGAGGTCGTCTGAATTGGTGGAATTTAACCATTCCATGAATTTGTCAGATTCTTTTGTTTGGTTGAGAAAAAATAGATCACAATACATGAAATTTATAAATTTCATCAATGCCTCAATTCCACCATTTTGGAGAGAGAAATATTGTCTCAAAGGTGGGAATTTTCAA
Source organism: Jatropha curcas (assembly GCF_014843425.1). Next base: position 943,350 of record NW_023590567.1, read on the forward strand.
TTCCATTGTTGCTTACTAATGATAGAATACTTAATTTGATTTCAAAAATACTCTCCAAATTCATGGATTTTGATATCTAAACAAGTGAGGGAATGTGAAATTCCATAATACATTGGTTTATATCCCATTGTTTTTATGAAATCCATGGATTTCTTATTCCATCAATCCAAATCACCACTTAATAATTTCCCCCTTTTCTCACTCTCCGGACCACGGTTCTCACCTTCAAAGGGAAAATCCTACAATTTCTCCCCATTTCTTTTCTCTCTCAACCAAAGAAACCCAATACAATAATGGTTGTTTCACATCTTCATTAATGTGGTGAAGTCTAGAGAGGAAATGGTGGAGACTGGAGAGAGCGAGAGTATAAGGATCTGTGTGTGAAAATGGAATTAGTAATTACAAAATTTAAAAAATGAAAAGCATACCTGCAAACCTTGTGAGTTTGAAGAACTTTTGGCAGGACCTTTAGTAAAGCTTCTCGACTTTCAGATGTTATAGTTGTTCTAATGGGCACTCTATTTACACTTGCACTTTTGGGTGCAATTTTGTGAGGATCGAGTTCTTTTGTAAGATTATGAGCCAAGGTGGGCTGTCGTTTATCATTTTGTTTTCCACCTTTACTTGAAGAAGAAAGAAAGCCGGTCAATTTTTTCTCTACTCCTTCCCAAATTACTACTTGCTTTTTAACAACTTCAGGGTGGAGTTTCATAAATGCTGCATCTGGTGACTCTTTAAACTTCCAATCCCTGAAGGAAGGCCTTTCAACAGCAAACAAATTGAGAAAGGCTCTGACAGGTTCTTTAAGCCTCGCGGGCAAGCTGGTAATTTGTGAAGTGCTGATCACCAAACTCTTGCTAAATAAAAGAAGAATATAATCTCTAGCAGGAGGTTTGTAAACTTCCTTTGAATCTGGAAACAGCAAAGCAGTCCTTGGAGCCCAAAGTCCCTGCACTAATTGTCCATGCTTCTGAACAACTGTTAAGACATCTTCAACAGTGTCCTCTGGAGCAAAGTGCTTAAGAACACTAAACCTTTGAACTGGAGGCCCCTATTAGAAATGAACACGGGTGTTATCAAAGAGGACAAAACAGAATTGGTAGCAGCTTTCAAAAATGACAAAAACTGCACCTCAAAAGAAAAAAAAAAAAAACATGCCTTTCCTATCAAAGTTTTAAATTCTTCCTTCAAAATACTAGAAACAAATGGCTGACAGTGAGAAAGAGACAAACTCAAACGCTTATACGACTTTAAAGGAATGCCAACATGGCGGAGAAGCATCTCTCAGTCGGGGTCCTCAGACATGTAATAGAATGAATTCTATTGGGATCTTTGAATGCATAAATATTCTCTCAGTTGTAGACCTAGAAGGAAACCTTTAGACATAAACAGAAACGTGAATCATAAACACACAACTCCTTAACGATATGCTAACCTAATGGTTATGTTTTTGTTGTAGGTTATTCCTTAAAAAAAAAAGTTTGTTGTATTAAATATTTTATCTCTTGATTGGTTTGCATGAATTATGAGCATGGCAAGGCTCATGTTTCACTATTTTACACTGTGAAGTGGCTTGCACATATATCTGGAATCACCTCTCACTTTAGCATTTTTGGAGAGTAGTGGATTAAGCCCAAAACCATTAGAGAGAGCTTTTGGTTTAAAATGGAAAGTGATTGGAAGCAGGAAAGGTGCCAATATGCTTTGGAATTGTGGTTTTGTCGCAATTACATGGAGTTGTTGGGTGGGGAGTAATGCATATATCTTCAAATATCAAAGCAATTTCATTATTGCGGGACAAGGTGGCTTTTCTAATTGGAGGGGTCTCTTTGAATGCTATCCAACTCTATTGGAGGGGTCTCTTTGAATGCTACCCAACTCTATTGGAGGCATTACTTTTTATCTTATGTTTTATGTTTCTTGTTGGTCATTTTTTGAGCTATAGGAAGATCTCTTGTCCTCAACAGTATTACATTCATTTCTTCCTTTCTTTCTTTCTTAACAATACTTGCTGTTCTCCAAACAAAATGCTCAACTCTTTGAAAGACAAACATCTTGATATATCCTAAGTCACTAACATGTCCAACTAGTTATGGTCAAACCTACTACATCACAAAGACATGTGCACACAAACACACAATATTCAGACAAGTGAAATTCATGCAACTCGACAACCATCATTACAAAATCAACAAAGGATGCACATCCATTGTCTTGAGTAAGCACAAACCTCTATAAGCAATTTCTTCATACGTTCTTCTAGTGGCAAAGACAGCAAAAATCTGAAAACATCAAATCACATCTTTAAAATCCTAAATGACAAACAAAACAGGTATGTGAAAACATAGTTATTAATGGGCGCCTTCACTTAGGCACAGCTGGGTTTATGCTGCCAAATTTTTTCCGATTTCTCTTTTACTTCATTCTCGTTTAATTAAACTCAACATCTTAAAAAATACAGGGCTATGCAGCCAAAATTTTTCTGATTTGCAAAATTGCAATAAAAAATAGAAAATATCATTTACAATAATAATTATTGTAATCTGGTATTAGAAGGAACTGATAATCATATTCTGTGGTTACTCAAGCAATTGAGGACGATTATTATTAATTTTGAGAACAATTAATTTAATGTTTATTATTTAGTAGGATGTAGGAACTAGGAACGAATGCAGAATTATAATTCTTGGCATTGGAGGAAGTTTTCATATTATTATTAACCCCAACATGCACCCCAACCCAAAACAAAAGAAAACATTGTCAATGAAGGTGGATCTGGTAGACTTCAAAGATGCATATTCATGCTGTATTTTGCATCTATGCATTTTTTAAGCATGAACAATAGGGAAAAAACATAATTGCAATTCAAAACACCTGTAAAATTAAATAAAAAAATAGCCAGTAATTGGAAGAGTGGAATAACCTTCTTGAAGGACCTTTAGATTTAGCATTGTTGGATGCCACAGGACACAATGAACTCATATAGTCGTACCTTCAAGTACCATAATGCAAAAATCAGCGTACTCAATGCTTCAGAAAGGTAAGCATAAGCTTAACACTCTTTCAAAAATGTTTTTGCTGAATAACTACTGCTTAGGTAAAAAATGATAAAGAAAATCATACGGGCTCATTGTAAACTCCATGGGAGAACCTTCTTCAGCCATCATTTTCTGCAGATAACTAGAAGAGAAATCACTTTTGGAGCCATGGTACTTGAGCGAAATCCAAGACTGGAACGAAAAAGAAAAAGAAAGGGAAAATACAGAATACAATCAATTCACTGTTTTCAGATAATTTAGTGAAAAGCACTAAAGAAATAATAAACCATAAAATTGGTTAAAATGGTAATAATATCCCATCATGAAACGTATCACTTACAGCTCTAAAATATAATTCACCTAAGTCAACTTCTGAAAATTACTACATTATTTCCTAACACAACTCTGATCCATTAAACTTCACAAACTCTTCAACAAATTCAATTTACTGGTTAACTTCAGGGAGAAAAATAAAAGAGAAAGAAAAATACTCCCCTATCCAGGAAGAAAAACTTCCAAAAGAACCATGGAACAACAGCTAAATAACACAAACAACAATGTGTTAACAACTAACATTCCTACAACAAAAATAAATTAATTTATACATATAAATTAAAAAATTAGATGTAAAACTCTTTTACCTTCTCGGCATCTGAAATTTGATCATTTGCTACCTCTGTCCGCTTGATCTGCACCAACACGCATAAAATAAATAACCCTAGGTACTCAGAACTATTAAGTACTAGACACAACTAAACCTTAATCAATCCAGATTATGAAAATGTTTAGAAAGTCTGAAGCTACTATATCCTTCTTCACTTTCCCCCTAAGTCATACAAGATTAAGTGCACAGATGTAAACTAGGCAGTTTTCTGTGCTTCACACGATTGTATAATATTTCATGATTTAAATATTATCATGTAGAACTAAAAATTCTTTTTCTAATTAAAGTGAAACATGATTCTTAAGTAACAGGTGAATTAAAATAAAAAGGCAAAAGGTTTATTCAAATTAAGATGGCTATGTCATCATTTTATTAGAACAAGGCACATGCAAAAAGGACATTAGTTGCAAATATTTATTTTTGATCAATTTCTGCCTTTGTTGATCCAAAATCCATATAATTAATACCTTTTTTCACCTGCAATATTAATATAGAACAAACTTAATCTTAAAATTTTATCACAAAATTAATTTGGCACATGCATATAATGACATTAGTTGCAAATCTTTATTTTGGTCAATTTTTGCCTTTGCTGATCCAAAATCCATATAATTAATATCTTTTTTCACGTGCAATATTAACACAGAACAAACTTAATATTAAAATTTTATCTCAAAATTAATTTTGTATAATTTTATCCCAAACATTCTTAACCTAACAATATTAAACTAATTGAGAATTTCAAACTATAAGGGAACTTCAAGAGCCATTGTGTTTAAAAGCCAATTAGAGAGTAATTTTGAAAGAGATATTAGGTGAGGATCCATAAAAGCCATAAATTAGATAGAGGTAAGGGAGACTTATTTTCTCTCCAAAATCTTTAAATTTTCCTAGCTAAGTTAAAACCAAATACTTAAATTTTAGAGAGTTTCAGTCTCCAAAGAGAGCGTCACTTCAGAGTCCATGATTCTCCTTTATATATATAATTGTGTTTAAAAGCCAGATTAGGAGAGTTAATTTTGAAAAGAGATATTAGGTGAGGATCCAATAAAAGCCCAAAATTATATAGAGGCTAAGGAGACTTATTTTTTCTCTCCAAAATCTTTTAAATTTTCCTTAGCTAAGTTAAACCAAATACTTAAAATTTTAGAGAGTTTTCAGTCTCCAAAGGAGAGGCGTCACTTCAGAGTCCATGATTCTCCTTTATATATATATATATATATATTATATATATATGCATAATATGGAAAAGCTGATTGCAGAATTTGAGAGTGTTGAAAGTGATGTTTCAATATCCATTTAGGCCCAGAAAGTGACATTCAGGCAGGCCAATATGCATAATATGGAAGCTGATTGCAGATTTTGAGAGTGTTGAAAGTGAGTTTCATATCCATTAGGCCCAGAAGTGACATTCAGGAGGCCATACAACAAATTACAGCATGTAATCATGGTTTTGGCAATTTGATTGAGGCTTTGTGCGTGTTGTAAGTTAGAGAAAGATAGAGAGAACCTGCTTCTTTGATGGACCAATAGGCTTCCCTTCACTAGAATCTCCAATCTTAACAGTAGGATCTATGTTAAAAGAGGCAATGTTCCTCCTTTTCAAGTCATTGGAATTAACATGTTCCAAAGATGGTCGAAGCTGCACCACTGCATGAATTGGATTCAGGTGTAGCTGCAAGATGATAAATAACCCAAAGCCTCTTAGAACGGGATATTTTTAACAGTAGTTGGAAATAATTTACAGCATTAAGCCGCACAATCATGATGGTAACTTCTTTTTCAAACAAGATTCAAAGCATGAATCAGAATCCGAACTTAATCGCAAGCTCTAATACATCTTTTTTTTTTTTTTTTAAATATTGAATTAAAACATATGCCATATCGGCGGAATTGGTAACATTAACAATTCCCTTCCTATGCTAGCTTAGGCCTTACCAGATACAAATGTTAAAGGATGTGCCTACGTGTGCAACATACATGTGTATCTGTGTGTGTAACTCTAAAGAGAAGAGAAGATTGCACAATGTGTTGCCACATCATTCAATTTCAGAATTTGATTCAACTGATTTCGAATTCATTAAATGTTAATAGCATTAGTCAATATTGGAAGTTGGATTTTTATTTTTCTTTTTTGTCATTAGCCTAAATTGATTGTCACCCGTTACAGTATGTTAAAACAGAAAATCAACAGAACAAGAATCATACCTTGTTACCAATCAGAACTCCAACTGCATAGCCAGTTGTACAAGATGGCATAAATGAAGATGACAGAGTCTAAGCAAATCCACGAAATATGATTATTAGATTATATTATAATAATAACATTATGGACATATACCAAGTCTTATATATATATAACCAGGTTACAAGAATATAAAGTACCTCAAAGGAATTCACAAAATCAATCAACTGAAACATTAATTAAATTTGATTGAAACAGAAACCCAACCACCACAGACAAATAATCATCATTGATTGTAGAGTAGAATAACAAAACAGATATTACTAGATTTTATACCTAAAATGTATCCCGATTACAAAAAAAATTTGAAACCCAACTAAGTAAAAAATGAATAATATTTGCAGCCTTAGAATCTCAAGGCACAAAGTTTAACTGTGATAGAACATACTTAGGCATCAACTATGGCTAGACTTGGACAATAAATATATCTTCATGGATCATAAAGACCCTATATCCACATTGGTTTCACCTTGACTATTACAAAACAAGGAAAAATTCCGAACAAATGGGCCTTTATTTGAAATGCAAAATTAGAGGCAAACCTGCTTTTTCAGATTGAGTTTACTGGCTTGAGCAGGATCCCAGTTGGTAGTCTCATCTATAGACAAATCAACCTGCACTTCCGTGCTTTGAGGTTTCACTCTAACCTACCAAAAAAAATATATTAAAAAAGAACAACCCTTTATGTCTCTCTTTCTCCTGGAAAGATAAGAACAAAGAAAAAATCTATTAAACCAAAATAATTACCTCCTCGCATTTTTCATCCAATTCGTATGGTCTCCAGCACGGCCTCAAAGGATATTGCATAACATATAACTGAACCCAATTTTTCCAGAAACAAGAACAACAAAATAAAAAATAGAATGGCATATACAAATGCAGTGAATATATCGAAAGAGAAACACAGAAGTTTTACCTGAGTGTCAGAATCGATGGAGGGCGTAAAGAAGACATCAATTTCACGAACAATCATATCCTCTTCTTCTTCTTCTTCCCCTCCTTCAGCTTCTTCTTCGTGTTTGTCTTCATCCATGGGATCATTCACCTTCGGCAGCGCCCTGACCTCCACCTTACCATCAATTTCCATTTTCACATGACCATTGTTGGAGACCGATGGTTCAGTCTTAGGTGCGGTTTCGATTTTAGGTTTAACTTCTTCCTCTCCTTCATTTTTCTTATCAGAGAATGCTTTTTGAGGTTCTACTTTCGGTACCGAAACCGATTCCTGTAGTTCTGGTTTTGCACTTGGCTCTGTTTTCACTTTTTCTTTTGGCTGGGGCTTGAATTTGGAGGATTTAGGCGCGAATTTAGATGTTCGTGAAGGAACCTGTTTCGGTCCGCCCAGTTCATCGAAGTCATCCAGGTCCATACTTCAGTATCTCCGGCGGTGGCGTATGTTTCACACTCTCACGGATGCTCCGGTGACTGAAGTGAAGAGGCTTGGTCTAGTGGGGCTGTTGGCTTTCGCTCAATGCCAAGAGAAAATAAAATATATATTTCACGAGTCATTTTGGTTGGATGATGAGGGGGCCAAGCGGTGTCATTTAGAGAAACTAACTGGGTTAAGAATGGGCCTGTGGTGTGGATCTAGAACTAAAGGTCTTTAAGGTTTTGGGCCGAACTAGATTGGACTTGATCTCAAGCCCGACAAGAAAACTTTTTAGCCTGATAGAAAAAATAAATTATACAATTCGATAAGAAAAACTTTCCTCTACAGCAAAAGGGTGTTTGTTCTTTTAAATTTAAAAAAATTTACAATTTATAGATTTGGTTCGACTCGAGTCCCTCGACTCAACTCAACTCAACTCCACATATAACTTTCTCTGAAAGTATCAAAAGTTTTCATGTTATAAGTTTACACCATCATTTTCTACTCAAATCCACAAAAAAAAAAAAAGTTTATTGGACTATCATTTTCCTTTTGATTTATAAATAAAATCAGTAGTTTATATTATCACACATAAACCCTAATATTATATATAGTTCTTTAAATAATGCAATGATAACATGCAAGAAAGGTTGTTCTTGAACCTTCATCTGCCGAGCTAAAGGCCTGCAACCGTGTCTTTAATATTCATTATGGATTTTAATAGCAATAATTATTAAAATTTTATAAATATTTATCGATTAACCACTATCGATCATCAACAATTAAAAATATTTCAACAATCACGGCTGACTAATCTTTTTTTTTTTTAATAATTAGCACAAACAACTAATTAAATTGGTCCTTATAACTCTTCATTAAGATATTTTTCCTAATGCTTACATGATAATGATAATAATGATGACGAAGACAAAAGACACATATGATTAATTGTACCTTCTATTTGAACAACTTATGAACATTCTATACTAAACTGAAGATCACTTTCAAGCCAGTCGTGTCCAGCAAACCCTAATTGACTCGAAAAACATCACAAGATTGGTAAATTTGTGGTAATTGGGATTTTGGCCAAGTGGCAGAAGAAGTCATTCACTTAATCATAGAAAATTTGACTATATTTATTAATAATTGTGCTTTATTAATTAATAGCTTCTTTCTCCATTAAATACAGTCAACTAATCCGAAATTTAGAATGCACTTTGCACCTTAGAGGTTTGGTAAAATGTAAACTTCAATGACAACCCTAATGATTATTCATTATATTTTAGGATAATAATTTTTTTTTTATAATCAGGAGGTATAATCTACTTCTGACCGTGGAGTGTAGATATTTTTAACTCTCTCAGTAAAGTGTGATTCCTAAGAATCAAATTTGTATTTTCATATTTACAGAAAATTGAGTTTACTTAGCACGCAAACCAACTCTTGTTGATAAATGAATATACTCTTTAATTTAGTATATATAGTTTAGATAATAATACGATGTTTTTTTTTTAAATTCAGACCAAAAGCAAATTTGATAAATAAAGTTCATTTGAAGGTGCATTATAATTTTTTTTTTTTTTTTCTGATCCAACCACGAATCTATTATTATACGCACACTTTATAACTTAATAAAGATGAGAAGAATCAGACCTATTGTGTGCTTAGCAATATCTCGTGGCCCCCCCTTTTGAACAATTGTCACGTGCTCCACTATAAATATACTGCAGCAGCAGTATTGCCAGAGATCATGCACTTCACTCGTATCAAAAAACTTTTTTTTCTAAAGGCATCTGGGGTTTCATGTTCTAATTCCTGCCTTTACAGAAAAATTGTAGACTATGTAAGGATGCTTGTAAAGTTAAAGCTTATCTTATATCCAATGTTTTATTTTTAGATATTCTACCATTATATAAATATATATTCCTGCCTTTACAGAAAATTGTAGACTATGTAAGGATGCTTGCTAAAGTTTAAAGCTTATCTTATATCCAATGTTTTTATTTTTAGATATTTCTACCATTAAAAATATATATATATATATATATATAGTATATATATATATTTAGCTAACTTATATATATTTAGCTAACTTGAATTATGTAATTCAATTTAAGCCTTGTGTTACAATTTTAATAATAGATATTGAATGGTTTTTTGTTTTTTTGAAAGAATAAACTTTTATTTATTATTAGAATCTAAAATAAGAAGACTTCAACATGAAAAGGAAACTCGAACCAAATATAAATATCAGCATACGAACAAGATACCCTAATTAAAGGGTAAACGTTTTGTTTTCTAATCTTTTAACACAACTAACAGTCATATCAAATACTTTAGGTCATATTTGGTAACAGTTTTTAATGTAGTATTGTTAAAATACATTTCTATTATTAATAGTGTTTCATAGTGTAACGTTTATATTACTGTTTAAAGTTCGAGGGAGTGAATTATAAAATATTATTCCCTTTAATATTTGATAAAACGCTAGTTAAACAACTAATAACTATTAGAATAGCCGACAATTACTAAAACAATCAATTTTACCAAACATGTCAGGGAAACAAATTGATATTATACCGGTGCTTGTTTGTCCCTGTCAATGTCTTGCAAGAAAAGAGGGATGGAATCAACTTTTAGAAGATGAAAGTTAAAAGATGGATACTTGCACAGCATAGGTTAGATATTCACCTCTCCTCAGCTCTTTTCTTTATCGTCTAAAGTGGGAGAGAAAGGACTGAAAGAATGACAAGTCATTGACTTGTATTTTTCTATTTAGCCAGTAAGTAATTGTGGAAGGAATTGGCAATTTCATGTCTTGGTCCCTAACAAAGAGGCAGGCCCCGCTGCCTCAACTCTTTTTCCAGACCCGTTTATGGTGGTACTGCCCATTTCTTTCTTGTACTTCAGCAAATGGCAGAACCAGAAATTATAGTTAAGTACAGACAATAAGAGTTAATTATTAAAAAATCTTTGAAATTTCCATATTTATTTATAATGTATAATGGATAATTTACCATTTAATTCATAAGTTTTGTTCAAAATTATTATCACACGTTCTACTGTGTAGCGAAATTATTAATTTTTCCCTATGATTTACCCATTAAAATAAAGCAAGATCACATCAGGAATAATAAAATCCATTATAATCTAAATTACAATGCGATTGACATAGCTTAAAGAATAATTTTTTATTTTCAACGTGTTTATACGAAATTTAATATAGAATACGATAAAAAGTCATTTTACACGTTCCTTATATTGAAGTTCGAATTATTTTTTATTAATAAATTAATATGTATGCGTGATGGTATGTATCGGTATTAAATTGAGAAATGACAGATGAAATTAACCCAGTACTTCACCTAATAATTTTATCGATATTCTAAGTTAAAATTCAAATAACTAGAGATTCTAATTAATTTTAATGGTTAATTTGGTATTTCTGACAACTCAAAGCCAAATCTATACCTATGAGTGCATGCCATTTATGGTGGATCAATCGGAAAAATAAATGAGAGGTAGAGGACAATAGATATCCAAAATGTTATTCGTACAACCTTCTTTAGCTATAACTATATACATATAAAAGTGTTCTATCATTCTGCTAATTAATGATTCAAAAGGCAAAACGACAGTCAATGTTAAAAAATCTTATTCATATTAGTTATTAATTCAAACATTTTTATGGTGAGATTCTTTATTAATGATAGAAAAAGATGAGATCCCATATTAAGAAAAAAAACAACTCTAAATATGCATTTATGGTGAATTTGGTTGGAGCCGCGTGAGCAAGATTAAGTTTCGGCTAATGGGTTAGGAACACGCGTGTTATGAATAAAAAAAAAAAAAAAAGAAATGTTAACCTAAAAAAAAAAAAAAAAAAAAAAAAAAAAAAAGAAATGTTAACCTCAACGACTTTAATTATAATTTTTTTTTTTGTTGAAGCAAATACTCAAATAAAAAAAAATAAAAATTGATACACTAATATGAGACTCTCAATTCCTACATCCCTATAGAAAATGAGACCACCAATTGGAAATAAATAAATTCTTATTATTTAGAGTCAAAATAAACTTTGAATATTTCCAAAATTATTAGACAATTTCAGATTAATTAAAGTTGACTTAATTGATAAAATAAATTCAAAAATAGAAGTTATGCATGGATTCAGAATTCATATTTCTTTTCCCTAAAACTGAAGGAAGACAAAGTTCTTAACACTCGCAAAAATAAAAATAAAAATAAAAATAAAAATATTAACTGAGGGACCCATATGATATAATGCATTGTTTGAAAAAAAAAATAATAATAAAGAAGAGGAGAGGCATGCCAAGTCAATGCAAGTGAATCACCAGAAAAATGCATGCCGGCTTTTTGGTTGTATCTTAGAGCCGTATCGTCATTTGCTTAAAAATAATCAAGGATTAGAAAAATTAAACAATAATTTAAACACATTATTATAAGAAGATGATCTACTTTGTCCATAAAGATTAAAGAAAGCTGCTAATTTGGGTCCATCAGTATTTACAGACTCTTTTTCTTTTTTTTTTTTTTTTTTTTTTTTTTTTTTTTTTTTTTTTTTTTTTTTTTCTTTTTTTTTTTTAAGGTAGGAAATGGCTTCACTGCAAGATATGTACTTTAAGATAAATTATTCTTAATAATTAATAATAATAATAATAATCTAGATGTATAAATCCTAATTTTACAGAATAAAATTCAATCGAGATATAAGTATTTTCCCAACTCTATAATTTATTTTAATTGGTTTAATTATAAAGCTAAACTTTTATTTATCTAATCTTACTATTTTATGTTTTAGGTCAATTTAAGATAACATAGATTTATTAAGCCATTGCTATTATGAGGTGTTATGGAGCTATACCCAATTCATTTTTTTTTATTTTTTTTTTTTTTTTTTTTTTTTTTTTTTTTTTTTAAGGTAGGATGGCTTCACTGAAGATAGTATTTAAGTAAAATATCTTAATAATAATAATAATAATAATAATTTTAGATGTTAAATTCCTAATTTTACAGATAAAATTCAATCGGATATAAGTATTTTCCAACTCTAAATTTATTTTAATTGTTTAATTATAAAGTAATTTATTATCTATCTACTATTTTTATGTTAGGTCCAATTAAGAATACATAGATTTATAAAGCCATTGCTATTAGATGGTTTATTTTTGGAGCTATACCAAATTCATTTTTTTTTATTCAATTAAAAAATAAATTTCATTTGTACATCAAATTAACACGTGGAATCATTTAATAAAAGCATTGTATAATTTTTAGCAATAAAAATTCAAACTAAGTCATTTAATTGATAATATAGTAAATAAGTACTTGACTTATAAACTATAATGATAGAAGGTTAGGGCTTACCAAGCATTGTTTATACAAATATTTTCCTTAAAAAATTATCATTTCTTTACATATGTAAATAGTCAACATACCAACAACTAAATATTAATCATTAAATTGACATTTAATGGTTGAGACATCAATAACTAATGATAATAAAATATGTAATTACTATACGTAATTGTGTTTTTTACTAAACACACAAGACCAATTAGCCAATAATTTAGATATAATTGTAAATATTTTTTGAATATCACTCTGATCTAATTTGAAAAATACATATACAATATTTAAATAGTAGTTTTCAGCAGCACAACTGAGATAGTAATGAGTCCTCTGTCTTACTGGAATAGAGTAATAGAGGTTTTGAGAATTCAAGAAAAAGTTATGGCTAGAAAAACCGTTTACTATGACAATAGGTTTCAACTGGAAGTACAGTGATGTATGCAGCTGAGGCATCTTAATAGATCGGTAGTGTTATGTTGGATAAATATAAAGAAAACACATGACATAGTTAAATATATGCATTTATAGGGATAATTTTGATAAAAATGATAAATTGAATATTTATAATTATATAGATATACTTGTTCGAGCATTTATCGTAAGTAATCACTTTTATAACCGAATTCAAACTTGATTATTTTTAACTGAGCCGAATTCGAACTCATTTTGAACTCGATTTGCTTATAACTCTAAATTATATAAAAAATATTAAAATTAGAAAAAGTGAAAAATGATTGTTCAATTTTCTCAAAAATAAAAATTGTTCAAACTCATCTAATGATTCTTTCAAGAGGCAATAGCCCCAAAAATAAGAATGAGATCATTTGGATAGACACAACCTTCTTTTTCCCAAACCTAAGACTTATGTTTTCTTTTTTGTAACTTTTTCTCTAATCCTCAAAAGCATAAGATTAAGAATTAAGAACTAAACAAGAAAAGAAACTAAAAAAGCAAAGCCACATGGCTTTTCATTTATCCAACGTCTAATGAATATCACACCTCATGTTTGGGCACTGTTCTCTATTTTGGTGGTTGAGGAAATAATAATTTTATACTACCACTGTAACAAAGGCATCAATCATACATGCTCAACTTCACTAATCACTTACACGTGTCAAAATCAGACTGGCTAAACATGTAAAAAGTCTCAAAATCAACGTAAAAGTACTTTGACTTTCAATTTAATGAAAAAAAAAAATCGTGCTAGTAACTCATAAATAAGACATTTGGACTATTGTACAAGTTGTTAGAGTTCAACTCCTTACAAGCTTTCTTCTTGTCCTAAGCAAGCAAACAAACAAACAAGAAAACGAATTCAAACGCTTCACTAAACGACAATGCAGAAAATAGCGTCGTTATATGAAACTCCGTGTCCGAAAACGACAAGTGCACGGTAAATCCTCTTGATTGTAATTGAAAACTTGGACAAGAAGCCAAACTATTTAATTAAGATTTAACCCTTTTGATTAGAAATACTAACCAAAACCACTTATCTTAATTTTTTTTTAATCTTCTTTTTTTATATTCTCTGAAAAGTAAGAGCGAAGACCAAAGACTTTGCCTTTCTCTCTCTCCAAAAAGCTTTCACACGAAGTCTCTCTGTCTCTCTTACTCTGTTTTTCTTTCTTTTAAGCAGTCTTTATAGTTCTACTGCTTATTTCTGATTTGGTTTTTGGGTTTTTTCACTGTTCTTGATTCTCTGGGCATTTGTTTATTCAGTAGTTGACCTTTGGATCGACCGGCGATCAGATTTCCGGTTACTGAGTTTTGAATAGTGATTCTGAGCTGAGAACTGGAGTTTGCAGTCTTTGGGTTTAATGATTGGGTTAATGTGAGTTTTTGGGTCAGGTACTCATAAGAGCTGGTAGGTGGGTTAAAAAAAATAAAAAAGGATATTGACCGGTAGCTGAGACAGAGAAAGAGACTAAGAGAGGGAGAGCTCTTAAACGAAACCCTAGAACAAAAAAGAGGAACTTTGTCTCCAAAAGCTTCATTGAAATTCTCCAAGATAAATTTTTTTTTTTGTCCAGTAGCTTCTTCTTTTGACATAGATTTCTTTTTTTTCTTTTTTTAACTTTTTCATCTATTTTGTCCACTAGCTTCTGATCTAGTAATTTCATTTTCGATTTCTTGCACTCATGCCGGTCGATTTAGATAATTCCTCTACAGCTTCCGGTGAAGCTAGCGTCTCTTCCTCTGGCAACCAGCCCCCGCCGCCCAAATCCACCGCCACCGGCAAGAAAAAACGGAATCTTCCTGGAATGCCAGGTAATATAAAGGAACAGGAAGATATAAATATTGAGGTTTCCATAGTTTTGTTTTTCTTGCTTTAATTTTAAAAATTTTATTGCAGATCCGGATGCAGAGGTGATTGCTTTGTCTCCTAAAACCCTTTTGGCCACGAACCGATTTGTGTGTGAAATTTGCAATAAGGGGTTTCAAAGGGACCAGAATTTGCAGCTTCATCGCCGAGGCCACAATCTACCGTGGAAGTTGAGACAGAGATCGAGTAAGGAAGTAAAGAAGAGAGTTTATGTTTGTCCTGAGCCGACTTGTGTTCATCACGATCCATCTAGAGCTTTAGGCGATCTTACAGGGATAAAGAAGCATTTTTGCAGGAAACACGGCGAGAAGAAGTGGAAATGCGATAAGTGTTCGAAGAAATATGCAGTTCAGTCTGATTGGAAAGCTCACTCCAAAATTTGTGGCACTAGGGAATATAAATGCGATTGTGGAACTCTTTTTTCAAGGTTTTTGTTAGTTGATTTTGGATTTGATTGTCAATTTTTTGAATTGGGTATCGAAATTTCAAGAAATTTTTGTTATTGTTTTGAAGGAGGGATAGCTTCATCACACATAGAGCCTTTTGTGATGCTTTAGCGGAGGAGAGCGCCAGAGCCACTCAGACTCCTAATCCAAATCCGGCTGCCGTGAACCTGAATCCAAATCAAGAATCCGAACCTAAGGTACAAGTTGACCCATCTCCGCCGCCGCCGCCGCCTCCTCCACTAGCACCTGTAGCTGCAGCCCCTGCTCCTCCAGCTCAGTCAGCTGGTGTAATATCTTCCTCTATTTCGCCTAATCATAGTCCAGGTAAATTATATTTCGCTTGGCGCCAAATTTGGAAAGTTCCCAAATTTTCAGTTTGAATATTTGTCGGTTGTGATTTTTGGCTTAATAATCAAGAAATCTTTGTTCTTTGTCCCTCTCTTTCTTTAGATCTTGGAGTCTAGTAGTTTTTGTCTGTTATAGATCTTTGTTTTTTCTTAAGTTATTATAAATAGCACAGTATGTTTTGGTTGTAGTAGAGCTAAAGGAAGCAAGAAAATAAACCTTTCTTCCAAACTATGAGATTCAGTTAGCACAATCTTGATAAAGAATACAAATGAATCAAAAGCTAAAAAAGGAAGAGGAGTGGATTTAGTCTATAGAAAAGGAACCATTATTGAATCTTGCTTTTTTGTCTAAAGTTCTACATAAAGAAAAGCCCAACTTTCCATGACTGTATGTTTAAGTGACCCTTTTTATTTTTCTCTTTCCCCTCGTTTGCTTTACTAATGCAGAGTTGCCAGATAATCCCTCTCCAATTATAGAAGAAGCGCTGGCGCCCCAATCCGCATTGGCTACTGCAGGATTAAATGGTAGCTCTAGCAGCAGCACCAGCTCAAGCAGCAATGGTAGCACCAGCAGCAGTGTCTTTGCTAGTTTATTTGCTTCATCAACTGCGTCTGGAAGCATACAGCCTCCTCAAACTCCTGCATTTACTGACCTAATTCGAGCTATGGCTCACCCTGATCGTCCAGCCGACCTTGCTCCACCATCATCTACTGAACCCATTTCTCTCTGTCTCTCCACCAGTCATGGATCATCAATATTTGGTACTGCAGGGCAAGAGCGCAGGCAATATGCGCCTCCACCTCAACCAGCAATGTCTGCCACTGCACTATTACAAAAAGCAGCCCAAATAGGAGCCGCTGCTACAAATGCATCATTACTTCGTGGATTTGGAATTGTATCTTCTTCATCATCTGCTCAGCAAGACAATATGCAATGGGGCCATAGGCAAATTGAGCCTGAGAATACCTCAGTCACTGCAGGGCTGGGACTTGGTTTACCTTGTGATGGAGGTTCTGGGTTAAAGGAATTGATGATGGGAACTCCCTCTGTTTTTGGTCCTAAGCAAACAACCCTTGATTTCCTTGGATTGGGTATGGCTGCTGGTGGAAGCCCTAGTAGTGGTTTGTCAGCTCTAATTACTTCTATTGGTAGTGGCATGGATGTGGCTGCCGCAGCAGCTTCTTTTGGAGGCGGAGAATATTCTGGCAAAGACCTGGGAAGGAGCTCATGACCTTGTCAAGGAAAGAACTACTATTTCCCCATTTTGACTTGGGGAATTAAGAGGGACATTGTATAGAGTAATTGGTTTAGGGCAATTGTTTTAGAAGCAGCAGCAAGGATAAAGATAGAACTTTGCATAAAAAATTTTGCCCTAATGGAGCTGGAGGTAAGCATCAGGTCGTCAAGAGCAGTTGGCTCTCTTAAAATTGCTGTTCTTCCTCCTTGATGCTGCCTGTTGTGATACACCAAAAAAAGAAAAAATAAAGTTAAAAAAAAAAAAAAAATCCCAAGCTCCCTTCAATCCTTATTTATGAATTGGGGGCTTAAGTTATTCAGTATACTTGAACTGAAGTCTGAGGCCATTTAAGCTTTAAAAAAATTTGCAGCTAGTTGATTCCATGTCTGATCGATGTGGTCATCCATTTCTGCTCTAAGGTTATTGAGATAAAATCATCGGAGGAGACTTCTCATGGAAGGATAAAGTTATAAACTGTACAAATTTGTTTCTGTGAGGTGACAATCAGACATGGACTAGGCATCGTGCAATTTGTTGCTGATAGATGTATTTAAGTTTATCCTGTAATTGTTTATATTTAGATTTTGCTTCTGCAATTCTGTTTCTATGAATGAAATCTAAAGTTATTGTAAGATTCGGAATTTTTGTAGGATCTATTTTTCTGTCTTTGGGTTTTGAGATTGGTTCATGATGGAGACATGAATATCACAATATGAATTGATTGGAGAAGACTAGTAAATATAAAAGATCTGTGCCAGAACAGTGAGTAATGTATTAACCCTGCATATTATAGAAGGATAATGAGGGAGAGAAAAGAAAGAGAAAAAGAAGAACCTGCAACTTAAAGTTCTAACAGCAAATGATTGAAGAGTTATTATTACTTGAAAAAAGTGGGAGAAAGTGATTGATTTTTATTTTTTAATTTTTGCTCCTTTTCATTTGAAAGAAAGACATCAACCAGTGCAGGATCACATCTTTCTGCAACTAAGACCTTGTAAATTTCTTCTCAATTGTCAATACATCATACGCACACGGATTCTATGGTGTCTCCTCCCCAGAAAATAATCGAGATTCCTTACATTTTCTTCTTTTTTATTTCGACATGAGACAAGGAAAGATTCTTGGATTCAAATTCAATAATCTATTATATTTCTTTTCGTGTACATTTAGCCATTCTGCAGAATCTCCACCTCCTCCTATGTTTATTTTATTTTTTCAGTATCAAGAGAGAAGAACTTCAAGTTTTTGGAAATTTTTTTCATAAAATAGACGCTTGATTAACTCATTGCTAAATGCAATTATTGGATATAAATTTTCTTTCGAAAGACTAGAAACTAGAATTAAAAAATTTATAATTCATATAATAGGAAAATTGATACCCTGTTGAATTAAAACTCTTACAAAACGATTAATTATATCAACACGCTATGCTATCAGTAAAATTGAATACTTTCTCATATGAAATTTATTTAAAAGATCATGTTGTTAAAGAAAATTTTATCTGAATACCACCTCATCCAAACAAAGAAACAAGGAAACATGCATGCAGGAAAAAAAATCCTTCAAAGTCAAAAGCTCTTGCAATGTCTCCTGCCATTAAATTCAACGGCAGTAGTAATAGCGGTGTTGGTTTTGCTCACCATGCAAATAATAAGGGTCTACTCTGTTTTAGGATAAGCCCCCTGTTTTTTATAGCCAGGTTGATGGAGGTTGAGTCATAATTCCCAAATTCAGGAGTGGACCACAGAAAAGAAAAAAAAAAAAAAAAAGATTGCAATTTTTGAGGTTAATATAACTTTATTTTTATGGTAAATTAATTTCAATTAATAGCTGAAAAATTACAAAAATGTGAATTTGAATGGTGGTGGTTGGGTAGATCTTGAATACTATCATGTAAGTTTGACCAAAAGGGCAATCATCTCTCGTGAAGCCTAAGAAGTAAGAACAGTACATGAACAAAGGAATTAATAATTAATATGAACAAACAGCTGTTTTTGTTTTTTTTATCTACAATTAGATGGAAAGAATATATCTTTCAATAGTAATCCAAAATCCAAATGTCTAATCTCTCCTTGTCTTTTCCTATTGTCGTTTTCTACTACCTTAGATGTCTCCAAGAAATTTTTATTTTTTCCTTGCTAATTTTAGCTGTTTTCCTATTTGCTTGTGGCTGTATGTTTCTTTCAAATTCTAATGGTTTTATGCACATGACTTCGCATATACAAACAATATTATTGACATAATTTAAAAATTTACATTACGCATGTTGGAAAATGACTTTTCAACTTTTATTATTTATAATATTCCATTGTATAGTATTTATATCACTATTTAGAGTTTTAAAAGTATTCAATTGCATAATTTAATGTTTATATTGCTATTTAGAGTTTTAGGAAGCGGATTGCAAAATCTTTATATTGCTATTTAGAGTTAAGCCAATTGCATTGTGCTTATATTGCTATTTAGAATTTCAGAAAGTGGATTATAAAATATTAGTTTTATATATATATATATATATATATATATATATATCACTTTAATTTTAAATAGATTAGTATATAACATTGGCCGCATAATCAATTGCCCCATACAACTACGGCATAAAATTTTTTGTGGCCTCTTCTACTTTTGAAATGACCTTGGTACCATATCACTTTAATTTTAAATAGATTAGTATATAACATTGGCCGCATACATAAATTGCCCCATAAACTTACGCATAAAATTTTTGTGGCCTCTTATACTTTTGAAATGACCTTGTAACCCCCTAAACTTGATTTTTTATAATATATATACATTTAGCGACGTCATAAAATGTAATATTAAGCAAGTTAATTAGTTTAAAGGTTTTCAATCCTCCTAGTAAAATGCGGATTTCAAAAATAAAATTGTGTTCTTGCTGTCTTTATAAAAATTGAAATTATTTACTGTTCCAATCAGATGAATTCTTTTTAAAGTGTAAAGTTAGAAAAATAAATAAGTTAGCAAAATGTTAATTTAAGGTGATACTGATGGGACACATTTAATTATATAGGGATGTAATAGTATAAGGTTGTCCTACAAAACAAGAAACCAAAGGCCATGATGCCTTCGCTACTTTCTTAACTTGCTGCATAGCATTAATATCCAGCCATTGGTTTATGGCTTTTATAGGCCCACTGTCCTTGCAAAGTATGTTTCTTGTGCCTAATTTTGTTGATTTTAGTTGACAAAAATACATATCATCTTCTTAGTATTCATGTCTTATATCTAAATCCAGTTTCTTTGATCATCATGTTTACCTTAATTTTGTCTTAGTCCTTGTCAAACTGTGGAACAACATGTCTCAAAAGGTCAGATTTTGAGACATTACATTCATACCTAAATTTCCTTTAGTTTGAAAATAAGCAAATTCTTGGAATTTAAGGTGTGGAAGCAACTTCTTCTTTGTAATATTGCAATAAGCACAATGCCTCAATCATGGTCCCACAATTTATGGTCTACAAAATGATATTGATAAGGTAGCTTTCATAACCAAACAATGTTTCTAATCAAACAAGTTTTCCCTGTTAAGTCTATTAGGCTCCAGCTGTGTCTGACTCAAATAATGCAGGCTCATACAGGGAGCCACTCTTTTAGAGCCGTAGTTTCGTATCCAAAGCTTGAACACGAGACACTTGATTAAAAGAAAAGGATTGTCGATCACTTCATCTCAATCAATATTAGTGGATGAAAGAGTTCGTTTCTCCACTAGACATTTTTTAATATCAAGCGTGATAATTGCAAATTTATATTCTTTTCCTGTCACACAAACACAGCATTATATATCAAGAAAACAAAAGTAAAATCAATAATTAAAGATTTGTGCTATTTGCACATTGGCAGTATTAAAGAATATGATTAAGTTCAGGGTATCCAATTCAAGAATTGATGTGCAGAAGCATGGGAAAGAATCAAGAAGAGGTCCACGAAACATTAGGTGCCTAACTTTTGATGGACAGATTACTTCTAACTTCCCAAAATACGGCGAATCAGACATCAACTCTATCTTTCCAATTCAGCATTTTCTGCAACTGAAGTACAATATCAAAAATCCCTTCAACACCTGCTTTCTGATGATAGTGCCCCTCTCCGAATTAGAACTGTTCATTTCTTGAAAATAGACATTTTTTGACATCCTTAATTATATCACATCTTTCAAATCATACAATGGTCGATTTAGATAGATTGTTATTTCAAATGAACATAAATTGGCTGTGTTTCACGTGTAGAATTGTATATATATAATTGATATAAGTAACGAAATTTTGGATATAATTAAAATTTGTAATGACACGTCACAATATTTTTTTATATCTTTAATTTACTCTTGGTTTGCACGCTTGTTTTCATATTCAGACATTAGGTAAAACTCTTACGATAATCAAACTCATTTAGGGATGCAGTTCTCTTGCTTTAATATAATCCCACGTTGATTTTCGTCCTTTTAATTTAATATATTATAGATTTAAAAAATTTATGAAAAAAAAAAAAAAGATTTTTCTTTATAGTCATGTGGCCATATATTGCCAACCCCAATCAATAACCATGATCTATAATGAACACATGAACACGACAATGGCCCAAACCCAATTTTGTAGTCCTGAAAATGGGTTAAAAATAATTGGGCTTAACAATAAATAAGGCCCAATTGCTGAAAACAAAGCTTCCACAAAAGGAGTTGCCCCTTCATGATATCAAAGAGTCCAAACTTGTTTATGGGTGATAAAGGCTCAGCCCATCGCCTTCCAAACCTAATGCCCCTAAATTTCTGACCAAGCATACAGTAGTGGCTCACAGCCCGTCTCTTTAATTGTGGAACAACGACCTCCCACAACTTGACATTTGTTATTCTGTCATAGATCAAGTCACAAACAAACGTCACAAGCCGTTTGTTTAACCTGATAAAAACAGCAATTTTTACTTATTAATTAATATTGAAATCATTTTAAAATTAAAACCATAATTATAAATATAACAAAAAAAGTTCAATTTATCAAAAAAAAGAAAAAAAAAAGGAACAAGTACAATGATAAGTGAAACATATTTGAATCTTAGACTTTTATTGTTTAGTCTTTCGATATTTGACTTTAATTCACAAGTAAAATTTTCTATTGTTATATTAAAAAATAACTCTTAATATTTCATTTTATTAACTATTTTGTTTTGATTATTTACTAAAAATATTTTTATAACTTTCTACTGTTTGAGATACTAAAAGGTAAATAAGTCAAAAGAAAATAATAAATGGAAAATAAATTTCAACGAAAGTGCAAGTTAATATCAATAAATATGATATTAAAGTAGCCTTTCCATACATATTAAATTACTATATTAATGATGTGTCATTTAGAAAACGGAATCAATTAATAATAAATAAATAGTAACAAATTTCCATTTTGTAAAGTTGTTAAATTTCTATTATAATTAATAAATAAAATTAGTTATTTTAATAATTTATTTAAAAATATTTTATATAGAAAACTGTTTTAAATCTTTTTTATCACATTAAGCACATAAATTTTAAAACTAGTAAATTATTAATTAAATTATTTTTATTTTTCTTTATTCACCGTATGAGTGAAATTTGAATTTTTTTAAGTTTTCTGGCACATTTTTATAATGAGATTGCGTCAATAA
Organism: Jatropha curcas; assembly: GCF_014843425.1. The sequence continues at coordinate 966,051 of NW_023590567.1, forward strand.
TAATTTTTAGATTAGTTTTAATATTTTGATTGGTCAAAACGCTAAACGTTAATTTTTATTTTTGAAGAATTTATGAAAAACTTTCAAACAATTAATAACTGATTCAAGATTAATTTAAAAATTAATATGAAATAAGGCAAATCATAATCTTATCTTCTTTTTTATTTTCCCAAACGGTAATAAATTTATTATGCAGAACTACAAATCAACAAGGGTAAAATTGAGTGAAAAAACAAAATTGTGGGACTTAACGGCAATAAGAGCAGTTTCAAAGACTTTAGGTGAAAGAATCAGAGAACACTTCATTTGGCTTTTCCTTCTCTCTCTCAACGAACAGAGACAAGCTAAGTGATAGAGATTTGGAGAGAGAAGCTCCGAAGATATAAATTCATAACCCAATCTTCGGAGCTTCCATCAAGAAAAGTCTCGATATTTCCTTTCCCCTTCTCCGTCAATTCTTATCTCTCCCTAAGTACCAAAAGGTAAGTTATTTATTTATTTTATAAAATTCAATTCCTATTTCCATATTAGACTCTGATGCATTGAAGTTCATGCTAAAATGTTATTACCCATCTGAGCAATACCAAATACCCATCACCATTCCAGGTTCCTGAATCCTGATGAAAATTTTCGTTTTCAACGAGGTTGTGATTGGAGAAGCAGTGATTTTTGGTTGAAGGGGCTAAGATGCCATCTGGGTTTCTCGTGAAGCTGAACTTAGGATTTAGGACATTGATAATTGCTAGAAATTCAGCCTTTTCATTAAATAATCCCACTCAATTATCAGTAAGGCGTTCTCTTAGTGGATATTCTATGGCTGCCTCGGGTTCCAAAGCTGTGTTTGGTGATACTTATATTGATGATATGATTACCACTTGTGGAAATGGATTGGACTTTTCGAAGCCTAGCGGTGTTTTTTTTGCGGATAGAAGTCGAGCCAGTTGCTTAAAGGCAAGCGTGAGAATGAGAAATGGGGAGCTGCCAAATAGTCGTTTGGTTTGTGGGTATTCTTCATTTGATGCTATTATAGGGAGTAGTAATTTGAATGGTTTTGTTGCTGGGCCATCGTTGAAGAACTTCCACACCTTGTCTTCTGCTAAATTGTCTGCTGGAGCTGCTCGTGATGTGTCGTTTGACGGAAATTCTCGTGAGGAACAACTGGGAAACTCCACTATGGTGTCTGGCCAGTACGTGCTTTCACCTCCTTCTGTATGTTTTAGCTGTCATTTTTCCTTGTTGTGATTTATTTTCGAGTTCGGGGTGCATATAGGTTGAACCATGTGGTATTAGAATCACCTCCAAAATCCAAAAAAAAATGGTCTTTATATTTCACGCTGAATGTATGCTTAGCTTAATTGAAAAGGTTCATATACGTCCTTTTGGATAGATAGTCGTTCAAAATGATATTTGGATTGGCAATTTGAGTTTTAACTTCAAAATTTCAAGAAATAATTCAAATACTCAAGTTGTTTCAAATGACCAGCTAGCCAAATGCTTTCTCGACATTTTCCTTATGATGGAATGAGTTTAATAATATAGAGTTAAACAGTTGTGTCATACTATAACAGCCTTTCTAATAAGCAGACAAAATATATGTAGCCTCTGAATTTGCTTGGTATTGAGCTGAGAGTTATTCTTATACGACAGAACCCTGAAGCTGCTCTCAGGATCATGTTACTTGCCACATCCTGATAAGGAAGAAACAGGTGGGGAAGATGCTCACTTTATATGTGCTGATGAACAAGTCATTGGTGTAGCAGATGGAGTAGGAGGCTGGGCGGATGTAGGAATCAATGCAGGATTATATTCTCGGGAGCTCATGTCAAATTCTGTAAGTGCAATAAAGGATGAGCCTGTGGGTTCAATTGATCCTGCTAGGGTGCTAGAGAAGGCACACTCCAACACAAAAGCCAAGGGTTCGTCAACAGCTTGCATAGTTGCCCTTACAAATGAGGTTCGTTGTCTTATTTGACTTGCTTGTAATACCCAGTAGTTTTTGTTAATACTAGACTGTTTTGGCTTTTGTGAATTGTAATTTTTAACTAACAACATAATTATAGACAATGTTGGTGAATAGGCGTTTCTTTTGTCATTATGTGTTACAATCAGTTGGTTCATGCCATTTGATATGTGTAGGGTTTATTTGCTAGATGTCTTTGATAATTTTAATTTTCCAAAATGCGAGGGGCTCCTTTTCTTGGAAATTGTAGTCCCCCCGTTCCAAAAACATAGTTCATATTTTTTGTGTGTCCCAAAACATAGTCTACTTTCCTTTTTGCATTATAGTCAATCCTTAAATTGTCTATTATACCCTTATTAAATTTTATCTTATTTTTAATGACCCTCGTTAACTCTTACTTATTATTCCAATATATTAATTGCTCGATGGGCATAATAGGAAAATTGTATGAATATTTTTTATCTGTGTGAAAATAGAAAGTGGAGTATTTTTTCGGGATAGAGGGAGTAGAATCTTCAGTCTGCTTCAATGTTGGCTGAAGCTTATTCTTGTACTCGCAATGGAATTACAAATCTAGAATTTGAAGTCTGAAGTCTGTAATTTATAACATAAAAAATTGCTGACTTTGCTGACTCCATTTTGTCTGTTCCGATTGCATGAAAGCATCTTACTCTTCCATCTCTGTCTTTGGTGGGATAGGTTCCTTATAGTTGAAGATTGACTTTAGATGAAGTCATGAAGATGGCTATACCTATTAAAATAGTTTTACTATTGGCCGCGGCACATTCCTGTGTGTTAATTTAAATTTGTTGGTTGTCTCCCTTTTAGCCATGACTGTGAATTTATTCCAGTTTGGACTTTATGTGGTCCTTGAATTGTTTGCTTTATTTAGTGTAGCCTAACAATGAAACTATACTGTTGGAGACTGTGTAGTTTTATCTGGATTTTTTTCTTGTATCAGGGTATACGTGCTATTAATCTAGGAGACAGTGGATTCATGGTGGTCAGAGATGGATCCACGGTGTTCCAATCCCCAGTACAGCAGCATGGCTTCAATTTTACATACCAACTAGAAAGTGGGAATCACGGTGATCAACCAAGCTCCAGCCAGGTCAGTTAATTCATAAAAATGGTACATAAATGTTTTTCGAATGTTTACCATAGTTTCTGTTCAGGTAATAGAAGCGAGCATTCTTATGTTTGCTCGCATGATGCCATTTTTCAACTGTTTATAACTGCTGGGAAAGAACCGAGTTCAATTTGTTTCTTGAGCAGACATCTCAATGATTCTCACTCTTTCTTTTTGAATGTAGAGCTATTAGTAGTCAAATTAGTTTGTTAATTTGAATTCTTGCTCCTGTTTTTTTCCTTCAATTTTATAATTGTAGTTTGAGACTTTGGTAAAGAAATGACAACCTGACTTAAGCATCTTTTTTGAATCAATTGCCTCAGGTATTCATATTTCCTGTTTCTCCTGGTGATGTAATTGTTGCTGGAACGGATGGATTATTTGACAACTTATATAACAATGAGGTTACTGCTGCTGTTGTTCATGCGGCAAGAGCTGGCTTAGGGCCCCAAGCAACAGCTCAGAAGATTGCAGATTTGGCACGTCAACGGGCACTGGATAGGAACCGACAGACACCCTTTTCTGCTGCTGCTCAAGATGCTGGGTTCCGCTACTATGGTGGTAAACTTGATGACATAACTGTTGTAGTGTCATACGTAATGAGCTCCAACAATTTGTGATCATGTCCTCTCCTACGAGGCTGCACCACCAATTGTTGGTATCGTGACGCACTTCTTTATATTGGGTGGAAAAGCCTGTAGGCCGTTGCTGACTTCTTGCCATGAAACCTGTATCTTTGATCACTCTTTTTTTGATAAATGAAGCTGAGCATCTTTGATCATTCCATTTTTCGTCAGTGAAGCTGTTATTGTTCCTATGGTACTAACTTGATGGTGATCATTCACCCAATGCATAAAAGAGTTGAAATTTTACCAGTGAATTTAACTTCCTGGAAACATGAATTGGGTTGAACATCAAAACGTTCAAATACTGACTGCAATTTTTTTATTGTGCTGGACTGCTAGTTATGTCCTCAAAACAAGAAAAGTTAGGATTGATGTCCAGACAGAACAAGCAAACTTGCAGTTCATAAATTATTTTACATGTAAGAACTGGTCTTCAAACTAATCGAAAAAAAAACAATCAAAGCTCATTACAAGGTGCAGATGATGTCCAGGCACAGTTCACAGAGCTTATTACAATGAGGGATAAAAAGCAGCTTGGAAACAGGACAAGCAAACTTACAGGAGCTGTTATTCGCTTATATACAGAAACCGAGCAAGCGGATGCCCTTCAAAGCTTCCAAACTTTTCTCAGGGCTCTTTTTCCTGGTCCACTATCACCTTGGTATTCTCTCTCTTGTTTCCTTGTTCCTTCTTTTTCTTCCTCTGATTCTTCAGATCTCTTAATTTCTTCTTCTGGTTGTACTTCCCTCTCCCTTTCCCTCTCCTTAGCTTCTTCTTCTCGTTGCCTTTGTCTCCTTTGCCTTTCTTCTTCTTCTTTCCTAGCCTGTTCTTGCTCCCTCCTCGCCTCAGATTCTCGTCTTCTCCTTTCCTCTCTTTGCCTCCTTTCTGCTTCTTTACGTTCTCTTTTCTTTCTTTCCTTCATTTCTCTCTTTTCTCTTTCTTCTTCCTCTCGTTTTCTTTCTTCTTCTTCCTCTTCCCTCTCCCTAGCCTCCTCTTCCTCCCTTCTCCTCTCCTCTTCTCGTTTTCTCTCTTCTTCTTCCTCTTCCCTCTCCCTAGCCTCCTCTTCCTCCCTTCTCCTCTCCTCTTCTCGTTTTCTCTCTTCTTCTTCCTCTTCCCTCTCCCTAGCCTCCTCTTCCTCCCTTCTCCTCTCCTCTTCTCGTTTTCTCTCTTCTTCTTCCTCTTCCCTCTCCCTAGCCTCCTCTTCCTCCCTTCTTCTCCCTAGCCTCCTCTTCCTCCCTTCTCCTCTCCTCTTCTCGTTTTCTCTCTTCTTCTTCCTCTTCCCTCTCCCTAGCCTCCTCTTCCTCCCTTCTCCGCTCCTCTTCTTCTCTTTTTCTAGCTTCCTCTTCCTCCCTTTTCCTAGCCTCTTCTTCCTTCCTTTTCCTCTCCTCTTCTTCTCTCTTTCTAGCCTCCTCTTCCTCCCTTTCTCTTTCTCTTTCCATTTCTTCCTCCATCTTCCTTTCCTCTTCTTCTGCACAAGAAATGCACTCCAATATGATTTCTTCCTCTTGGGGATTCAAGAGCTTATCAACTGTGGTATTTGGGACATTGAATGATAAAGCCAAGATCTCTTTGTTCAAAGTTTGGAAGACAGATCTCTTCCCTGCTAGAAATTGAGGGTCATTTTTACTTGTTGATGTGCTAAATCCCATAAAAACTAATGACTCATTATTGAAAGCCATTTGAGCCATCGGATGGAATCTTGGTATAGCAAAAACATCTCCTTCTTGAACCCTAAACCTCATGTTTTTGCATTCTGTTTCATTTACATTACTAGAACAAACCACTCTTACCATTCCTAGTCCTTGCAGAACCACAGCTATCTCATTTGCCATTGGGTTCCAATGCGGTCCCATCATCGATCCCTGCAAATAAAATCCATCTCTAATTAGCCACTTTTTCCACATATCCTCTCAGAAAAATTTATAGCAATACTAACTATATATACCTTTGTCAAGTTCACCATGAAAACACTAATGCCAGAACCTTTCAGACGTTTCAAATCTTTTTTGTCCACAGTCACACTCCACCCATTACAGTTCTCAAAATCTGGTTTACCATCTAAAAGGTTAACTTTCTTGGTTTTCTTGTGGCCACCATTGCTGCTATACAAGGTACCATCTTTGTTCCCAACAAAAGCTTGTAATAGTCTATCTTCTATCTCCAAAAGTATTGATTTTTTCTGTGGCGCTGCGTGCACTATATCTGGTGGCCTCATCGCACTTTTCATTTCTTCTATTACCTCCTCAGGAACCTTGAGGCACCAATTAATTTTAATCAAATAAATATGTAATTTACTACTAACCAAGTTAATGACAGACAATTACCTTAAAAGCTGATTGGAGGAGTTTCGTATCAAAGCCAAGGACTAGATCATTGATGCTAGAGTATGCTCCAATGTGTGGCTCCTGCATAGTGACAGAGGAAAGTCAATTTTTAACTTCCTAATCTATATATACATTAAGAGGGAATCCATGTTAAAGGAAAGAAAGAAAGGGCAGGTCCCAATCATGGGTCTCATACATAGGTTCCTTCATCTGCATTTGAAAAGATAGCATAAATCCTTAGCTTCTTTCTTTCTGTCTCTAAGTTACTTTGCATAAAGAAAACTGAGCCTGGATGTAACCTATACACATCTCCTTTCTTTATATCCATTCTCTTCAGTTCTTTTCCACCTTCAGCCCAACTCAGTCTCCCACTCCCTGTATCCAAAACAAATTAGACTCGGGTGCCAGAGAAGGCGTCAAGCAAAACCTAAGAGATAAAAGGAAGAACAGAAGGGAAGAGGAGAATTTAATTAATTACCTGTATTGACATAAAACACCATGTCAGAATGTAGAATAACAGGAAGAAACAATGAATTAGGCTCTAATGTAATAAACTCAAGATGGTAATCTCCAATTGTTCCAGTGGAAATATCAACAGCTGAGATTTGTCCATACTCTGTCACTATTAATGACTTCCTATCTTCTCTCTTGACCAAAGAAGGTCTCATACCAGCTGAAGAAACATCCTTTGCTTCAAGAGAAAAACAAAAGGGAAGCGAAAGAAAGAGTAATAACAGTAAAGATTTCATAATTAAAGCTTCTGCGAAGAATGAAAGGATAGATGCTCGAGCGATCACTACCAATGGCGTTCAAGAATTGAGGTTATATAGAGAGGAAGGTGACGAGTCTTACGTGTCGTTGATATGGACACGTGCAGGTTCATGCGACACGTAGCGGATGGTTAAAATTTTCATTTCCGCTAAATCAGAACTTTTTAATTAATTACGCAGGCTTGGTCTTATCATTGAATCAATATATTGTTGCTTAATTCTCGCATATTTTCCATTTTCCATTTTCCGCTTCGGCTATAAGAATAAGAGAGAGAGAATTGCTAATTGGGCCCAAATGACAGGCTCAGATTTCAGATTTGCCCATGTCATGGCCCATCTCTATTTTATCTCATTTGATGCTTTCGATGAAATTTTATCCTGCTCCTTCCTTTTGTCCTGAAATTCCAAAAAAAAAAAAAAAACTAAGAAGACGATAATTACCAAATTTGGCTTCTCTGTACATGTCTTGGGATTTGTAACTTCTTTTTTTGTCCATATTTTTAATTTCCTCGGTAATTATTCAAATTAATAACTCTTTGATAATTATTCAAATTACATGCGAACGAGGATAGTATTCGTACAAAGTCCTTCAATTATAAATTTTTAATTTTTAATTTTTAATTTTGACAGATAAAACGACAGAACGTTTTGTTAGCGGTATTTTGTTTTCAGTCGTTAACTGGACTTGCTGAATGGCGTATGTGTTTATTTTAAGTCGTTTTGCGCGTTGTTTTTTAAGTTTTCTCGCCATACATACCATGTTTCCATGGGCATGGTTAATTTTGTTATTAGGCCGCTTCACATATTAAAATTGGAATGAAATTAGACCGATGTTGTTATCTTAGTAATGGGCCCATTGGACCTTTATGCTGGTCTTTAGTTTAGCCCCGTAGCAAATATACTAGTTACTGGTACATACCTTGAAAAATATTTTAAAATTATTTATTATTTATTTTTTAATTATAATATTAAAAATTAACTAAAAAAATATTAAAATAATTAGCCTATGAGACCATAAAAATATTTATAATAATAAAAATTTCGTATTTTTAAAAATTTTATTGTTAAATATAAGAAAATATCAAAAAAATATAAATTATGAAAATAGCCAGTGATCGATGGTGGTGTTGACAGTAGTTGTCAGTGGTGGTGATTGGTGGTGAACGATGACTTGTAGTAGTTGTATTGGCTACCAGTGATTGATAAATTAAAAAAATTATGCATTTATAAAGTTACAATAAGTTTGTCAATATTCGAAAAATATTTTATTCTTTTAAAAATAAAAAGTTTTTTTTTTTTACCAAAAAAATATTTTCTGTTGATTTATTTTTTATGAATGTCCCAAATAATAAAAAATTGTGCAAATATTTTTCTATAAATTATTTTATGGAAAGAAACGAAGCGGTAATGGTAAAAACTTTCCATTTTCATACTAGCACTTTTAATTCTTTTTCCTACTCTTGGTGAGTTTTTCATTTTTTCCTTTTTTTTTTTTTTTTTTCTGAAACTCTAGGAAGGTTATTCCCATAACATATATGGCAATTATAGTTTTGCACTTGCAAACCCATTGAAAAAGAAAGAAGCTCAAAGAAGAAAAACTTTATAATAATTTTTCTCTATCTCCTTCCTTTTGTCCTCAAATTTCAAGTAATAAAATACAAAAAGGAAAAAGAAAAAGACAATTAACAAGTTGACTTCTCTATCTATCTATCTATATATACAACATCTAGGGATTTGTAATTTTATTTTTTCGGGCATGGACCATATCCTCAATTTCCTTATAATTTTGAAACTCTAGTTAAATATGAACCTCCAATAATAATAAAAAAAATCTATTACTTGTACAAGTGGACAATCTTCGACTTGGACATTTCAACAAAAGATCAAGTTGAGCAAGCAAAATTAAAATACGTAACTTAAACAAAAATATTAAAATAATTTCTTTCAAGAAAATCAATTAGCAGTGGTCTGATTAGTCTTTTCACTTCTCTTTACTATAGTTATTTTCACCAATTTGATGAGCCAAATAGAGACTCATCATTTATTGTGTACCGTTACAGTATTATTTCGGCCCATAAAAGTCTTCAATGAATTAAAAAAATAGCGATATGGTAATTACTTAGTGGTCCCCATAATTGCAAAGAAAGAGAGAGCCCATAAGCCACGTACAATTTTAAGAATCCAAAACAAAGTAAATGAATTATTGTGGTCATAAAGAGACATATAATTGAATCAAAGGGTATTTTTTTGCAAAGCAAATCCAACATATCCTAAAGGATCCTCCCCACCCACACACACTCATATTGTAATTTATAAGCTTACTTGTAAAATAGAGGATAGAAGATCCTCCACTACTATCCCCACTCAAAATGACCTTACATTAATAATATTGCTAGCTTAGCTACCTTTCTTTCTTTCTTTGCCTTTAATTTTCTTTTCAGTGAGTGTATAGAGACCCATCTTTTCTTTCCCCATGAAAATCAAATAATTTGGAATCTCAAACCCTAACTTTTGTGCTCTACAAGCTCCCTCTATATTATCTCTTTTCCACCGCGTGTGTTCCGTGTACTTAATATCCTTAATACCTAAGTATTTGACCTAAAAAATATATTTATATGTCCTCCAACCAATAAATGGATATATGGTCATTTACATATATTTAGAGTAGGTACGATTATGATATATATAAGACACTCTAAGGAAAAGTTTTTCATTCAATAAAAATTTGACCTCCAAATTCAGATAAACAATTTAAATATTGATTCGATTTAGAAAAATAAATTTATTTTTTTAATTATCTGAATGAATAAATCGGAGGTCTAATAAACTGAAATAGAAAGTATCTCATTTGATCGATTTTTTTTTTTTTTTTCTAGTGCTCCTACGCAATGGTCGGTCTATTGGGATTTCACATTGCTCGTAGACTTGTATATGAGTTATATATATGAGCTGCGTTAGCATGCATTGTGAAAATTACCATAATTTATTTATTTATATAAGATAAAATTCTCAACTTTTGTTGATATTAATAAATAAATGAAAAGATGCAATAGGATGAGGTTTAGAAAAAATATGATATATTAATGCTACTCCCTCTGAATACTAATCATGATTAAGAGTTGTTATACATAAAATAATATTATAAAATATGCTTCTAATAATTTATACTTAGATGTTAATCACGAGTTTGGAGATTATCTAGAAAAAGGCACAAAGAAATTAATTAGGGCCGGTGACATTGAAATTTCTTTAATTAATTATTTGTTTATATTGGAATCATTTGAGTTTGGTTTCTATCTTTCTAACAGAATGGTCGTTTTCTAATTACCAAGAATATGCTTGGAATTTCATGTAATAGACCTTCATTTGATTACATGATATTCCAAAAGTGGGACTTTGGATGCTCCATATTACACAAAATCAACTCACCCAAGTAATCCACTATTGCCTTCTCTCTTTTTTTTTTTTTTTTTTTTTTTTTTTTTTGTTAATCACGAGTTTGGGAGATTATCTAGAAAAAGGCCCACAAAAGATATTAATTAGGGCCTGGTGACATTCGAACATGTTCCTTTAATTAATTATTTGTTTAATATTAGGGAGATCAATTTGAAAGTTTGGTTTTCTTAAATCTTTCTAAACAGATATGGTCAGTTCTTCTAATCTACCCAAGATATAAGTGCCTTGCGATATTTCAAATGTTAATGGAGACCATTTCGAATGATTACATGATGATTCCAAAGGGGACTTTTGGATTTGCTCCGATATTACCATCAAAAATGCAACTCACCCAAGTGTAATGCAACACTTATCGCTTCTCGTGCTGTTTTTTTTTTTGATGTTGTTTTATGTGTTTTTGAATTTTATTTTTTAATTGTTAACTAGGATAGAGATCATATAGCTTAAAAGAACATATAAGTGATTTACCTAGAAATTACTGGAGTATTTAGGGTGAAAAATAAGAAATAGAAAGATATGATTCCGTCTCTAACACGTGATTTGATCAAATATTGAGATTTTTGAAGAAAGCTCACTATGCATTGAGAAATAGTAAGATTTTACCTCTGCTATGCTAGAGTAGTACAAATTTATAACCATTGATGCCCAATAACTCCTCCTTTTTATATATATATCGTACTAAATTAACAATTAACTATAACGAAGAGAGGAGCAATTGGATCCCTTAAATTTTGTGTGTCGAACGAGTGTCATGGGCGTAATAATTTATAATTAAGAAGAGAGCATAAATACGTAATACTTAACAGCGCTTGATTTAGTGCATACACAGGTCGTTGCGAAGGGCGTGTGAGTGGCTTATGCCAAGAGCTATGAACCATCTTTTTGTGGACACCTTCTCCTTGAAACGCTAGATAAATATTCAGTTTCTTCTAAGCGACATAAAATGGACGGACAGACTTTTAAATGATCTTAATAGGTTGCAATTATTGTATTGTGTTATCAAAAACAACGGTATTGGACCGTTATCCCATCTGATAATGGTCTGATAATAAAGTTCTTATGTTCAAGATGTATGACGAATTTGAAAATATCGAATTTTGTATATATATATATATATATATAAAAGAGGAGCATTGGATCCCCTTAATTTTTGTGTGTCAGCGAGTGTCATGGCGTAATAATTTATAATTAAGAGAGACATAATATAATACTAATCAGCTTGATTAGTACATCACACAAAGCTATAACCATCTTTTGTAGGACAAAACCTTTCTCCTTGAAACCCTAGATAATTTGTTTCTTTCTATAGCACATAAAATGGACGGACAGACTTTAATCATCTTATAGGTTCAATTTATTGGTATTTTTATCAACAACGTATTGGACCGTTATCACCATTGATAATGGTCTGCATAATAAATTTTATGTTCAAGATAGAAATTTAAAATATGAATTTTATATAAATTTTTTAAAACGGGTAAAGAAACCTCGTGATGTAATAAAATAAATAAATACCAAATTAAAAATCAATCAATGATAGAGCGTTATTGCTCATTCCTACACAGAACATATTCTCTCTTTTCCGTCTTTCTTTCTTTCCCTTCGCCGCCAAAGGCAAAAGCTAATCCTACGTGGGCGTGAAATCTACGCGCTGACTATGGATACATAATAAGATCCATTCATGTCCGACAAAAAGCCGTCCAGGTGGGTCATGTAAAGTCAGCCAAGACCAATCAGGTCAGACTTTTATGTCAATTTGTAGGACCCATCTGTTAAGTTCTGAAGGTGGTAAGGTAGGGCCCTACACAGTACACACTCTCTCTCATCAAAAAAGAATTCCACAAACTTTTTGTGGGGTAGGGTTTCTTTATTATTATTATTTTTTTTATTTTGATTAGTGTGAACGTGTTAGTGTTAGTCATAATTCTCCAGCAGTAAGTATGTTTATGTTTGGCGTTTCCGTTGCTAAGATGTCAATTTAAAAATCAAACCTTTAGCTTTTTAATTGCTAGACTTTGCTGCTACCCTAATTATTAAAAAATCACATAAAGAGCACAGTTATTATGAAAAATGAAAAATAAATATCGATTGATGAAATTAAATTTAATTAGTCCTTTCCACACAAACTTAAAGTTCTCCTGCATTTAATTTACTTGGTACTATTTTATATACGTGGTGGGGCCAACAAAAATGTGGAACTTTAACGCCCAGAATTGACTTTTCCGTCGTTTAGCGATTTACATCGCATTTGCTTCTTTTCTTGCTTCAATTTTCAAGATTTTGGTGGACACTATCTTTCTTGGTATGAAAATATAAATCTATAATTGAACCTAGCCAGCTTCATTTGCATATTTAATCAAACTTTAAATGGAGGTAACAATTATAATTAATAACTTAATTAATAGTATTTGAAATTGTTTAGCTAACACCTAAGTATTTTTTTATTATAATTAAAATTTTTACCTTGCTTTTCTTTTTTAATGTGAGGGAGTAAAGTTCAAATGTAAACTAGGCTAAATAAAGATGAGAAATGAATAATACTCATACAATTCAATATCATAAGATAACACCTACGATTTTGACATATGTATTGACTCTTGCATGAGTTCCTTCTTCGTCTTCCATAAAAAAAAAAAAGACTAAATTAGTTTACTGAATTTTGGCTTTTGGCTTTTGGTTCTTGTTCATCAGAAGCTTATCAATCAACTTCATTAAACAAAACCCTAAAAGGAGAATTGAGTGTTGCAGTGACCATACCAATGGAGGGGCTGACAATAATACTATACCAGGAACTATTTGCATGAGCTAAACCAGCACAAGCTGTCAGCTGAGCTAAGAGAATCCCAAAAAGCAAGGCAAAGTAATAACTTGAGCTTCAAGCTTCAAAGAGATAAAAGAATGGCCTGACTCGTGTCGAGCATGTAATGTATGTATCTATCACATCCTCACATCTATACACACACCCATGCACACGCAAAGATAAAAAGCCAGCAATCATAACCACCAAAAGCCCCTCTCCCTTCTCTCTACCTCCATTTCTACACTCAAACAGAACATTTCTTGCCTAGCAATGAAAGTTCCCGTTTCGTCCCCACAGAACCCGAAACACACCAATATAGCCCGAAATATCGCCTTTCATACTGATAATACTACTCCCAATTTGACCTACGAACCTACCTCTGTTCTTGACCTTCGCCGGAGTCCTAGTCCAGCTTCCGGCAAACCCGTTTCTGCAACTGATCATTCTCTTGAGTGGGAAGAACATGTTCTACAAAATTTCGACTGGGATTCTATTATGAAAGAGTTGGATTTTCATGAAGATTCTGCTCCTACTTTTAAGACGTTTCCTCAAGTTGGTTCTTGCGAGTCTATAGTCCACAATCAAAATCTTCAAGAATTCACTTTGCCTTCACATGCAGATCCTGCTCAGTTTCTTCATTCTGATTTTAATGATATAAGCTTCAATGTTCTACCAACGCAAAATTTGAGTACTACTCTTGATTTGTCTCATAGCACAGGGAACTGGAATAATTTTGGGTATGATCTTATTCAAGAATTTATTCGAGCAGCCGACTGCATCGACTCAAATGAATTACAACTCGCCCATGTAATATTAGACCGTCTCAACCACCGTCTACAGGCACCGGTCGGAAAACCTCTAAAACGAGCTGCCTTCTTTTTCAAAGAAGCTCTCCAGTCTTTACTCACTGGGTCAACTAGGTCAGTAACTCGTCTTTCTTCATGGTTCGACGTCGTTCAAACTGTAAAGGCTTATAAAGCTTTTTCAGGTATCTCTCCTATTCCTATGTTCAATCATTTCACCACCAACCAAGCTCTCCTGGAAACCCTAGACGGATCTCCACCTTTTATTCATGTTATAGATTTTGATATTGGCCTTGGTTGCCAGTATGCTTCGTTCATGAGAGAGCTATTTGAGAAAGCTGACTCGTGTAAACTCACGTCTCCTGTTCTTCGAATCACTGCTATCGTAACAGAGGACTGCGCGATTGAAACTCAGTTGATCAAACAGTGTCTATCACAATACGCTATTGAACTGAAAATCAGATTCCAGATTGAGTTTGTTCTTTTCCGTACCTTTGAAATGGTATCTTTTAAATCAATCAAGTTTATTGATGGGGAGAAAACAGCCATTCTTTTATCTCCTGCTTTCTTTGGCCGTTTGGGCTCAAGTAATAGCATCACCGCATTTGTAACTGAACTCCGGCGAGTGTCGCCGGGCGTTGTTGTTGTTGTAGATAATGAAGGGTGGACAGAATCTGTTGCCACATCGTTTAGGAGGAACTTTGTCAATAGTCTTGAGTTTTTCTCCATGATATTTGAATCGCTTGATGCGGCGGCCGCTGGTGGAGATTGGGCAAAAAGAATAGAGATGTATTTGTTAAAACCGAGGATTTTTTCCGCCGTTGAGGCATGTGGGAGACGGGTGTCACCGTCGTGGAAGGAGGCGTTTTGTGTGGCGGGAATGAGGCCAATGGTGTTGAGTCAGTTTGCGGATTTTCAAGTGGAGTGTTTGCTGGGGAAGGTTCAAGTGAAAGGGTTCTACGCGGCAAAACGGCAGGCTGAGTTGGTGCTTTGCTGGCATGAGCGGCCCCTTATTGCCACATCAGCATGGAAATGTTAGAAATTAATTAAATAAATATGGGGTTTTGATATATATATATATAGTAGTAGTAATTACCTATTATCAATATTATCATTATAGGTATTTTTGGGATGTAATAATTAATTTATCATCCCAAATCCAATCAAATTGTTTTTGGTTTTTGTAGTCTTTGTTGGTATCATGCTAGAAAAGTAGGGCTGGGTGCCTTTACTCAACCCCTTGGCCTCTCTCTTTTGTATAATTAACATACAAATTCTCCATTCTATCAAAAAGATTTGGAGAAGCATAAATTGAAAGGGATAAAACCCAACTATGGATCCATAATCATCCATCTATTTTATAACCCTAACTTTATAGTTAAGTTTACTTTTGTTTATTCAACTAGCTCTACGGTTAGATAATATATTTATGTTTAAATTTTCCATCTCCAATATTGAAAAAAAAAAAATCAACTAGCTGATGATACTAACGACATAAATAATTAAAAATCAAAACTTAACAGATGATATAATTTAACAGTTTGGCAATTAAGTACTAAATTCTAAACTTGAAAATACTTTATTTATTTTCTTTTTTTTTTTTGAATATCTTGCACAAAGTAAGATAATTTTTTCGTTTTCACCTCTTTTGTCTTTGTAAAAATAGATTTGGAATAGATTGGTATTTAATTTGTTTTAGTATACCAAGCATAAACCAACAAAGTGAATATTTTATTACCTATTATAGTAAGGGCAATTTAGGCAAAACAGAACCAACACAATTCATCAAAATTTTTTGGCTCCTCTCCTCTCAAGATAAACGGCGTCGTTCGGGCGAACAAATTGTAACGAACCCCCTGGTTTAGAGGGAACAAAGTTTCTGTTATGAGAATTGATATTTGATAGTAGCGCGAAATTTCCCCTGCAAAAATCCTTAAACAAAACAGAGAAATTCCTCCATTGTAATAAATTCTCTTTATGCTGATTTCATTTATGGAATGGCTTTTCTCGGATCCAATATAACAAGCGAGGTTTGCCTGAATCTTAATCTTCTTTTGCGATTTCATGTTTTTCTTTTCTTCTAATCGTAGGGTGTTTTATTCGAGCCTCTGTGTTGATCACAACGATCAGATATTCAATATCGTTTATTATGTTACTCTTCTTTCATTCTAATTAATTGTATAATTTTGAGTTTTGGAATGCATCAATTTGATCTTTTTTCTTATTTTCCGACTCAAATTTATCTAGATTACGGAGCAATATTAGGGCTAAGTGCTTCTGAATTACTTGACCACGTCTGTATTGTTTGTTGCTCCGCTTGGCTAGTGGAAATTGAAGTTCCATGCACTTGCTCTCGTCTTCCTTAGCAAAATTGTCCAAAATATAATTGGGATGTGAATTTAGCATCATTAGTATATTAGTTAAAAAAAGCATCTCAAGTATTTTTCCATGAGCATTATTGTCATGTATAATGCTATGCAGGTTGGGTTGCGGTTACTTCTCTGCCCACTTGGTTCTAACATTGTAGTTCGAACAGCATGGTGAGCCTTGATTTTTGCGTCCTTGCCATTGTTAATTTATTTATTATGATAGCATGCTGGTTTATATTTTTGCTTTTCCAATTTCTTTACTTTTTTTCTGTATTCTCTCTCTTTTTTTTTTTTTTTTTTTTTTTTGTGTGGTGACTCGTCCCGTTCGGCCGCTAGTGGAATGCTTATATTATGGAGAGGTTGCCATGGCGGGGTGCAGCTTGGTTGGTGTGGCTTACCGGTGTTGGCTACGGGTGTGAGTAATCGCTTACTGTCGAGAGTGGGTGTAGCGGAGTGTGTGCGGTAGGTCGGTAGCTGTCAGCGTGTATAGCGAATAGAATTTGGGTCTGGCCGAATCATAATCAGGTGTACGTTGGGGGTCGTGGAATCTGGTGGCTCGGATTGTTAGTGATGGGGCCGTAGCATGTCCGTGCTAGGTGATAGGATAGTTGAGATTTGAAAGAAAGAATCATCGGTACAGGTATGTTTATTGTTTTGCTTCGCCTGATTCGACATGATCGGATTTTGGTGTGTCAGCTGTACTGAGAATGGCGCAGTGATTACGCAAATGGCGGCGTGGACAGGAGGGGTTTTGTGGCTGGTAGGTGATGGCGAGATTATTGTGCGGCGGGCGAGGAGTGGGGTCGCGTTCCTGTCGCGTGGGGCCCGGCGGCAGTCACGGGCGTTCGGTGCGTCGTGAATGTGGGTTCTAACATTGTAGTTCGAAACAGCATGGTGAGTCGTCTTGATATTTTGCGTCCTCTGGCCAATTGTTGAATTTATTTATTTGATGCATGCTGGTTTTTTTTTATTTGCTTTTTCCTTCTACCTTATTACATTTTATTTTTTTATCTTAGAGTATTCACATCAATTATTATATGATATATTATTTTATTTTTTGAGACCCGGGGTTTTTCCTGTCATTTTAATGTATTGAGCATACTTATAAAAATTTTGGTGGCAGAAATTTAATTAGGACCTTCCTTCTTTGCACGGCGTCATGAAATTTTGTGAAAAATGTTGGGGGAATTAAGTTTGTAGCTGCTCTTACCAGCTGTTCTGTGGGAGTTGTTTTACCGTATACTCCCTTTCGGCATTGGGGAAGTCAATGAGCAGCAAGAAGTGGCTAATATAAGCTGGCAGGATTAGAAGGTTGTGCTTTACTTAGTGTGAACGATGGATATATTTAGGTATGGGCCTACTTACTGCTTGCATTACAGTCATAGTTTCCTCTTTTTTTTTTTTTTTTTTTTTTGAGACCCATTTTCTGTCATTTTAATTATGCATCTATAATTTGGTGCAAATTTAATTATGGACTCTCATTCTTAATTCCGACAGATCATAAATATTGTATGATTGGGAATTAAGTTTATGCTATGCTCTTACAGCTGTTCTGTGGGAGTTGTTTTACCCGTATACTCCACTTTCAAGGCCATTGAGAAGAAAGATCAAAATGAGCAGCAAAAGTGGCTAATATACTGGGCAGGTTAGAAGGTTTCTTTTACTTAGTGTGACGATGGATATTCTTAAGGATATGGGCCCTACTTACTGCTTGGCATTAACAGTCATATTTCCTTCTTTTTTTGTACAATTGCAGCATATGGTTCCTTCACCCTTGTAGAAGCATTTGCAGACAAGTTGATCTCTTGGTACTGTTCTGGACACTCAATTTTTATGTTATAAATTCTGAACCATTCCCATTTTTAGCATAAGAGATAAGACAAGCTCTATCTAATGTCGCAGATGCAACATATGAAATTAGAAAGTTCCAAGCTGTGGCCAAAAAGATAACCAAACTTCCATGTACACTTGCTAAGCATATTTGTAGAATGATGTTTCTTAGTTTTATAAATTTGACACTTTAGTTCTTTTACAGAATAAAACCATGTTATTAATCAAAACAATTTTTTTTTTTTTGAACCTAAGTTTAAGCCCATAATTTTTTTTTTTTTTTTGGTTTTGGAAAAAGAAAGGGCCAGAGTCTAAGTTAGTCAAATCTCATGTATCTATCATTCCTTGATCATTCTTTCACCTTTTGCAGGGTTCCAATGTATTACCATGTGAAGTTCGCATTCCTAGTGTGGCTTCAACTCCCCCTTTCTGATGTAATTTTTAATACTGCAAAGATCCTGGAATCTTCTTTATCAATGTGCTTATTTTCATTATTTCTCTTCCAATTTTGCTTTCCCCCTGTCCCCACGTTTTTATTTTATTTGTGTGTGCACGTGTGATTATTTGAAACATTAGAGTTGCTTAATGAGTGTATAGGGTTAGTCAGAAGATTGGACTATTTAGAGTACCCTGTTTTTCCTTGACTTTACGTTAAACATTCTGGAGGGGTCCATTATCTTCAACTCTGACAATGCAAAAAAATGAGAAATTTTCATTCTCTATTTCTCCCCTGTTTCAATGGAACATTCAAATGGCTCTAATACTGGACTTAAGCTCTGTATTCTTTCCTCAGGGTGCAATGCAATTGTACAAGAACCACCTGCGTCCATTCTTCTTGAGACATCAAGCTAGGGTTGATCTGCTTGTGGGCTTGACATATGGTGAGATGGTAGGGCCCTATTCTAGTTCAACATTTTTGAGAGTTTTAACATTTGTGAACATGCCAATGCAGGGGTATCAATGTTCAAAATACTAAATTTTAATGCAGTTTAAGATGTTATTTGGCTCAGCGTTTGGTTAAATTTGAGGAAACTATGCTTGGGCACTTTTTCTAATATTCAACTTTTTAGATGAGGATACAGATAAATGGTTACTTGTTCAAATTTGCAGGTCAGAATTATCAGCAAACACCAAGCAGAAATTGAATATGCTAGGGCTATACTTTTGAAGATCACAGGCCCAGGTTAGTGCGTTGCTACGGCTATTTTGTTGACATGATTAATATGTTACTTGGCTAACGCTGAAATATGTTATCTTGGTCCTGGAGCAGCTGACCAAACGTCAAAACGTGAATCTGATCTGTCAGTAGAGCACCTAGCAATTGAAGGCGAGACAAGGACAAGCACAGATACTGAATCTGATTTTGATGATTAACTCCATTTATGTTGTTCATTTACATGATTTCATATCCTCGTATATTCTATGAAGGTAGCTCCCTGGCACACCTCTGTCAGTTGCAGTAGTCTCCGAACTCAATCGGCAGAGAACTTCTGATTGTCTATGGTGGCCGGATATGGGTCACAAAAAGTAGTGCAATTTTTTAGCAAGAAATTATAATTTTTTGTCACCGGACTGCGGATGGTTTGTTATGTATTCCTTGTAAAAGATCATCCACTTGAAAATTTGTCTAATAGTAGGCAATTCTATTTCCAATTAAAGTCGTTACCTTCTCTATCTTGTCAGGAGTTTGAGGTCAGTATTGTTAATTTCAGCATTGCTGGAGATGTCCAAGACGGAAACTGATAAAAATGACATTTCTTTAGCCATTTTTCGTAAACTGTAGCAAGTAGAACAAAAGATAATGTGAGCTCCGCTATAGCAAAAGATAATCTAATTTTAGTATAGGGACGTTTGTATGTGTTTTGCACCTTTCCTTGAAAAAATGCTTCGGTTGCAAATCCATCAGTTTACACATTTAGATAAATACATATACTGTTGATGTTTGCAGAGCAGCTACCGTAATGGTAAGATAACCAAATCAGTATAAACTTGTCCAAATAGAGAGAAAAAAAAAACCTCTATTCCTTTTCATCCTCAATCAAATTCATTTGATTAATAAATACAACAATGCGCATAAACTAAATGAGGCGCAGACTCTGACTGAAAAATTTGTAAATAAAATGTTACAATTTTAACTGAAGGGTTAAGGCCTTAAGGGTGTAGATCGGTAAGGAGATCAGTAAGGAAAACCAATGTTCTATGCTCAATTTAAGCTAGTCATAATCTAATGATTGTCAATATATATTCTTCTCCACTGCTAACTGTTTCCCTCATCAACACGAGACTGAACAACTGAGGATTGGTTGCTTTGTTCGAGGTTAGCTACTGCATCTGGTCCGTACATTCGTACCAACTCTTCCTGAAAATGAAACCACTATTGTTATAGAAAGGCATATATGTCAATTAATTAATAGACATTTCCTCAGTTAGAAAATAGGAAAATCACAGTTATCGAGTGAGTGAGAAAGATGAAGTTTCAAGTAAAAAGCTAGAGATTAGTATTAGAATAAACCTTAATGGAATCATTTTCAGATTTGAGTTTCTCGCATTCTTCGGAGATCCTCTGCAGTTCATCTCTAAGATTGCGGTTGTCATTGGTCAAATTCTCTACCCTGGCTTGTAGCTCTTCACACTCCGCCTGGCAAGGATGATAAATCAAAACATTGACAATTTAAGAACAAACGAGCAAGTCAATAAATATATTATGATGAACTTCTAAAGATACTATTTCCCAAATTTGCAATTGCGTTGGCTCTCAAGACCATAGAGCAAAAGACAAAGAACTGCAACAAATTTTTAACATTTCCTTACAGAGGGAAAGCCATAATATGCTGAACTCACAGAAGAGTAAAGGCAACCTAGATGTGCGTAAGTCCCGATATTGTTAAAATTGCTTTCCCCAGATCTTTATATCTTGTCTGATCGTTTTGAGGATCATATGATTTGTGAAGTGTCCTAACTATATGAGCTATAACAGAATTAAGTTTCATTTGGCCTGCTTCTAGGAGCTGCAATGACGCCTTATCTTCTATAGGAAAATAGTTGGAATAAATGTCTAGGCCAACTGTAAAGGAAATAAATATTTATATTCTCTTCCAACCCCCCCCCCCCCCCTTCTCATAGGAACATAATAGTTGGGAATTAATGCTTCTAGGCCACTGTAAAAGCGTAAAATAAATATTATAGGTATCTCTCTTCCAACTTCCACCTCCTCTTCCGCCCCCCGCAAACACCAAAAAAAAACAACATGGAAAAAATTTACGATAACACTAAATGAAAATAAAAAGTGGGACCAATATTATTACGCATATGGCAGTATATACATTCTGGACAAAGAAATAATGTGAAACACCTGAAGTGTGCGGGAAAAATGCAAAGACTGCAACACTATGTACCCACTGCTCTTCCGTAATCTTTGGATCTTTCCTGTGCTGAACTCCACCTGTTAGTATGCTGAACCATCTTTCTCCCCCCCCCCAAAACCAAAAAAAAAACATGGAAAAAATTAATAAATAAATGAAAAAAAGTGGGACATATTATTCGATATTGGCGATAACATTGACAAAGAAATAAGTGAACACCTGAAGTGTGGGAAAATGCAAACTGCAACTGTACCTGCTTCCGTAATCTTGATCTTCTGGCTGACTCCCTGTTAGATTGCTTCCTCTTCTGCCTTTTCAGCTCACGTTCATCCTATCACAGCACCAACATATAACTCAGTGGAATTGATATAAGGCTAGCTCTAAGTACGAATAAATACTGACCCCAAAACCAACAAATGAGAAAATAACATAACTCATGAATTTCCAGAAGAAATGAAATATAAGATGGAATAAAAGATGTGTAAAATATGAAATTCAAACTGCAAGTGTCAAGCCAATGTATCAAAGAAAGGCCAGTTGCAGCAAAGCTGAACACGTGTTAAATTGTATACTTTATAATTAAATAAATTGAAAAGAAAAGAAAATGAACACATGTTCAAGAAAACTACAAAAACTAACGGCAAATTCCATACTTGAATCCATTGCTCAGGCATTATTGCAGGAACTATCGCTGATGAAGTGCCAGATGCGTTTGGTCTAATTTTTGCAGCTCCAGAAGCGGCGGCAGCAGCGGCAGGAGATGCATTCCATAAGTCCATTCCAATGTTCAGATTAGTAGCAGGCATAGACACAACAGGTTTCCCTGGGACTGCAGCCTGATTTGCCCCTGTAGTATTATTTTGTGCATTTGATGCAGTAATGTTAATATGGAATACAAATAAAAAGGATGTCCCAAGTGCATTAGTTCAATAACTAATGTGGTTATAGAACAACTATTATAGCAAATGGAACAAGAAATAATTGGAATGAAGATAAAAAAACATACCATCTGCAAGCATCTGATTAAAACTCCCCTTCTTATTTGCAGCAAATTCCTAAATAAGGCAGATATTCATTAGAAAATCCAAGATCCCTATACAACCAATCTACCACAATTTGCAATTTGCATCAGCAGGTCAACACGGAAAAATTGCAATTCGAATACTAACGGTATCTGATTTCATATTATATGCATTGATTTAGCATCAACAGTTTCTACATGCTGGAAGATCATAGCCATGATCATTCAAACCAAGCGATAAAGTCACTGCATATTGCAATTATTAAATAACAAGAAAAGATTGACATATACCTGTTGGTTAGTGTTCTCATCACTTGCATCTGAGGAGCCATCGCTACCACTTTCAGCACTATTTAAAGCATTTAATTATCAGACAAAAATTCATTATACGGAACAATATATAAGTATATATTGAGACATCTAAGAGATGCAAATAAAAATTCAGCAATTAGCTAAGGCTTGACAAACCTTTGGGAGGCACCATCATTTCCAGAAGCCGAAGCTGCCTTTACGCTCTCAACTGCCTTGCCAGCTGAAGTTCTCTTGGATTTTTTGGCTGAAGCCCAGTCTTTTCCGTCAGAGCCCTTTCCTTCTAACTCCGTATTTGTTTGTGCTGAATTTGGTGTCTACAGAAGAGATGAAAAACAGCCAAATTGAATAACGCAATCAATACTACTGAGTTATATAAAGACAGGGAATAATGCTGAAATGCAATCGTAACATTCAATATTACCACAGTCATATTAGGATGGGCATATACTCCCCCAGCAGGATATAAAGCTGGATATGGAACCGGGGTCCCGTAGGGTGGGAGTAAAGGATGCTGAAAAGTTTGCAACAGAGAAGCAAATAAGAGACTCCTCTTTGTCAGGATATCTAGAGAGACATACCTTTTCCAAGTATAAAATGCTAAACATTATTAAATAAAAGAGACATTTACCTGGCTTCCCCAGAGATATGGATGAGGAGTTGGAGATGGAACAGTTGATGCAAAAAAGGGAGGTGGAGTAGCTCCAGCACCATAATAAGCCTGGAAATATAGCTGGCTTGTAAGTATCATCGATAATTTAAGAAAGCACTATTTAAGCTATGAACTTCATAGACATAAACCTGCATAGAATTTGACCAATCAGGATATGAAGGTGTCGTTGGTATCTCCTGCAAATACCAACAGACATTAGTAAAGTCATCCATGGTTCGCACTGTACATAAGAGATTGTCTTTCTTTTTTTTTTTTTTTTTTTGGGGGGAACTTCAAATTAGACATAAAAACCTGCATAGAGAATTGGGACCAATCAGGATATGAAGGTGTCGTTGGTATCTCCTGCATAATCACCAACAGACATTAGTAAAGTTCATCCAGTGGTCAGCACTTAACATTAAGAGGATTGTCATTT
The DNA here is from genome assembly GCF_014843425.1 of Jatropha curcas. The sequence continues at coordinate 989,898 of NW_023590567.1, forward strand.
CTTTTTTTTTTTTTTCCTTTTTGGGGTGTGGTCGGTAGCTGAGAGGAGGAACAGTACTTGAGTCGGAAGAGCTGGATTGAAGGTCTTAAGCAGGTGTCCGCTAATCCTGTCGCGCCTGTTCCCATAGCATTAAACTCAACAACTTATCACCCAGTTGCAACACTTTCAATCCGGTTTCTTGCTAAATCTGAGGCAAATATCTAATGAAGTTCCTGCCACATTTTATACGATTACCATGTACATTTAGAAACTCAAAATAGTTTTCCTATTCCAAAAACCCACTTATTTACTCGCTTGCTTGATAAGAACATGAAAGCAATTTATCTCAGCATTTAAACCATGTAATAGGAAATTATAAAATATAAGGCAGTCTCAAGAATTCCTTTCAACATGGAGTACTAGGGCATTTTTTTTTTTTTTTTTTTTTTTTGGGGGGGGTGGGTGGAGAGGAGGAACAGTACTTGAGTCGAAGATGCTGGTTTGGAAGGCTTAGCAGGTGTGCTATCTTCCCCTGTCCCCATAGATAAACTCAACAATTATCACCAGTTCAACACTTCCAATCGGTTTCTTGTAAATCTGAGCAATATCTATGAAGTTCCTGCACATTTTATACGATATAACCATGTACATTAGAAATCAAAATAGTCCTATTCCAAAACCCACTTATTACTCGCTGTTGATAAGAACATGAAAGCAATTATCTCAGCATTAACCATGTAATAGGAAATTTAAATATAAGGCAGTCTCAAGAATTCCTTCAACATGGAGCTGGGCATTGAGATTGTTCACCACAAGCAAAAGAATACCAAAAAGACATCAAGTGGCGAGGAATGGACTATGTAATATCAAGTTAAAATCATTATCAGCATAAATGCCAACTGCAGATTACTAGACCCTCATATTTTATTCATGAATACAAACTCCAACTGGTTTTGGCCTCTTCAATATCATTGCTATATATTGTAAGTTTTACAGTAGATCTCCAGCACCACTTCATTTGCTTCTGCCAAATTCTATAAAGAAAGCTTGAAGTTGAAGCTATTTAAAGATTCAGCAGGAAACCAAACAGTGGAAAAAGGAAGGGGAAAGAGCACAACTTGAAAACCATATTCTAATTTATTCCAATCTTTCCAGGAAAGTTATGTTCCTTTTTCTATGCAAAAGGTCACCTATGATTCACATCTTCCAGTAGGTTGCATCACATGATTCTCTGTTAGAAAATGCCAATGTACTCACTTCAGACTTGCTAGTGTATCAAAAAAGCAAACATCAAAACTTCACAAACATTAAATTAGAGATCTTAGCTAATTGTTTTTGACCCAGAACATAACCCCCTGTACCAGCTAAACTGGCTGATCAAGCTAAACATTCAAAGGAAATGGCAATAGAGCAAACAGCTTGATAATACCTTAGAAGAAAAACTTAGGTGGCCCAATCAGTACTACTGTGGGCCATGCATACGATGACTTTGCCATTTAGCCAACTGCACGTGGTTCCATCTCAAACCCAATGGGTCAACCCAGACTCCGTGGCTAGTTTGCAATATAATTTTTGGAGTTCAGAATATTTGGACCTGTGCCAATGATAACCAAGATTCCTAAAGGTTGAAAGACAAACAATATCCTACCACTCCTAGCATATTCAGAAGAACCCCTTCATTACCATAACCTGTCAATTATCTTGATATGATACGACAAAGATCAAAACCTAGCAAATTTCCGTTCATTATACTTGAACATATTCCATACTCCATTATGACCATTCATCGCACAAAATATAGCAAGCCAGCATTATCACAGTCTCTAACTTGAACAATATAAAACATAGCAATCCTAGACTATCACACAAAATATTTCTTTGCGCTTCTGCTAAAAAATGAGATAGAAAGTCATTTTTTCGTTCCCAACCTGAAAGTTAATGTTAGAAAAAAGTGCTACATATGTACCCACCCCTTTAGAGAAATACTACTGTCGTCCTCTAGTTAATATGCTAGAGGGATTGTTCTTACCTTACATGCACAGAAAATTTGACAATTGAAGTGCACAAATCCAACGCCTAAATCAAATTCCAAATATTCACACATAAGTGAAGCTAAGCTAACAACTGGACAAAAGCGAATAAAGAACCACCATAACGAATTGTTGGCAGTTCCCTATAGCAATCTTAAAACTAAAAACAAGACAAAACCCAATTCAGAAATACTCGTAGAAACGAAGTTTTATCACAAAATTAAGCTCCCAAACTGATTCTACAATAGAATTATAGATCCAGATGCATAGTAAATAAAATTTGAAGAAAAAAATAAACAAGCCAAAACATCAGGAACCAAAAGATACACATGCATAAACAGAGTAAAAAAAAATTAGGTGAGAGGGAAAGAGTGAGAACCTGGTTTCATGTCGTGGAAGAAAGAGTAGTGAGGTGGAAGTCCAAGTGGGATACTTTATAAACACCAACCAAAGAGAGAAGAGAAAGAGCCTTCCTTTCTTCTAGATACTGTCCCTTTTTTATCTAAAAAGATCAACGGTTGATAACTTAAGACAGAGACAATGTCAACAGCTAAGACAATAAAGAAACTAGCAATCCCCTAATCTCAGAGTTCCACTGTCTGTGTCTGTTTTGTCTTTGGAACTTAAAAAAAGATCAGATTTTTCTTGTAAACAAATTCGCAGGAGAGAGAGAGAGAGAGAGAGAGACAAAGAGAGAGGTGATAACTGATGATGTGGTGGAGCGGTGGCCAATGGGAGGTTGAGGACCAGGAGGAGGAGGCTGGAGGTGACCGGTGGGCGAGAGATTAGGGTTTGTTGGCGGTGACACGTGCCAGAAAGAGGAATCCAGCTGTCGAAGTTTTACTGGATTGAGTTTTTTATAAAAAAAATATGACTTGCGAGCTATGGATGATTCATCGTTGACAGCCAAATGGATAATCTTTTCTAAAAAAATTAACAACCAGAAAAATACAACCAATTCCCACCACCTTATTAACTACTACTTTGCTTTGTTTCCATATTTTGCCATGTCAGCATAATGGCAAGTTTGTAAGTTTTAACAACTTTTTTTTTCAATAATTAATTTAGAATTTTCAAAAATATCTTAGCATGTCGTTTTGCAAGTAATAAAAAAAATAATTAAATTTTCAAGAAAAAAAAGAAGTAATAATGTTTGAAAATATAAAAAATTATAAATTATCGTTTGAATTAATGAAATATGAAATTTATAAACTCTAATTCAATAGAATTTACATTCTATCATTAGATTAAAAAATAAACATTATGTATTTAAAAGATATTTTTATAATAAAATTAAGTGATTTAAATTTCACATCCATTGAAACAATGAAATTTTCATATGCTGAAATTTATGGATTGTATCTTATGTTTTCTCAATAAAAAAAATTAATAAATTTGTGAAATATTTAAATTTCATCTTCAAATCCAAATGAATTTTAAATGCAGGTCTTAAAATTTTCAATTCAATCAATTTTATAATAAAATATTAAATAAAATTATCTGAAATAACAGTTAGAGATTTTGTTGTCATTAGAATATTGTCCTCTCTTAGAACTTTTTAGCCCCATGTTTCCAATTTACAAAATGCCAAAACATTACATTCAAAAGCTTTTCTAAATGTCTGACTACATCTATAGCTAAGCTGAGACGCCACCTTTAAGAAGTAAGCCAAATTGCAAAGCAGAGAACAGTGAGCACATAGCTGTTTTTTAATTTTTATTTTTAGCAAGAAAAATGGTACAAGACTACGATCTCCTGAAACTTTTTCCTTCATTTCCTTCTATCTCTGTAACCTGAGTTCTTCTATTTGATGTTTAAGAAAACAATGGCTACTAAGCAAAAAGCCTAACTTCTAAAAAGCTATCTAAAGCATGGGGAAGACGATTGATTATGTACATAAAATTCACTTCTAATATGGGAATTCTTTGGTCCTTTTAACACCAAAACATAGCTTCATCAGGTAACCAGGTTAATCCGATAGGCATTTGTCGAAACACGATAGGAAATTGGACAACTTGCTCTTTCTCTTCTTGGCCTTTTCATCAGATTTCTTCGTCGCATTGTCAGTGCCTGTGTTATTTCTGGTGTCTTCAATCTGAATTACTCTAGGAGGTGTCATCTCTGCAGGACAAAGTGTAGTGAGAAACTTTTTCAGATAATTTGTAATTTCCATGAATTCAGGTCGGAGAGATGGGTCCTCTGACCAACAGGATTGCAAGAGAGGGACTAATTCTTCAGGAATATTCTCCAAGCTAGGCCTTTCCTTCTGAGGGTAACAGAAAGAGAAGAAAAATCTTAAATCTTCTTATATACATGATTTTGGAAAACAAATTACATGGAATAGAATAACAGCTATGATGATTAGTATTTTCTTAAAAAAGTAAGGTAACATACATGGGCAACAGCAGCATATGCTACAGTTATGTGATCCCTTCCCTTGAATGGAGCTTTGTTTGTAAGCAACTCCCAGAGAACGATTGCGAAACTATACACATCGACCTTATGGTCATAATGCTTTTTCATTCCAACTCGAAGTGATGCTTTGCTGAATAACTAATTTGCAAAATAGTGAGAAACAATTAGACAGAATAATAAGATTCATCGCATACAGAAGTTGAAACCAAGAAAAGAAATAAATACTTCAGGAGCCATCCACCGGTAAGTGCCAGCTTCACAGGTCATTTCATTTGTTATTTCCTCTCTGGCTAGCCCAAAATCAGCAACCTTAATTCGTTTCTTCTCTTCTGTGAGAAGTAAATTGCCTGCACTAACCACAAAGTGTATGTGAGTAGATGTTAGCAATTGTTCAATTATTAATTAAAGGTTCATGAGTATAAGGAAGCTTATATGATAGAAGACATCAAAATGAATTTTTATTAAATCCTTCTAGAATTCTTGGAATAAATATGATTTGCAATTTGCAGTTTGTTTAAGCTTGGACTACGGTGCTTTGTGAAATTAATGGGGAAAAAAAAATCTAGGATGAAAAGATGCTGAATTACTAGGCTTCAAGTCTCGATGAATGATGCCATTGTCATGCAAGTACTCCATGGCTCGAGAAATATCTAGTGCCAAACTTATACAAAGTTTCAGATCCAATCGTCTTGGGCGGATGCTCCACAAGTACTTCTGTAGGGTACCACCTCTCAGAAGTTCAGTAATTAGAAACAAAGCTGGTTCCACAGACACGCCAATCAACTGTTCATACAAAGTTCATTTTACGACCAAGGATATTGTTGATGGAAATATATATCTGGTACCAAAATACTAAAACAAAAGAAATAAACATAGTAAATGTATTGAAAAAGTGAATTTTATTAGTTCTAGCAAGTTAAGAAACCAAATAACTACCATAAGTAGAAGGGCAAGAAAGCAGAGATATTTATGATAGCAAATCAAATTTCAGATGTGTGAAAGAAGGTCTGAATTACAAATTTTAATGTGCTGCTTGAGATATTGCTAGAGCGTTTCTCTCTCCAAATGAAATGAATAAGCAAAGATAGAACAAAAGAGCTTTAAATGGATAATCAAGCCTAATCATAGAAGTGGAAAGATAAACCACTATAGATGATTTTCTAGTACGTGGAAAATATGACATGTGCTTACACATATAGTAATGCCAGACAAAACGAAAATATAGAAAATCTGAACGGTTAACTTAAAAACAACCAAATCATTAGCTGATATATTCAACAGTTATGCTGCAAAGTGAAAAATAGGAATCTTAGACGAAGGGTTCAGACTTATTGTCTCTGTTAATTTCAACCACTAGGAAACTAGGAAATCACATAAAGATGTACAGAAATTAGATAATAAATTCATCTGAAATTAAAAAGAAAACATCGATGAATATGAATACAATGAAATACCTTCACAACATTTTCATGGTTCATCTTAGCTTGCAATAAAACCTCCCTCTGAAATTTTTCCTTATGTTCAAGAATTACAGCTGATGTTCTCATTGGCTGTATTATCTTCACAGCAACAGGTCTGGACTCAAACCTAGGAGGAGTTCCCAAATAACATCAACATTATAATCCAGGATATCACTTCTCAACCAAGGTCAGTATACGAACTCGAAATGTTCAGAAGAGAATAATAAATGCACACACAACAAGCATACATTTCAAATTTACATATTGTTAAAATCTAACAAATTTAGGCCAAATTTTCCTAAAAATATGTTAAATATTAATTCATCTTCTACCATATATCTTCATTGTTATTGTGCAAGGAAATTTTATCTACGTCCTAAGCATAATCCAAGGGTTCTTTTCCTACAGCTAATATTTTAGATCGAAATATTCATAATGTCAACCAAAGCAGAATGATATAAACTGACTTGACTAAATAATGACAATCCAAATAACTAGGAATTGTCAAAAATTTTATTCAGTTACATTGCACCAAAGTAGATATGTGCATCTCATTTGCAGGGATTATTCTTCTCATTCATCTTGTGTTCTCTTGCACCTTAAAAAGGAGTTATTTCAGTTCTCGTGTTCCATCTACATTCATTTTTCTTGACTCCAATTGTAACTTCTTGTATTTCATGTACAACACTTCTCCTTATCACTCTTGCACGTAAAAATGCTAATTCTAGCTGTAGTAAACATTTAGACACAATATCTTGACTACCTTATATGCAGATGACAACGCATAACTAGCTTTGATGCCTTCATTTTTCTTAATTAGATGACAACTACACACAACTGAACAACTGCTTCATAAAAAAATGATGTCAAAGAACACAGTAATAATATGTGCTTAGGAGTTCCCATGGCCGTTGTTTACTTATATATGCAAATAATGCAATTATAAATCCATTACCTTGAGCTCTCAAAGTTAAATCTCAATCGATATAAGGCAACTCCTCCAGTTATGATAGGTACCCATACCATATAAAGCATCTAATTTACTTTGATATTTATAGAACATAAATTGCTAGAGATTTACATAAATTGCTTAGATTCTGCCATTTACTATTTAGCATATGAATCATTCAAAACGTTTATCAGTATTTATTTCAAGTTTAAGGAACTCTCACAACAGGAGGTAGAGATTGCATCGCAGACATTGCTAGTGGATGTTGTAGTTCACAATACAACTCATCAATCACCACATTGATGTCAAGTTAATTACTTTAACAAATTCTGTTTCCTAAAAGCAGAGACTGTATATGGCAGTTAGTGTTGTTCATGCTTTATAACATAGAAGCTACTCTGGCAGTTTCCATAAAGACAACTAAAGGACTTCTAGCAACTAAAACATTTTAACCAATTTTGAATATTGCGGAGTAACTCAATTCAACTAGCCAACTCAAAAATTTTAATGCTCTCCTACACTACCGAGTACAGACAAAAGAATCCAGAAGTTAAAATATTTGTTACAGCCATGAGAATTGCCACCCTTATGCAATTCTGAATTATTCATTTACATGCATGGTAATAATCATATACTGACAACGACAAATTAATACACATCACATGCATCGGTGACGAGCCAGGATTTAGAAGGGTAGAGAAATTTTAAAACTTTGGGGGGAGGCAAAATAGTAAAAAATCATACATTTATAAGGAAAATTTAAAAAAAAAGAAAAAATCGGTCCAGTGCATGCATGTCCACGTGCATGACAGTGAATGCATCAGTCAATTACACAGTGAATCCAAATTAAATGAAAAGCTTAAGGGAAATCCATATTACGTAAATCTAAACTGCAAAAGGATAGCCTAATTGTTGTTTTACCGTGATTTCTTTTTTGCTTTAAGAATCAAAGATTTTTCGCTTTTTGTACAAGTTGATACCAACCATAGAGCTCTTTATCACAATGCAGTGGATCATAAGAATATTTACTTTATTTTTCTGCTTTATGAACAACAACAACAAGCATTTGTTCATTGATGAAAAAAATGCATAAGCAGGAAATGTCATTTCTTTTTCTCTCTTTCCTCAACACAAGGTAGTATATGAAAAACATGAAAATGCAAAGTTAGCACATGGGATCCTACTAGAGAAACAAGCATCCAAAACAGAGACATTATTATAGAACATGAAATTTCACTAAATTAATATTCAACTACCTATAGTGATTCTAGCTCACAAATATCATTAATTTATTGTAACAGATAGAGACATTTCCTAAAATTGTATTTAACTAATAACGCCATATGTCAACCAACACAGAACAAGCTATTAAATGATTCTAAAACCACTAAGGTTAAGCATTACAATTAAAACCCAGAATTCTAAATAGCAAAAATAACACAATTATCAACGGCGCAAAACAAATCACACATGAAAAGCAAAAAAAGAAGCTGTGAACATGCACATAATGTGATTAATTTAAGTAATAAATACAAATCAACAAAAAGAAAAGGCCTTTCATTTACTGCAAAGATAAAGAACATACTCTCCCTCGTAGACAAGAGAATAAGGCCCTTCAGCGATCAATTTTCGAACAAGCACACGACAAGGATCAATAAGCAAGCTTTTATCGATGTTGAAAACGAAGTCGTTCTGCAAAATAATCTCTTCCTCGTCTTCGGCATCGTACATTGCCGATGTTTTCTTCTTGTCTTGGTTAAGCCTTCGGCCTTGCATTACACAGTAATCATACATAGAGAGAGAGAGAGAGAGAGAGAAAGAGACCAAGAGAGTGTCTTTTATTTTATAAGAAAAAACAAAAAGGTTTTTCTTTTTCACAAAAACAAGAAAATTAGGGGATTTGATTACATGTGTTTTATTTTATTTTATTATTTTTAAAACAAAACTTTATTGGTGGAAAAATAAATAAATAAGAGTTTATTGTGTTTGGGAATTTAATTATTTGGCTATTATCTTTATTAAGTATATTTTTGATAGCAGAGAAATTAGAGCTTGTTCCATATTATTATGTTTAAAAAATTATTTTTTTTGAATGTATTATTTATGATTGAGAAAAAAAAAAGAGTGGTAAGTAATTGTTTTTGTAAGTTTCTTTGAAACAAATTGTTTTTTTAAATTTTATGACTTCAATTAAAGAAATATTTTTTTGTTTACCAAGATATAATCTAGTGGTAAGTGCATACACGATCTGATAATAGATTCAAGTTTAAATCCCCTCCTTCAATGTTAAATTTTTTTTTTTATTTATCTCATATTATACGGTATTTTTCTTTTTAAAAGTACAATAAATTTATTAATGATTTAATATTTTTTATTTAATATGTCTTGTTATCTGTAATTTTTTATTCCTTTTTTTATTAGGATGACATTTAATATTAATATAAAAATATATTAAAAACATAGAATTAAAATTTTATTATTCAAACAGTATTAATTACTTATTCTTAATTTTTTTTAAGTCTATCTTTATGGAATAGATGAAAAAATATTTATAAAATATTTATTTTTCTTAAAAATTTAAACATTAAAATCAAGTATTTCTTTTTTTGTAAGATACCCTTTATAAATATTGTTTTGTCCAAAATTATATTTCCATTTGAGAAAATTAAGAAATATTAATTAACTTTTTTATTTTAGCTTATTTGTATTAAACACAATAATTATTGTGTACAACTTCTGAAATCTATTATATTATACCGTCGCCCTTTCTCTCTCTTAATTTTTGAGGCAGATTAAATGATAAAGAATTACTAAGATTAGACTAGGTGAGAACAAGGATATTTAGTCATTAACAAGATATTATATTATAATTTAAGTGATTTAATTGATTTTTTATTTATCATGTGAAAGTTTTAAATGATAAATAAAATCAGGCAGTAGGAGCAATATATTTATAATCTGTAATCTATATTAATAACATATATAGAAATGATAATGAATGCGAAGAACATTAGGATTTTCAAAAAAAATGCCCTTACTAGGTTTATAGAATGACAAAAATATCATTAAAAATTTCAATTTGATTGGATAAAAAATAAAAGTAATATAATTTTGATTGATCATATTAATTAATTTTCTATTTAAATTAAACTCTATTGGATATTTATACTATATAAAGAATATAAATACGATATGAATATAATATTTTTAAGGATTATAATTTAATTTTGATTGTATTAATTTCTTATTTAGATCTAAATTCTACAGATAAATTAAAAATTTACTCTCCGTCCTACCTTAATAGTAATAAATAGGTATTTTACTTTATTCAACTTTAAGTCCTCTTTTAAGATTTTAAGACTATATTAATTATTTTTTAAATTTTATTTATATTTATTAGGTGTAATTTATTTTTATATTTATATTTAAGAATTGCGATTTAGATATTCTACCATGTATTTTTAGAAAATTAATTAATGAAGATCTATGGATTCTAAGACCAAATATTAGAGCATCAATTGCCCGTAATTCCTTTCTAAAATTAGTGATCCGTTTACTAAATTACTTACATGATTTAATTCCATGGATTGTTGTGAAAGATAATCTAAAAATATATATATATTTTTTCAGAATATAACTACCCATACCCGAAATTTATTTTATTAACAAAAGATAACTAGTCTGATAAAGAGGGCTTCCATTATTAGTATATCATGTGGTCTTAGGCCCATAATGTAAGGCCCATTACTAGTTTATAATTTCATAATAAAAAAATTAATTCTAATACTAATATTAATGCTTGTATATTACCTATATGAGTATTAAGTTATTGACATGACATCATGTCTTTAGCAGCAGTTATTAAACCCGGACTTAACCAGCAGGTTGACCTAGAAAATTGGTAAACCCAATCTTTTGAGCCACTTTTATTTTTAAATTATTTAAGAAAGAAAATGATAATGAAACAGTTAAACCGTAGTTAAATCCGCTAATATAGATCAATTTAATTGGACAATTGCATTTATTGTAATTATAATTGTTCAATTCATTGTAATTATAATTGTTTATTTAATACTAATTAAAATATTAATTACCAGTTAAACCAGTGGCTCATCCACCGATTCCGGACGGGGTTCAATAACATTTGAAAATGATTAAGAAGGTGCCACGTTACCCAGAATAAATTAGTGAAAGATAGAGAAAAAGAAGTTTGTCGTCCTTTTTTCATATTTTTTATTTTTTACTTTTTATTTTTTTTGGTGACAGATATTAGACATTTGAAAGACAGTTGTTCATCAATGTGTCGTTGGCTTCTGTCTTCCAGTCAGTTATACTTGTTGGAATTTCTAAAGATTCCAGATGTGTTCTCTTTTCCATTTTTAATTTGATAATAATAATAATAATAATTTACTTTATTAGCATCTTGTTTTCTTTTTCTTCTTTTTGAATCGCGTAATAATATTATTTATTGTAATTTCTTTTTTTTAAAGAAGAAAAACTACAAATTAACCCCATTGTATATGTTTCTTCACTCTTAACAAATTCAAGATTTCAAGATGGTTGAAAGGTGGTCAAATTTTCTTATTGGGCAACGGTCAAAAATGTATAAAATGCTATCTACCAAGTTTTAAAAGTGATTCGTACGAAAGTTTAAATTCAAAATTTCGAATTAAAATTTGAAATTATTTTAGTATTAAAGTATAAAATTGTTAATTGCATAAACACTTAGATCAATCAATCCCAACTCCCAAGTCATTAACTTGAAGATAAGGCAACACATCAATGTTTTTTCCAAAATTAGTGTGGTCTTATCCTGTATATAGTTGAGCCTTATCTTCTCTCTGAGCGTTTTATTAGTTACTCTATCTTTGTCCACGTGAAGTGTTGATTCGGTCTAAATTTCATAGTAACTAGATATGGTTTCCTTTTCTTCTTTTCTTTCAAATATATTCTTTTAGCTTTTTACAATAATTTGTAATCTTATACATAAATTAATTTATCAATTATTATTTATTTTGATTAGTGTTTCCATGTTCGGCTAAATTTAGATTTCAAACTTTAACTTTAAAGTAAAATTCGTCTGAAAATGCAATTTATTTTTCCTAATCAACCGGTAAATTATTTCTTATTAATTGATATTTATGGTTTGGGAATCAATATATATATCTATACTATGCTTGTATGTGAAAATGATGTAGATTTGCTTCCTGATTATATTTGTTTTTATATATGAATGTTGTTTTATAAAACAGAGCTTGGAAAGGCACAATTCAAACGTGTTCTATATAATTTTTTAAAAAAGAAAAGAGAGGTACGTGTGAGAATAACATCTCCTTGATGCTTCCAGTCAAAAAGACAATTAAGTTAATTACTTAACTAATGACATTTAAATTTATAGTCAGAATTAATACACCCCCTTAATTAATAATTAACCATTAGATAGAGAAAATTAATTTACATTAATTAGATTTCTTACTTGATTGATTACTATCTACATACTAAAATTAAGCTACCAATTAACAATAATTACCCAGTTACATGTACAGCTGATCGTTAAACCATTCCATGCCATGAATGTAATAATTTTCAGGCATATAAAAAATATCTCCATATCCTTCCATCCCAAATTCTCCAAGAAATGTTGGCTTCATAGCTTCCATTGAAAGGGTTGAGCTTGGACTGTTACTCGAAACTCCATCTATTCTTTCTGTTAATCGATGAATCTCGTTCTCTGCTTCTGAAAGTTGTTCCTTTAGCTTCAAAACCTGAAAAAAAAAATAATAATAATAATAAGAGATTCTTTGGATGTTTTAGTTTATGCAAAATTAGTGCAAAGCGTGCAGTATTCCACGTGCAAAGAAGTGGGCTTTGATAGGCCCAAGAATAGGTGACATTAAACAATTAAATTTTGTACGGGAACACTAAGGGATTAGAGGATTAAAAGTCCTATTTGTTGTGTAAGAAAGAGGCAGTGTTCTGTTGCTAGTCAATTTTGTTCACTTTTATGCTAAGTTTTTTTATAGTCTAAACCCAACAACGTGGGTGGCATAGCTTTCTTTAAGCCAGAGCTCATGCAAGTTAAAAATGGTGGGTCGCTGTCTCCTTTTCTTGTAAAAATATTAAAAATATTCAAAGCCAATAAGCTTAGTTTTGGCCCTGCTGTGGTCATAAATCAAGGAATTATTAGGCACGACTTCGCATAAGATAGTTTCATGTTTGCTTATTGCTTAGTAACTAAAGCTATCACTTTCTTGATTGGTTCCCAAGAAAACATCAGGAAAATTAATTTCAAGAACTCGAAACTGAATCTGTATGATAAAGAGAAGGAGAGATATGAACCTCAGATTCAAGGCGACATTTTTCAACAACAATACTTTCATGGGCAGTCTTCAGCTTAGTATACTCTTCTTCTAGTTTCTTGTTCTTCCAACGAGCTCTTCTATTTTGAAACCAAACAGCAACTTGACGAGGATCAAGACCCAGTTCTGAAGCAAGCTTGTCCTTTCTTTCAGACTCCAACTTATGTTCATTACCAAAATTTTTTTCAAGAAGATTAACTTGCTCTGAGCTTAGTTTCCTCTTCTTCGCTCCACCAACTCCTCCTTCTCCTCCTTTGTTCTTCTTTCTCCTCCGCCGCGGTTTTGCCTCACCTATATATACATCAATCATAATGGACTTATATAAAAATGGAGTCTTGTTTTGTCAGAGCTTTATTAATTGAAAAGAAAAGAAAGAAAAAGAAATATATAATGTGTTGTTTGATCTTTATTTGTTGAGGAGTACTAACCTTGTTGTGGAACCATTTGTGTGTATACACCAGGGTACAATTGAGAGAGCAGTACCATGTGATCTTCAACCTTGTTACTCATGGTGGTTGTCATCTTTTTAGTTGTCACTCTATTTTTCTTTCTTTTTTCTCTTCTCTCTGTATTATGAGTAAGGTGTTGGAGGAAAAGGAGTGGACAAGTTGGAGGAAACATGGGAATGGTTCATTATATAAGGGGCTGAGTACAGAGGTGTTTGTCACGCACAAGACTTTTTTTTTTAAAGTCTTTGTAGATTAGGTGGGAAAGAAGGACTGCTTTTTATGCTATTTTCAATATTGCCATTCAAAAAAATGTTATGACCTTAATGTGAGACAAAATAAATAAAAATAATTAAACACCAAAGTGGTTAAACTATTAGAGATAAATTATATTTCTAAATAAATTTTATCTATAAGGTCAAAAGTTTAAAATCTAAAGTCGTCGTTATTTATAAAGTTAATGTTAATATCCTTTTAACTTTTTTGTGAGCTGTTTTGCAGAAATAATTCACTCAAATATACTGAGAAAAACTATCATAGAATATAGCCAAATAATAAACTATAATTATAAACCAACTGTTTATATATAAAATCTGAAGTCGTTGTTATAAGGAAGGTCAGTGTTAATGTCCTTTTTACTTGTTGGGAGATGCTTTGTGAAAATAATTCACCCAAACGCACGGAGAGAGACTACGGGTAGTATACAGCCAAACAAACAATCACCATCACCCAACTCTACACATATAACAAAAGCAAGTTGTACGAATTCATGGGAAAAAAATTTTACCATCTCCCATGATGGATGATAACTAATTGTTGTCCCTTTAGCAAGAGTTGCTGTGCAAGAATTATCACATTTTGGTTGGTTGTAATTAACAAAATACTATTAATTAAGTGTGAAAATAGATTAATGACAATTTTTAGTGATTGAGCTAGGGAATTAGAGGAAAGGATTAGGCTTTCCTAATAAAGTAATTAGTGAAGAAAGAAAGGTCATTAAGGGATTAAGACGTGAGGTGAGAGAGTACATACACAGAGACACACAAACACAATCTTGTAATTTCATTGTGTGGTTGGGGATCCCAAACCTGAGCAGTGAGCAAACCTCGAAGTCAATAAAAAAAAGGTACGGTTGGCCTCTGGATTGGGACATGCAAGTCACTTTTGTTGTCCAATCGGGTGGTATTCCTCTCTAAGTAGCCAAGCCGCACTCTTTTTGGCTTAACTAATAGCTATGGCTTTAATCCACTAATTAATTATATTTTTCATGCGTGGCTCGAGATGGGTTAAAATGTAAAAATTTCCACCAAATTGGATTTTGTTATTAAGAAATGAAACATCAAGGAAGGACCCATTTATATCTTTTTTTTTTTTTTTTTTAAACCAGGTTTTTAGAGAGAGGGAGAGGGAATGATTAGAAAATAATAAAGATGGTTAGAAAGCAATTTGAGTTCCACTATAGATGTCGTCACTGTTGACGTCTAGTTAATCACTTAAACACATCATCTTTTGGAACAAAAACAATTAACACCAACACCAACCTGATTAGTGTTAATTATTAATAAACAGTCTCGTGATTGTTTATCTCTATAAATAAGTTTTTAAATAGTTTTTTTTTTGTTACAGTATATATAGTTATTTATAGTGTTGGAGAAGAAATGAACCGGAAATGCAGAACTGTACAAAAATTTCTTTGATTTCCGTCCAATCAAACAACACAAGTCACTTTTCTGATCCACTATAGAGGGGTTCTTTCTTTTTCACCCTGTCTTCTTTCTCCTTTTGCAGCTAAATTGGAAGACGGTGACGAGTCGGACCTAAATGGAATGGATAAAATGGATAGGGAACAAGTGGCATTTGCTTGACCAGCTTTCTAGGAATATTCAAGTGGAAACAAGAAAAGCATGGCCACTTTGCCTGTCATTCTAAAAGTTACTGCAATTGGATTGGAGTAAACTCAATGAGTCTATATCTGAAAACACAAATAAAAAGGAGAAAACAAAAAAAGAAAGCATCAGGGTTCTGAAGAAGCTCTACCCAAGTTTCCTTGCAACTTGCAGCCAATAAATAAATTCCAAGTTTTGGGTTTTCTATATAATGAAATATAATGACCATTTTTTTATCTTAAAATTCTATTTTTTTAGTAGATGCTAGCAGGGTTCAGCATGCAGTTAGATAGCAAGTGTTATATAGGTAGGGACCCAAAAACAAAAAAAAAAACAAGGAAGAAGAAAGGATTAGACTGTGAGGGGGGGTTAGGTTTTTCAACTTTCGATTCATATTCCACGATCAAGAGACAGACTGCCACTAGCTAGCGGTACGAACCCGAAAGCACCCATCTCATTTTGCCAGTAACCAAGAAAGATAAACCCTAAAAAGCTGCTACCCTAACTTTCTAATGCTTAATTATTCTTCCACAGGAGATTGATTGGAAGTGGAGTGCCTGAATTCAACTCTTTCGTGCATTATTATTTTTATGTTATATATAGCTTGTGGGTTCAAGAGCATACTTGTTGTCGTTGCATTCAATTCCCAAGCAATATTTTATATATTTTCTGTCTTTGGTGCTTCTATGTCGTGTCAAAGACAAAAACCGCTCACGAATGCATGCCATCAATCGATCTATTTGTATTTTTAAAATAATTAGAAATTCAATATATATATATATATGAATAATCCTTTTGTTCACATAAAATTAGGGTGTTGAATTTATAATATCTTAACCACAATAAAAATATTTTTAGTATATCAACATACATAGCGAATTTTAATTATAAGACTCAATTCATAATTAAAAGTTGTCATTATTGATATAAATTTATTTGATACCACTTCATTCGAACAAACATTAATTTAATTTAATTTAATGTTTGTGTGATTGAGCACTTTGATTTATTAAATAAAAGGTCACCGTAAACATATACTGTATTTAGCAAACTGCAATAATATGATTATTATGATTCAAAGCATTTTTAGTAATACCAACATGCAATTGGATCAATAAAGATATACTACATATATCCTTAGGCAAACTTTATATGCTAAATCAGAATTTAAAATCAAAAGTCATCACCAGAGTTTTACTTAAATACAGCTGCCAATCAGAGAAAACATTAATTAATATATATAGTGTAATATTTGTATGTAATTAAACATATATAAAAGGATGATTTTGTTGAGAGAATTTGAATTTTTTTTTTAGGAAAGAGAGAATTTGAAACTTTGGTTTCATGTGTAGTTGAACATTTGACTTTTCAAACTTTGATTAAGAACATAAAACTAGGAAGTAAAATCAACCTTAATGGATATGCTGAATATTTATAATGCAAATAGTTACAGTATGGACGCTGAATAGAATAATATAGCCATAAATGGCTGAGACAGAGTCAATGAAGCCAAGTGAAGCTAAGCCACGTTAGATTTTATTTGATGGAGTGAGTGACAAGGACAAGTTGGCTAAGCAAAGGGCACATGGGGTGCAACCAAATCCTTTTACGCGTGTCACTTCCCCCATAATCTCTGTTGGGACCACATATTTTATCCATCCACGTGTACCTTTCTAATAGACATAGACACTTTTGCAAGACCTGCCCTGCCCACCAATTGGGACTCTCTCTCTCCTCTTCACGTTTTACCACTAACGGTAGAGCCGCCATTATTTAACCCGGCCCCTTCTTTGATTATTACCCACGCTCCTTGTCCTTCGGTAATTCTAATTTTTTACCTCTTGTCCAAGAAAATTTTATCATTGAAATCATTAAAAACCAAAAACAATCGTCATATTCCACACCATATCCAACAATATTTCTTTTATTTAATTAGGAATATGTATTTAGTCGGTTATTTTCAAATTAAATTAAATCAATATAAATCACATAAGTTAAATTAATTAGTACACGTAATCTTATCAAATTAAATTGAACTAAATCAATTCGATTGGATTTTATTTTTTAGCTCTTAATGATTTGATTTTTTTTGAATTAATGAAAACTAAACTAAATTAAAAGATTTTGTTTTTTTTTTCAAAATTGAAAACAAAAAGCACATTAAAAATCATTCAATTTGATTGATTTTGTTAATTCTATCAAACCATGTCTTGTCTAGCTTTATATTCAACTACAAAAATGTTTGATTTGATTTAGCACTTCATGGAAATAAATGAAGTCATATTAGTTACCATGTTAAAATTCATCCATCAATTGTTCAAAATCGAAATATTCGAAATTTAATTATTGATGCTTGACTCTTTTAATTATTGATCGTTACCGCTAATAAAATTTTTGATAAGAAACTATGATAAAGTACAGTGTAGCGCATACATTTTTCTTAAAACGGATGAAAGATAATTAGAGAGAGATGGATAGAGGCACACAAAAATGTGAAAAGACTTATTCCTTGTTTGATTTACACAAGCTTATCTCTAGAAATAATCTATAAATGCTTCAAAATTGCATGCGTAGAAACTTTAGCAACCTTCACTTAGGTCTATTTGAGAAAAGGTCAGGCTGCCATGTGGGGGGTTGTTGAGCTTTTAGTGTTAAGGTTCATTTCACCTTGCAACATTAATTACAAGTTCCTAAATAGGGCAAAGGCGAGAAACGGAAGGAGAAGAGGAAGCATTAGCTCTTTGCTCAAATAGGGTGATAACCCTGTTGTGGGACACTTTCGTTTTTCTAGCAACCAATGGACCCTCTTCAAAGAATGACACGTATTCATAAATAGGTGGAGGATAGTCAAATGAACAAAGAATTGATTTGATTGGGTTTGATTATTGTGAATGTAAATTCATTGGGTTTTAAAGTTTTTAACGTCTAGTCTAGTATTAGCAATTGAGAGAATTAAGTAATTAATTAAAATTTTTAGGACCTAATAAAGTTTTGACAACTACATTGTTATAGCTTCCTTCATATGCTAAGATAATGGAGGTTCTCTTGAAAGATGGGCTAATTCTAATTCGAGTTCGTGATATTTTAAGCAATTAGAGATAACCTCGTGTTATTAACTGTTGTATTTCCTTTATTTAATCTAATTTATTATTACTACAAGTTATTATTTTAATTTGAATATGTCATATAATATATATATATATATATATATTGGTAAATTCAACTCTAATACCATTGACTCAAAATTTATCACTACTAAATTTATTTTTCCTTCCAAAGCAAACCACGAATAAAAAAAATTCGTATGGTGGAGTTTGAAAAAATTACTAACACCCTAATCAAGAATTCATGAGGCTGATCTTGAGCTACCATCCAAACACGAATACATTTGATTAAGAGAATATTTTTAATGTAGAAAGTATAAAATTCAGGATCTTCCAATTCTGAGAAACGACGTCATAAACACGTTTACATTTTTGTTTTTGCAAGTACTAAGCAAATTTGTTCTTTTCTTTTTCAAAGTTTTTCCATGAATATTTTCATATTCTTTTTGGATATGAAATTAATTTCATTTCTATGATTGCGGTTTTACATAAATGTTTTTTCGTATATTAAACTCTTAACCATATAAAGATTGTCGGCTAAGCTGAAAGATTGTTAAGCGACTTCGGGTATTAATAAGTAAGTATGATTATTTTATTTTGTTTACTTGCTAGGGTTAAACTTATATTAAAGAATTGAGAAAGAAGGGTAAGAAAGGATAAGGATGAAACATGGGAGAGATTAAAAAGTTTATATAGATATAGAGAATCTAATAAGCTGGCAACTTGAGGTTAATTATGTCCTAAGCATTGTTTTTTTATTTAATAATAGAAAAAAGAGAAAAGGAAAAAAAGAAAGAAAGAGAGAGAGAGAAAGAGATCGAAGAAGATGCGCATGGTGTGGTTGAGATTCCTTTGTATGCTTTTGAGTTGTTTATGAGTTTCAATAACACTAATTAAGCTTTTTCTTTTTCTTAATTTTGCATTTAAAAAATCAAACTTAAAAAAGATTAAATTAATGGGGTGTCATGTTTATCCCGACACTTGCAACTCTTGTTTCCCATCTTCCAACTAATTATAATTTACTTGTTAAACTAATTATATAATTAGATTTTTTTTTTCCCATCTTTTGATCTGGCTAAGCTAATCAAAAGTTAAATCTCTCTAATTAACTAAAACAAATTTAATTAACATTTAATAAATCCCCAAACATCTCTCTAGAGTGGAATCAAATCAAAATGCTTATGCATATCATCTTTATATATATATGAACAATAGTCAACAAAATCTTCACTTTTTTTATTTTTATTTTATTTTTTGAAATGGAATACTAATCTTTCATTTTCAATCCCTTTTAAGGGAATGTATAGTGGTCCCAAATGTTGTTTAATTCTATTGGCCTTAGATCTCATCTCTTATATACATGTTTATGCACAAGAAAAAAAATATCTATTAATAGTTATATATAAATTATCTATTTATAAATATTTTCACTTTCATCCCAAAGGTGATATTTTTTTTTTTCAAATCCTTAACCTTATAAATAAAATTGGGGAAAGAATAAAATTTATTACTATTCATCCAATCTCCTGATTGATTATATATATAGGCCTATAGTACATAGGTAATAATATAAAAACTATATATACTAAAATTGAAATCTAAATACTCTCGACAGGTGAAATGAGATTGCAAGATTCTATTCTTTTTTAACCAAAGGTCTCGAATTCGAGTTCTGAATATGAAAATTACTTTAAACACTCGGAATGAAATACTTTCTCCCCTTTATGAACTTATTCAGCACGAATCCAAATTAATCGAGTGTGATTCGGACTTGAGATGTGTAAAACCAAAAAAATTGAGACCTAAAGACCACCCACCGACCATATTCACTTTATTAAGATCATGTACTAACCATTATATATGTTTGTGTCCCAATTGCATCATATAGTGATGGTGTAGGGCCAAATAAGACCTCCAATGTCCATTCCTAAAAACTTATAAAGGTACAAGATAGGGATACGTGTGGTGTGCCTCTAGATTGCAAGTGCTCATCTATGTCATCCCATATAGCTAGGTCTTGTCTTCTTAACTACACCCAAATTTTTGTTTCTCTTGTATATACACATGCACACAGTATCTTCCCATGTTTCCCTCTCCTTATACACTAACTCCATACACCCTTCACTCTTAATTTTTTGTTTGTCCTTATTTTGAAAAATAAAAATAAACCCTATATTTAAATTAATTTTTAGTAACTTAGATTTCAGCAACCCCTGAATTCCGCCTTAATTTAGGCCATTAAGTGGGTAGATTATGACTTAATTGTATTGTCTAATTATATTTATTATTATTAGCTCTAAATTCAAGGTGCTAAAGACAACCGAGAAATTGAATTAACAATTAACGGCTAAAATTATAAAAATGTTTCAACTTTCAAGTTCATCCATAGTGGCTAATTTTATTGGATTAAAAAGAATTATTAATTAATAAAAGATTAATAGTCAAACACTTAAAAGTAAAATCCTTATAAGAAGGAGAAGAGAGCCTTTCTACTTTTCCATTGGTAATGCAAAACCTCCCCTAAGCTTAGCTTGTCATTTTCACCAAGTAATTAATTAAAAATTCTCACATATAACCCTAAAAACATAAAGTTTGATCATTCCCTACAATTAAAAGCAACAAATCTTGCCAACAATTAAGTTTTCTATCAATAGAGTTTAAATTAATCATATATCAAATATATTTTTCTCCTGTTTCATACACGTGTGTCATGCTTAAATTAAAATAATACGATAATTATAGGTTTTGAATCTTTAATTTTATTTGATTAAATATATTTTATTTCTATTGATTCAACCGCTTATTAATCATAAAAATTAAATATTTTAAATATCTACTATCAAATAATTCAAACACTCTAAAGATTAATTCAATTAACAAGTTGATTTCTTTTTTCTATTTTATTATTTTTTAAAAATTACTTTTAAAATGAGAGTGGAAAACAAATTAATATCATAATATGATGTACGATATTACGAATAAAAAAAATTGTAATAATATTTTATTATTTTTTTGAAAAACCTTAATCTTATGCCTAAGATTTTATGCTTAAGCATTTAAAAAAAAAAAAAAAAAAAAAAAAAAAAAAAAAAAAAAAAAAAAAAAAAAAAAAAAAAGGAAACGTGGGTGGTGAACAAGTGGTTTATGTGTCCTTATAATGTCCATTTGGTTAATTCTACTTCCTTCTTAATAATCTTTTTACGAATTCCAAGCTGTCTTTATACTCTCTTTCCTTCTTACTGTTAATTGCCTGATCAGCTTTTGCACATGCTGACCACTAATTAATCAATTAATCATTTATTTATTTTGTTAATCTTTGACACGTGTAGCGCTAAAGTGAAAGGGTTTTCCTTCTAGGGTTTTCTATCAGGTGTCCCAGATCCAAAGACAGTGGTGTATTGTAGGGCACCTGCCCTAATTCTGTATGTTAATGGTGGTCCATTGAGGAGGAATATGTCATTTCAAAGGGTACACAATTAAGCTATAAAATCAATCACTTAATCATATCTAATTAACTAATTAAGCTTTTTGGTTGGCTATAAGAGTGGTTGGAAGCGCCTTAATGTGCATTATTGCAAACCTAATCAATCGAACCGTACGTCTTACAAAAGGAAAACAAGTTCTAATATTTTTTTATTAATTAAACCTAGTTTTATTAATTTTGTGCCCTAATAATAATTATTATGGATTAATATAATGCTTTTTGTGCGGTTTTTAAGTAATTAAAAGTCTGTTTTCTCTAGACCTACTTTTGAGCCCACTCTTTTTGGCAAAAAGCATTTTAGTACATGATAGTGTTAGTGATATATACTAACGACAGTACATCATAAGTATGCTTGTTGTATCATATTAATTCCGTAATATATTAGTCTCAATTTTGGTGTTCCTCTATTATGAATTACATGAAGTATATGGACTAAAATATAAAGGATGTCTTGTCGTTTTTGGTGCGTGTGTATTAAGTAATGTGAGAAGAGTTCTGTTGTGTTTGCTCTATGACTCTACTTATCTCTTGAAGGCCCACTCTTTTTGCAGACAAAAGCAGATTTATAGTGAAGCTATGATATGTGTTAAGTGAATATATATATATATGAGTAGCACTTTCTATAATATTATATAATTATAGCATATTCTATTTTTTAATTTTTATAAGTCAAGAATTAAATTTGTGAGATGTCGAATTCAAGATGCCGAGTACTTAAACCCACTCGTTGTCACAGATTCTTTCATTATTTAATCACTATATATTTTTTTTTTGATAATTAAGATTAATTGGATTTTTAGATGCATACTTAAACCCACTCGTTACTTTCTTTTAATCACTTTAATTCAATGAGACCCAAGATTATAATTAAAGAAAATAGCAGGAATTAATTTAACTTATCCAATTCATCATGAAATATATCATTCTTTTATTTTTATTATCTTAATTTTTAACCATTTCAAAATTCATATTTGTTCTTCTTTTTTTTTTTTTTTTCAGGAAAGAGTGTTCTTTAATGAGTTGAAAGATTGCATGTCATTCTTCAATAAGAAATATTAAAGAATAAAAAATAAAATTCACCAATAGCACTAGCTAGGTGATCTTTCATTCATTCATCTCCGCTTTTCTTCATAACTTTTTTAGTACCTTGAGATCTCTAATACAAATTTTAAAAAATTATAAAATTACTACTACTAGTTCTGGTTGATTTTCAAGAAATCTCAAATTCAAAAAATCCTCTCGACTATAAGAGTTTTTACCAATATGGTGAATTAAGAATTTTCTCTGTTGAATTTTCCAACGAAGTAAAAATCATGGACCTAAGTATTAAATCTAACTGATGATCAACCAACAAGGTGTAGGTGAGATGATAAATGACCTCAATCTCTCCGTGAAAGGGAGAATACAAATTCGATCTCGACCAGGGACTTTGTTGAAAGGGCAAAAAAAAACAAAATTGAAAAACACAAAGGAGATGGATCAGCCAATGTAGCCTAATTCAGGCTGATTTTGAGCCCGTTATGAAAATTTCAGGATAATGGCCCATTTTGGCAAATTTGGGGCAAAATAAAAATTTCAGATCTAAATTTTAGCCATACCTCGGCCTAATTAAAACCATGAAAAGTTTCAAGTCCAATTGAACCCAATTTTCAAACCCAATTCAGGCTCATTTTAACTCAATTACGAAAATTCCGGGCCCAACTTTAGCCCAAGTTAAGCCTATTAGGCAAAATTCAGGCCCAACTAAAATAGCGTCGTGTCGCCGTCATGCTATCCAGTTCTTCTTCGTCATTTAACCGCCGGAACCGCGCTATTTCAGGCTGTTGACTTCTATGACACCTTCGAACTTCCCAATTACACAATGAGAGTGATCCGTCTTCCAAGAATGAGGCACCTAATACGACGTCATTTCTTAAATCTCTTGTACCGCACTTACACGTGCCATATCGTTAATAGTTCTCAACTCCTAATCCAAGAGGTCAAGCCCTGTATTTTACACTAACTCAATTCTCAAAAAGACTATTTTTCTTTTCCCGAGCATCGGATCCAAAGCTAAACTCATATTCGGCAGTGGAATCCCCAATTCTAGTTCGGAATTGGGTAATTCTTGATGGGGAAAGGAGGTGGATGTGTTCCAAGCAAGAAGAAACGATCCGCTGTCGTGGAAGACCCTCAACGGCCAATTCGCGAGGCGCCGATCCCTGTTGAGGAAAACAATCTCGAAAACAATCTCGAAAATAATGAAACAGCAGTAGTCGATTCAGTCTCGCAATTGAAGCTATTCATTGTGTTTTACTCAATGTACGGTCACGTGGAGGGGTTGGCCAAGAGGATGAAGAAGGGAGTGGATGGAGTAGATGGAGTAGAGGCCATTTTGTATCGAGTGCCGGAGACGCTTTCGAATGACGTGTTGGAGAACATGAAGGCGCCGCCGAAGGACCCTGAGATTCCGGAGATAACGGCGGCGGAATTGGCGGCTGCAGATGGGGTTTTGTTTGGGTTTCCGACGAGATATGGTTCTATGGCTGCGCAAATGAAGTCGTTTTTTGACTCGACTGGACAGTTGTGGCAAGAGCAGAAACTTGCCGGAAAGCCTGCTGGATTCTTCGTCAGTACAGGGACACAAGGTGGCGGCCAAGAAACCACCGCGTAAGTAATTTATTTCTGAATCATTTTGTTGCATTAGTTAGTACAAATGTTGGTCGATTGGATTAATTTCAGAGCAATTGAATTGGAAGGAAAGCCGATTAATTTATTTGAAATGAATAAGCCTAGTTAAATTACTGATTATAACAGAGGTACGAAGTCCTAATTAATATGAAGTACCAAGAAACCTTCTGTAATATTCAAATGTTTTCTTTTAAGTGATTTTGTTTTTAAATTCGCAGTATAATTTTTTGGGAGTTCACATAAGGTGATAAGAAACTGTGAGTGAGTAGTGTTTATGAATCATGAACGAAGAAGTTGATTCCGTTTCATGGTCAAAGAGTAACATAGACTAATTGGTTTATAGTTTGTTGGTTTGGATGGTAATTTTCTTAAACACTAATCCTTTCTGTTAATTGAAGTTGCTCGTATGTTTATGGGATGCTCTTTTCTTATATTCTACATTTTAGATGGGATAACAAGTAAAGTGAAGGTGATACAGGCATATAGCTTTTTGTTGGCATTAATGGTGGTTGATTGATTGTAGATGTTAAACTTTGATCAGACTTACAATTTTTTGAGAATTCTAAATGTTGTTCACTGGCAATTTAAATTTGAAATGCACGAGAGTTGAAGATGTTGCATAGTATTAGCTTTTCTTATAATTCCAACCTTTATTACGTTGGGGATTGTTGACGCTGAATCCTCTCCAACTGTGGAAAATTAATGCGGCCTATATAACAATCTTAAAAAGGAGAGAAAGAGAAGCAGGAGTGAATTGGGAGCAATCTTAAAACAATCGCCCTCAAAAACATTTGAGATATCTCGACATCATATTCATTTAAGCAAAAAAAAACTTTTCGTCGTGGCCTTATAGAGAGCCAATTACTTGAATCATCTCAATTGCATGACTCACTGTTAGCATCTCAAATGTATGATTCCCTCATTTTGATATCACCAATGGGCGAAAGCTAACCAAACTGAAATCTTGTAAAGAAGAGATATATCTAATTGTTGTGTTTTATAGTGTATTGAGTATTGTTAGATGTTTAATAGATCTTGTGTGAGTATACATCTAAACTTACAATTTTTTGAGAACATAATAATGTTGGTTCACTGTTCAATTTAAATTTGGAAAATGCACGAGAGTTGAAGTATGTCGCATAGTATTAGCTCTAGTCCTCCTCATTTAATATATCCATATCCTATGTTATTAACAGTTGGGGATTGTTTTCCGACTAGAGTCTGAGAACCCTCTCCAACTGTGGAACACACAATATGCGGGCCTATATAAGACAATCTTGAGAAGAAAGGAGAGAAAGAAGAGCAGGAGTGAAGTTGAGAAGGAGCAAATGCTAATCACAAAAAAACTAATTCGCCCTTTCTATAAAAATATCATTTCCAGAAGTATCAATTCCTCGACATCATTATCCCACATATTGAACTTTTGGAAAATTACAAATTAAGTCAAAATAAATGAGAGCTTATACGTCCGAGGCACTTATAGAGAGCCAATTACTTGTAATCATCTCAATTGCATGACTCACTGTTAGGCGATCCGTACAAAATGTATGATTCTCCTTGCATTTTGATAGGTATCGCAAATGGG
Source organism: Jatropha curcas (assembly GCF_014843425.1). Next base: position 1,016,265 of record NW_023590567.1, read on the forward strand.
CGAAGGCGTAACACCAAAAACTGAAATCTTTGTAAAGAAGAGAAATAAATTCTAATTAAGTTGTGTATTGTTATATATGTAGTATATTATCGAGTTAATACTGAATATTTAATAAACATTTTCTACGAATTATATAGTAGATACTAATTGGAGGTATAAAACTATGCTTTAACAGGATCTTGTTTTTTCTAAAGGATGTACAGTCGAGTCAGATGTGCTAACAATAAATCATATCTTTCCGGTTTGGGATTTTAATGTATTTTAGCCTTTTGGTGTTTGGATAGGCGCTATTGATATTTCACACAACTTAATCAAAGAGGAGACATACACAACAATAATCTGACGCCTCATATTTCCGTGATATTATGAATAAGTGCTATACTGATTTCTGTTATTCTGATATCTTGTTCGCTCTCTTTGTCAATACTGGAAAATTTATCATAAAATGAATTACCATGACTGTGGACTTTAATAATATTCTTAGTAGCAACCGTCAATAATAACAAATATATAATTTTTCTAATTTATTGTCAGATGTCTGAAAATAACAGATTCCGGTTTGGGATTTAATGTATTTAGCCTTTGGTGTTTGATAGGGCATTGTTTTCACTTATCAAGAATACAACAATAACTGACCCTTAATGGATATATGAATTCTCTGTTTCTGTTCTGTTTTGTTCGCTTGTCAACTGGAAAATTTCATAAAGAAAGATGGATATATCTAAGCACCGTCATAAACAACAAATTTGTGTTGTTTGTGTTTGTGAAGTGCAAGTGTCTGTTATGGAACCTGCATCCGTTTGTCTTGGTAATTGACTAAGTTTAGGGTCTTGAAAGTTGAAAATATCTATGTAAAATCACAAGGATTATTTGGGACTGTTACCATAGATTTTTAAAATGAAAATCAAATTAAAATGCTTGTTTGAAAACTTGTATATTTTTAGTAATTTTCTCAAATTCCTCCATTCCTTTTGTTTCATTTTGGCCAGATGGACAGCGATCACTCAGTTGGCCCACCATGGAATGTTATTTGTTCCTGTTGGATATACCTTTGGAGCTGGTATGTTCAAGATGGATTCTATTCGAGGAGGCACTCCATACGGTGCAGGTGTTTATGCTGGTAATGGCACAAGAGAGCCAAGTGAATTAGAGCTGGCACTTGCAGAACATCAGGGCAAATATATGGCTGCAGTAGTGAAAAGGCTTGCCCAGGCTTCTTGATATTGTTACCAGTTCTTCGAACACTTTATGGTCTCCTTTTTGCATTTGTTTGTAATCTTTCTTCTTTCAGATATGATTATTATTACCATTTATACTACAGCTTCATTTTTGTTCATAGCTTGTTCCCAATTTCAATTTGTACATGATTTGAAATTCTTTGATAAAATAATATTATGATTCTATACGATTTTTCTTCTATAATTTTATTGTGATTCAATTTTAATTTTTACTTTTTTTAAAGCTAATTTTGTTTTTTTTTTACTTAGAGAAACTTTGTTATAATGAAAATAAATATTCTGACATTTGTTTATTAGTTTCACAAGTTTTTATAATTTCACTTTATTTTGACATTTTTATTAATTCCACTTCAACTCTGCAGTCTCCATTGCAATTAAAAATGAAATTGCAAATAAAAAATATTTTTATTAATTTTTAAAATAATTAACCAATAAAAATAAAACTTTAAATGTTTTTGAAATATCAAATTATGAAATATAATATTTAAGACACGTATAATTAAAATAATTACTAAGTTATATTAATTTATTTTTGTTAAATGAATATTAATTCGACTATATTATCAAATCCAACGATGCTACAATTAGGATTTGTCCTCCTTAAAGTATAGATGACGTTTGAATAAGATTTGAGTATTAAAATTAGAATTTTACACTTTATAAAGTGATCAATTTTTCACCGTAAAAAAAATTATCTTAGAAAAAAAAACATTTTCCAACATGAAATGGAGAAAGAATAAGAATAAATTCAGAAAGAACATGGTTCGTATCGCAAAATCAAAATTGAAGGAAACTTGAGTTCACGCTTTTCAACGCATATAGAACCACTTCATCAATCCATATTTCTAGAATAGAGTTGTAGGCTTGGTTACTCATCGATATTTATATAAAATTCACAAATATCTGCTCTCCCTCAGTCTCTTCTACAAAGGAGATCGGTAGAGATCACAAAGCAAAAACCATGGCTGACACACTCGCTTCTTTAAGGTCTCTGATGGCTTCTCACTCTCCGCCTCTCGATGCCTTAGTTGTTCCCTCTGAGGATTGTCATCAGGTTCTCTCTTTTCTTCGCTTATTTTGATTATGATTATCGAGTGCCACGATAATCCATATATAATCGTTTTTTTTTTTTTTTTTTTTTTTTGATAATCCATATATAATCGTTTTTTTTTTTTTTTTTTTTTTTTGGGGCAGAGTGAGTACGTTTTCTGCACGGATAAGAAGGCGGGAAATTTGTTTCTGGATTCACTGGAAGTGCAGGTAGTTTCAGTATTCCTAAGCTTTTTTCTTTCCTTAAATCGAATTATGCTTTGATTGGATCTTTTCCTGCTGGTGTTTTGGTAATAGATATGGTACATATTGTCAGTTTACCTGATTCAAATCCAGGCTCGAAGGACATTTGAATTTGGACCTCGATTTTAATTTATTCGAAAGCTCAAAAAGTTTGAGTGGGGCTTTGAACAAGCTTGAGTAAGTAAATAATGTTGGAGCTTGGAGTGACATCCATTTTTTTTTTTTTTTTTTTTTTTTTTTGGCAGAGTGAGTACGTTTCTGCACGGGATAAGAGGCGGGAATTTGTTTCTGGATTCACTGGAAGTGCAGGTAGTTTCAGTATTCTAGCTTTTTTTCTTTCCCTTAATCGAATTATCTTGATTGGCATCTTTCCTGCTGTGTTTTGGTAATAGATATGGTACATATTGGTCAGTTACCTGAATTCAAATCCAGGCTCGAAGGACATTTGAATTTGACTCGATTTTAATTTATTGAAGCTCAAAGTTTGAGTGGGGCTTTGAACCAAGCTTGAGTAGTATAATGTTGGACTTGAGTGACATCCATTTCTGCTCAAGTCGCATTGAGTAAGAGTTTTCCAGTATCTTATTCGGTGCTCAATTGGAGTTTCGGGCCTAATATTTTCTAATTGTGTCAATTTCAAGCTGCCAAGGCATGTAGGTTGGGATGGTAATTTGATTTCAATCTAAGTTATACAGGTTGCCTTTGTCTAATCATCACTTTACGTCTTGGCATGTTGCTCAGAGTGTTTGCCGTTTACTCCACAATATATGAATATGAAAATCATCACTTTAATTATTCAAAAATTTGAAGTGTTTCCATGTTAGCTACATGCAGCGCGTGTTGTTTTTGAGCATTTTGCTTGAATATCATTCAGGTTTGGCACTTATTACAATGAATGATGCTCGACTGTGGACCGATGGACGCTATTTCTTGCAGGCAATGCAACAACTTAGCAATCAGTGGACTCTCATGCGTATTGGAGAGGACCCTCCTGTGGATACATGGATGGCTGATGTGAGTTACCATGTGAAGCAATATTTATATGTTGTAAAATGCTGCAAAAATAATTGAATAAATTTTATGAATAATAAGTTTGCTGCTACTTCTGGCGTTCATACAAATATGTCCTTTTTTTTTTCAATTGGTCTATCCACTCTGCTTTGGGGATTCGTGAATGTAATCTGAGGTCAGAGTGGTGAGACCAATTTTCATTTAGGGCCTAAAATTCCAATTTATTAAGAATCTTTACCTATGGCTTTTGGTTTCGTTACGGTCTTTCTGTTCATGAGTTGACTTTTTTTCCATTATTTTTGAGCTTGATCAATTCTTAGCTGTACTTCTGAGTCCCTTTCTCAGGCTCACATAATTTTTTGAGTTGGTCTTAAGTGATGCCTTCGTAGCTAGATTGGTGATAATATTGCTATTTCTTTTCTTATTAGTTTAGTTTTACTTGCATGATTATTTGGTTTATTTTGTACGGTATTTTGGTGCAATTCTGGTATTAAGAAGACCTTGAAATTTGATTTTGTTAGAATCTAGCAGCACATGCGACAGTTGGTATTGATCCATGGTGTATATCAGTAGACACTGCACAAAGATGGGAGGGTGCTTTTGCTAATAAACAGCAGAAGCTGATTCAAACTACAACGAATTTGGTAGATGAAGTCTGGAAAAATCGACCCCCACAAGAATCAAATCCCGTCATTGTCCATCCATTGGAATTTACAGGTCGTTCAGTTGCAGACAAGTTGAAGGATCTGAGAGAAAAATTCAAACATGAGAAGGCTCGTGGCATGATCATTACAACACTGGATGAGGTAAATTTATGCTGTTCCTGGCTGTGTTGTTTGCATTTGTTTTCTTGCCTTTGGCCTTTCCTTAGACATAGTGATATTGTTTACCAATGTTCCACTACATTCTTCTGTTCAGGTTGCTTGGTTGTATAATATTCGTGGGAATGATGTATCCTACTGTCCAGTTGTTCATGCATTTGCTATAGTAACATCCAACTCAGCCTTCCTTTATGTGGACAAGAGAAAGGTTTCTAGCGAGGTAAAATTTGTAATATATTTCAATTCTAGCTATGTTCTCACACTACCTTCATCAAAATCAGAAACACTTATTTTATTTTTCCAATATTTGTTTTCATGTTCCTATTTTCTTTTTTTCTTTTTTTTTTTCATTACACTCTTTTTTTTATATGCTTTAATGCATGTTCCTTTAGTGTTAGTACTGTACCCGTCATCTGGCCTTGGTTAGTCTAAACTAACAGTATGGATAGTTAGGTATATTAATTCATGTCTTTTGCAGGCAAACTCTTATTTGGTGGAGAATGGAATTGAGGTTCGGGAGTACACTGCAGTGAGTTCAGATGTACTCTTGCTTGCATCTAATCAGCTCGACTCAATATCATCTGCATCTAAAGGAACTGATGCTGAAGTCACAAAAGATATGAAAGTGGATTCCAGTGCAACTGATGTCACTGAAAATGGTACATCTGAATCAGAAGGAAATACATTCGACCTTATATGGGTCGACCCTGGTTCATGCTGCTATGCTTTATATTCAAAGTTGAATTCTGAGAAAGTGCTCCTGAAGCAGTCACCTTTGGCCCTCGCAAAAGCTTTAAAGGTAGCATATGCACAGGATATCTTTATTCTAACGAAGTTATCTAGCCATAAATTAAGACAATGTGATCTTATAATTTATTCCATTTAGAAGGCCATGATCAGAAATGGTTATTAAGTAATAGACTGAAATGTCAATGGATGTTATTTAAAATCCCTGGCGACAGGCCAATTCGTAGTTATTAGAACTTTTTTCTTAATGATGATAAGTTCTAATACATATCAATTTTGATGTCTAATGGAGAATATTGTACTATTTTTATTATTAGGTTATTGAAGTTTCTTGCTGATATCTGATTTATTTTGCTTTCTTGAAACCATGACTGATAAACAAAATCTAAAGAACCATATAAGGCCTTGGCATGGTCTATGCAATAATTGGAAAATAATGAAATTGTTTTATTTTATGTATTCATAGTAACCTACCTCAGAACTAATTTCCATCCATTAATTGATTGTTTGTTATTTTAGAACCCAGTTGAGTTGGATGGATTAAGAAAGGCGCACATTCGTGATGGTGCTGCTGTTGTGCAATATCTTGTCTGGTTGGATAAGCAGGTATACTCCAGGTTCTCTAAACTTTGCATGTTCTCTTTACGATTACTGCTGCTTTATAATTTTTCTACTTTAAATCTTACCATTTTATTAGACTACTTACTGATGCAACTACATTTTCAAAGATGATGTGAACACTTGTTTTAATTGTGCAGATGCAGGATATTTATGGAGCTTCTGGTTACTTCTTGGAAGGTGGAAGTGCAAACAAGAAAAAGGATTTGTAAGTGTTTATTTTCATGCTGGCACCTTATGGCTATTGTTTAAATTCCTAGTTGGTATCTGTAATGTCATAGTGGGAAATGTTGCACCAGAAATCTAATATGACCGGATTGTACAAAGTAGGTTATATTGGATGTGTTTGGCATATATAATAAGCAGCAATACTCAAAATATATATCATTGTCTCAGATGTTCATAAGCACTATGACAAAAATTACATGAGGGAATTCTATCTCATGTTATTAAATATCTACTTGAGTAATATGCAATGGAAACATAATCTGAAGTTGCATTACTAGCAGTTACATCTCTACCACCTTGTATCATATCTTGTTTAGCATTTCATTGGCAAGTTGAAATGGAACCTGTGATCAAAAGCCTTTTCGGTTGTCCACTCCACTGGTTGGAAATGGTATAGACCATTTGTTTCTCTTTGGCTGTGTTTAGTTTATCCACTTTGCTTGATAGGATCAACTTCTATGTTGAGAAGAACGCAAATAAAGTTTACTGACAGTTGATCCCTGAAGATTACATTTGCTAGTATTGTATCCTTCTATTAAAATTGTTCCATAAGTAATCACGGAAACCAGTTCACCAATAAATAGTAATGGTATGCCAGAGATGCTTAATTTGAGCATCAAATAATTACTGTCCCATCAATACATTGATTGCTATTTTTGTCAGAAAGTAAGCTAACTGGTTGCACATTTGGTGTAAAGGACTCTGGGATTACTTCATTGTTCTTTTGTTTGTCCAATTTTAATTTAAAGTGGATTTCTCTCTCTCACTCTCTCTTCCCTCTTCTATGTGGGTGTCTTTCTAACCCTTCTGCATTGCTGAACAGTGAAAACAAGCAAACCGAGTGAAACTTGACATAAGTCATCCATTTTTTTTTATGTTACTGAAATTTTCTATCACAGGGAAACTGGAAAACTGACAGAGGTGACTGTAAGCGATAAGCTGGAAAGTTTTCGAGCATCTAAAGAGGTAATTTGAACAGAATATAACTAGACAAAAATCTTTTTGTTGGTAAACTAGATAAATTAAATGTCATTTTAGAACATTTTTGTGTCATCTGTTGCTATAGAAAATCTTTTGCTGCTAGTGACGGTAATATTGTGTTGTTGATGATAAAAATTTTGGTTTCTAGTTTTGAGAATCTGATGTTTTCCATTCTTTTTAATGCAATCTTATTTTCATTTGACACATTTGGCAATTATTGCATTTAGAAAAGAGAGAGCACTGTGTTAACTGTTAAATGACGTTTTCTGACTGTTTGATGGGACATGTTTGATCAAGAGGATGGAGATCTATTCATATCAATCCAGATTTTATCAAGTCTTCTTTTCTCTGATCCTTTACTACTGAAGATTTTAAAATTTACTGTCATTGATGATGTAGGACAGGTTAAAGAACCATCCTACTAATGCTTTTATGGTGGGAAAGGCTTAGGCATTTGATGAATTGTGAGGTAAGATTTAATGCAAAAGAAAGAGTGTTGGATTAGGAAATTTAATTAGTTGGCTAGAGTGAGGAAAACAAAGAACTTTGAGGCTGTTTCAGAATTGTAAACTCTACCCTATGCTCTTAGCAACAGAAGAAAGGATAATTCTGTAATTGCAGAAGGAAAGGAGAAGAAGAGAGGAGAGAAAAGAGGAGAGGGAAAACTATGCATGCTAACCTTCAGGAATGAATCAGAATATATTACATAGGCAACCTTCTGAATGATACAATCCCTATCGAAAACAAAATTTCTAAATAGTCCTGAACTATATATTTTATGAATTATAGCCAGGAAAATCGCAACAGGAAGCTAGTTTCCTAAGAAAAAGCCAAATTGCCAAAATGTAATGGTTGAATGATTTATAACTCATATAATTGTTTTTCTTGGACTCCATGAATTGGCATGATCAAACATCCTGCATCTTGTTGGGTGCTATACACTTCATTTAAATCAATTATGATGGCTTTATCAGTTTCTATTTGGGCGTGCTTTCATAGAGAGTTTGTCCTGTCTTTTTTTTTTTTTTTTTTTTTTTGATGGCTTTTCTTTATCAGTTTTTCTATATTGGGCGTGCTTTTCATACGAGAGTTTTCCTGTCTTTTTTTTTTTTTTTTTTTCTTTTAATCTTGGGGTAGAAGGATCCAGAAAACTTTCTTTTTTTTTTTTTTTTTTTCTTTTATCTGGTGGGTAGAAGGATCCAGAAAACTTTCTATAGTCATTTTGGAAGTGGCGCTCTATGCTGTAGATATTGAGCGGGCATTGAGATGCATCTAGCTGGTATTGCCATTTTGATAATACATCACTTTGTTTCTTATCATTTGGCATGATGGTTATACATCAGTTGCTAGGACAGAAGATGAAAAGGAAAAGATTGTTTTACAGTCTCTGAAATTTGATGATTTAGTGCAGCATTTTATCTCTATTTGTGTGCAGGAATTGGTTAACGTGATTCTATTTCTTATTTGTCTTAATCACAGCTTTTTAGAGGCTTAAGTTTCCCAACAATTTCATCCGTGGGTCCAAATGCCGCAATCATCCACTACTCTCCACAGGCCGAAACATGTGCTGAGCTTGATCCAAATAGCATCTATCTGTTTGATTCTGGAGCTCAGGTTTGTCATACATATAGTTTTGCTATTGCTATTTGCTTAATGATGATTTATATTTTTTTTATTAATACTTTTGATGGAATGAATGAAGTATCTGGATGGAACAACTGATATAACTCGCACGGTCCATTTCGGAAAGCCATCAGCTCATGAAAAAGCATGCTATACTGCGGTAGGTGCCTTCAGTTGCTTGCTATAGAGACGTTACTTGCTTGGGAATTCAGCTCTTTATAGTTCTGATATCACTAACAATAACCTGTTTCTCATCTCCTAATTTTAATCTGAGTTGAATTTTTTGATTTTTTGCATTTTTTTTTGGTTATTGTTTTATTCATGCCTTATTTTCTTTCATTGTCCATTAAGGGAAGTAACTACTGCTTTGATTTTATTATGATTGTTATATTTGAATGTTAATATAAGAAATTGGAACCATGCAGGTTCTCAAGGGCCATATCGCCCTTGGTAACGCTCGATTTCCTAATGGGACTAATGGTATTGCAACTTTTACTGTTCTTTTCCTTGATGCTTTGATATATAAAAATATTAGCTGTTTTAGTTTCTAGACAAGTTCTACTTATTTTGATTTTACTCTTTCATTGACCAAATTTCACAGGTCATGCCCTTGACATTCTTGCGAGAATCCCTTTATGGAAGGATGGTCTTGATTATCGGCATGGTACTGGTCATGGAATTGGGTCTTACCTGAATGTTCATGAAGGTTGATGAACTGCAACTGTATGCCTTTTGCTGATATTTTATTATGATAGTATATAAGCTCATCAGTGGATTTATCTGGAGCAGGGCCCCATTTGATTAGTTTCAGGCCACAGGCTCGTAATGTGCCTCTGCAGGCTTCCATGACTGTAACAGATGGTTAGTATCATGCTCTTTCTTGAATTTTGTTATGATTCTGGAAGAAAAGTTTCAGTTGGACAAAACAAAAATTGTCATATACTAGGTTTAACTAATTGAATTTTACTTCTGTATTTCTATGTATGATAAGGTGACTGCCTGGGGTTTTGGTCCCTATTAACCTAGGCAGATGAACATTCATGTCCACGAAGTTCACACCCGAAGTTTAACTGAGCTTTTGACTTGTAACAGCTGCAGTCATGATGCTTTAGTTTCTCAATTATTTTATCATGCATAATTGTTCTGGTTTTCAAATCTGCACTTTGGCAGGGCATATTCGGTCAGACTTTAAAATTAGCCAGTAACCTCACCTCATACCGCTGAATATACGACGTACATTTATCTGGTTTTTCAAATCTTGCACTTTGCAGGGGGCATATTCGGTTCAGACTTTAAAAAATTAGCATGTAACCTCACCTCTTCAGTACCGCTGAATATACGACGTACAATTTATGTTTACAGCTGTGCATTTTTGTTATTCTCTTTTTCAAGAACAAAATATTTCTATTTATGCTAGGAACAAAGATTTTCATAGTGTTGGAATTTCATATCTCAAACCTGAGATAACTTATGAGGATGGGGAACTTTGGATAATAAGGATTGGCGAGAATGTGCTTATAGTTAATGACGGGCCAATACAAAATTCCAATTTTTTGGTGACAAGGCTATCTATCATTTTGAGCCACCCATTTAACTTGGTAAGCGCTATCTGTGATATACGACGTACATTTATTGTTCAGCTGTGCATTTTGTTATTCTCTTTTCAAGAACAAAATATTTATTTATGCTGGACAAGATTTTCATAGTGTTGGAATTTCATATCTCAGAACCTGGATACTATGAGGATGGGAACTTTGGTATAAGATTGGAGAATGTGCTTATAGTTAATGACGGCAATACAAAATTCAATTTTGGTGACAAGGGCTATCTATCATTTGAGCACATAACTTGGGTAAGCTATGTGAATATCTAAATCTTCTTCCCAATTTATGTGTTAATGAGTTTAATTATGCTTCAATTCTTTTTATGCTTTTGGTGATGTCAATTGTTTTGATTCTCAAAGGAAGACTTTGTATTTGAAATCCAACAAGAAAGTGATTTAGCTCAATTATATTAGTTAGTTGCAAAAGAGGGAATCATTCATGTTGATGTAATTTTTAAGTGTATATTCTTCGTATTTTTCCTTATCATGAAATTCAGATGTGTATTCGTCTATTTAAGAGTTATTGCAAAACAGGTTTGCTGCAGCTGATCTTTAATATTAACGTTGATGATGTTTTGATGTCTAGGCACCATATCAAAGTAAGTTAATCGATGTGAGCCTATTAGTGCCGGATGAGATAGATTGGCTGAACACCTATCATTCGAGATGTAGAGATATTCTGGCTCCATATTTGGATGAATCTGAGAAGGCATGGTTGAAGAAAGCCACTGAACCTATTGCCGTCTGATCTTGACTTCTATAAACCAGAGGGTTTATTACTGCTCTGCTCTCTGTGTAAAAATAAAAATAAGGAGAAAAGAGACTTCAGTTCATTACTCGCATGACGAGCATCATCTGGATATTGCTATTTTAGTTTTCACTGGTGATTATTATTGTATTCATGATATTAGTACATAGGCCTGAGTTCTGCAAGTTTTTCAATGCATTTATGTTATAATTTCTAAATTTGAGCATTTTTCCTAAATGGTGTGGAATTAAAAAAATAAAAAAAAAAACTACTCAAGTGGTGTTGTTTTAAAAGCATTTGCCAAAAGGGTGTGTATTTGAAAGGCATTTGTACAGTGAGAAAATAAATTTGTGTTTTGAAGTTGCTTTTAAAAATATTGGACTAAATTATTCTTTTTAGAATATGTGTAGAAGGTCTTCAGTTGACCAAGAATTTTGGAGGGAGCAGTCAAGTCATTGTCTGGTATATTTAGCGAAAGAGTGTCAGGCTTAAACTCAGAAATTGGTCGAAGTTACTTTTCAAAATATTGGTTACCTAAACATATTTCTAGTGAATAAAAAATAGGCTCATTTTAGAACAAACTGCCCAAGTGAACCCTATATATATTAATATATATATAGAGAGAGAGAGAGAGGAATTGGGAGATTTCATTTATTGACTTTTTAATTTCTAAATATATAAATGCCATGATGATTTTTCCATTCACCAGCTCCCTTCGAGAGGTCTGCAAGGAAAATTTACAAGAACAAAAAGAAAAAAGTCAATGTGAGAATTTTTTCCTTCACATATTTTTTATGTTTATATCTATTTCTGCTATAAGGAAATTTGTATTAGCAAGTAACAATACAATAGAAACAGCAACACAAACACACATTCTTTTATTTCATCAATTGACTTTTTAGAAAAACACAATGCATAAGGCTATAATATGACAATGTTTTATAGTGAAACGACAATGTTTTATTATGAAACGGCAAAATGCAATTCTGTCATGTGATTAGAACCCGTGAACCTTGATTTCTTTGGCCACTAAAGAGAGTGAATTATAAGAGGTACCACCTTTGCTTAAAGCCTTCTCTGCACTATTTTTAAGCATTTTAACTCTATTTCTCATTTCTTTGTCCTCCATAATATTTCTAACCATCATCTCTATCTCTTCTCTTCCAATTATACCCTCCGTCGGATTTGTTTTTGGTCGCACGGCCACCCTAAGCTCCTCCGCCAATAAAGCTGCATTCAGTTTTTGCTCTGCGTATAATGGCCAGGCGATCATTGGGACTCCATTAGTAATACTTTCAAGACTTGAATTCCAACCACAATGGGTCAAAAACCCGCCCACTTCCACGTGGGCCAATATCTCCCTTTGTGGAGCCCATATTGGCACAACAAGCCCTGCCTTGTTGTGGGTCCTACTCAAAAATCCATCTGGGAAATAACTTTTAATCGCATCGGATTCTTGTCCTACGGTGAAATATGATGCGGATACATCGCCATTCACTGGTGGCCTCACCACCCAAATAAATCTTTGCTGACTCAGCTCCAATCCCCATGCCAGCTCTATCATTTGCTCTTCAGAGATTGTCCCACCGCTACCAAATGACACGTAAATCACTGACTCACTAGGTTGCAACTCGAGCCATTTTAATATCTCTGGGTTTCCGTGAACTGCAAACTCAACCGGTCTAACCAGTGGACCAACTGGATAAACTGGAACCCGAGTCACATTCCCTAACTTGTTATCATCTCTTAAAGCTTCAAGCGTTGATGGATCCAAATCCTCCCATGTATTAATCAAAATCCCATCAGACATTGGTATTTCAATTCCAACACGTGAAAATTCACCATAAACCCGATCGAAATTCATAATTGGGTACGCTTCAATCGTATCCTCGAACCTAACCGGTCGGAAACCTGGAATTTCTAACGGTTGTTTCCGGTTCACGTGTACTTGAACCAAATTATGAACTGTTGGTGAATATATAGCTATTGCAAGAAACCATTCATTTGAAGTTACAAAAACATACTTTAACATATGAAATTCATCTGCTATAGGAAAAGCTTCGGTACCGAATAAGTCGACAACTAAAACCGTCGGCCGGGATTTCATAGCCGATATGGATGAACGGAGAAATGGTAAGGACTGACGCATAAAGACAACAATCTTTGTTACTATATTATCATTTGGGTTAACTAGAGCAGGGATATCTACTAAAGGAAGTGCAACAATGGTGAGATTAGGGTTTGTTGATTTGAGAAGAGATTTTGTGGTAGAAGAATCACTTGCAACGATAAAAATGGTGACTTGGAAGTTATGGTGGGTGATAAGGCGCTTTCCAAGCTCAAGGACAGGGATGAGATGGCCCATGCCAGGGCTGGCTAGCATAGCTGCATGAGGCTTTGTGTTTTGCATGGCTAAAGAAGAAGAAGAAGAAGAAGACTCTTGAAGCGGTTATCTTTTTGGTTCTTAAATTTTGATGTGTTGTGGTCTCTCTGTTGCTAAGGTATTTATAACCACATGGATTATCTGCTTGCTTGGTAAAGAATTTGGAATTGTTTGAAATTTGATCGAAGCCTTCAAATTTGGGAACAGATGTTCTCCCCTCACAAACCAGCGTTATCATTATTTTCTTTAATACAAATTTACTTTTCTGGAAGCATTTAGCGTTTAAATTGATGAGAATGAACTACTTGACGATTCCATTCAATCCGAAATTGGTTAAAAACTTTTTTAAACAGAGTCTATGAACTCAACCATGGGTTAAACTAATTAAAACGCATATATATATAGTTTAAATTCCCATTTCAAATTAGTTTTCTTTAGTGATATACAATTTTTTTTTTTTTTTTTTGAACCAGATATACAAAGTCATTGATAATAAGTATGTTGTCAATCTAAATTAAGTAAAACGATAACTATTATTGTTTTAGTCATATTGCTTAATTTTGTACGAAAGGTTTTGTATTTTAATATATTGGATGTGTCAATTTATATATATTTATATAAACATACAAAAGCTGAAGCATGTTTGCTTATACAGTATAACTTTTTTTTTTTCCATTTCAGAGGAAAATTGTTTTAAATTTGTATTAGTATATATAACTTTTTTTTTCATTTGACAAATCATATATACATTTATTATTAAATTATATCCAGATGTGAAACAATTAATTTCTTTAGGGTTATAAATGTTTAATTTTTTATCATCAAGTTACCACATAAGAATATTAATTTGACGGAGAGACATGAGTCTTAATCAAGTTGTGGACATGTATGTGTATATATATATATATATATATGTCGTTTATAATATATATATATATATATATTTTACATTACTTATACAGGCTGCTTACAGTTTCTAAAAATTTGGATTTTCTTTACAAAATGTTATTTTCACTTAAGGCGATGGGGAGTACATAGGGTTTTGAGGGACTACCATCACCCAAAATTCTTACATTATATACAGGCTGCTTAAGTTTCTAAAATTTGGATTTCTTTACAAAATGTTATTTCCACTTAAGGATGGAGTTACATAGGGGTTTGAGGGACTACAGTCACCCAAAATTCTCAAAATGAACTCATAATCTTGGAAATTCCTTTTAAATAGAAGAGTGTGTGAAAGATTGAAAGCACTTAACAGCAAATAGTAATCAACTATGCAATTATTAGTTCTATTTTTGATATAAGAAAATCAAAAACGAAACATACACTTGCAAAACAGTACATTTTTTTGACATTAATATATTTCAATTTGAGACTCCAAGTGAATTTTTCATATCCAGTCAAAGATAAACTTTCCACAATGAAATTAGAGAACTTGCATATGAAAAAGAAATCTCCAGGAAATAGTACCTCTTCAATCAATCAAATGAAGAACAAATTCATTTATACATAGTATTATACGTATAGAATTGTATTATTGTTTTCAATTATCAATATTTAATATTTTTTTCCTAACATACAAAACCCATTGATAGAGTATATGTCATTATCTTCTCTGCCAACAATTCTCACTTCCTCTATGCTTCTTTCTCCAAAACCCACAAAACACTTGCTGAAAAAAACACCTGCAGAACAGAACTCCTACGCTTGTAAAAATGTAAGTGACCCATTTTAACATGATATATGGGCATTGAATAACAACCTTTCATAATATTCTATAACAGGAGAATGTTTTGTCGTGAAATGTTGTCTGGTAATTAGGCGCCTTAAAGGTTGAATTTAGGGCGGGGAGACTATACTCACACTCTTTGTCTACTAAAGAAAGTGAGTTATAGGAGGAACCACCTTTGCTTGAAGCTTTTTCTGCAAACATTTTAAGTATTTTTACTCTATTTCTCATTTCTTTGTTCTCTATGATCTTTGTAACCATCATCTCTATCTCTTCTCTTCCAATTATGCCCCATGTCGAATTTGTTTTTGGTCGTACTATCACGGGAAGCTCCTCCGACAACAAAGCTGCATTCAGTTTTTGCTCTGCTTATAATGGCCACGCGATCATTGGCACTCCATTTAGTGATACTTCAAGACTTGAATTCCAACCGCAATGGATCAAAAAACCCACCCACTGCTACATGGGTCAATATCTCCCTCTGTGGGGCCCACATTGGTACAACTGGCCCTACCTTGTTGTGGGTCCTAATAAAAAATGCAAACAAAACTTGACGGTTTGTAACCATAAACTAGAAAAAAAAAAATAAAAGAGAGAATAAAGTAGAAAAAATTTTTAAAATATCTTTATTTTCATTAATTTAATGCATAAGTTTGACCATAAATTTGATATATAAGCATATAAGCAAGTACTCTCTCGGTTCTATTTGATTTGGATAGTTTAATAAACAACGCATATTAAGAATTAATCAATAAAAATTAATTTACTCATCCTTAACCTTAACTGAATAAGATATTAATAAAAATATTTTATTTAATGACAATCATGACCTAAAAGATTATAATTGAAAAAATAATTATTTAAATATATAAATTTATAAACTTTCAAAACAATAATAACAAAAAAACAAAATAATCAAAATAAGACAGAGTAAGTATTAGTTTTAACAGTATCAAGAATCTTAAGCATTTGGCATTAACGCCTACATTTTATTAATTGGAATCTGGTAGGAAGCAAACCACTTATTGCATTTTGTAATTAGGAAAAGCCAAAACACAGAATGACCAAGAGGAACCATCTTCTAATAAGAGAAACATTTATATTATTTATTACATAAACCTTCTCATATTTTCTACCTCCATTTTTGAGATCGGTTAGTTTGATGAATATAGTCTATCGTTTCCATCCTTTCTTGCACTCCCCAGCAAATGAAGATAATGCATTACAAGAGGAACCACCTTCATTTAAAGCTCTTTCTGAATTCTCTTTGACTTCTTTAACTCTTTTTCTTATTTTATCTCCTTCTTCTTCATCAGCCATAATTTTTCTAATCATCATTACAATTTCTTCCCTTTTTACCACTCCATTCGACGGTAAAATCTTCGGTTTAACCGCTACCCCAAGCTCCTCTTCTAACAGCGTCGCATTTAATCTTTGTTCGGCGTATAATGGCCATCCGATGATTGGCACTCCATTGGTCAGACTCTCCAATATAGAATTCCATCCACAGTGCGATAAAAACACTCCAGTTGATGGATGGCCAATGATCTGAACTTGTGGGCCCCACCCTGGAATCACACGACCGATATTTTTAGTCCTTGTTAAGAATCCATCTGGTAAATACCTAGATATATCGTCGTCTCCAACGTTTCCTGTAGTAAAAAATGAACTGTCGCCAGTTTCTATGTTGGGTCTGCGAACTACCCAAATAAATCTCTGGTGACTCATCTCAAGACCATAAGCAATTTCCTGCATTTGTTCAAACGAGAGTGTACCACCGCTTCCAAATGAAACATAAACCACTTATCGTCGTCTCCAACGTTTCCTGTAGTAAAAAATGAACTGTCGCCAGTTTCTATGGTGGGTCTGCGAACTACCCAAATAAATCTCTGGTGACTCATCTCAAGACCATAAGCAATTTCCTGCATTTGTTCAAACGAGAGTGTTCCACCGCTTCCAAATGAAACATAAACCACTGACTCCTTGGGTTGGTTATCGAGCCAATTTAGTAACTCACACTTTGAACCAACCTGAACCTTTCCGACCGCTCTTCGAACTGGACCGATTGGAAAAACCGGAATCTTAATAGTCTTGTACAACAAGTTCTCGTCTCTAAGAGCTGCAAGTGTTGTAGGTTCTAAAGCTTCCCATGTGTTCACCAATATCCCATCAGCTTTAGGGATTTCATTTCCAACACGAACATACTCAAAATACTGTTGATTGCTCCTGTCTAGCATCGGATCGACAACATCTTCCGGTCGAACTGGCCTGCAACCCGGAATTTCGAGATTCTCTTTTTGATCAACAAACTCTCCTTCTACCACCTGATCAAGAAAAGGTAAATATATTGTAAGAGCTAAAAACCATGCATTATTAGGCATATAAACGTATTTTGGAATCCCAAGTTCTTTAGCAATCTCTAAAGACTCAGTTCCAAACAGGTCGATGATTATGGCGGCGGGACGAAAATTCAGAGCAGATAAAGCTGAACGGAAAGCTGGGCGGATTTCACGCATCATAACAGAAATTTGGGTAACGACGGCGGCTTCTGGTTGGATGAGACTGGAAATGTCAACCGGAGGGAGTTGGATGATTTCGCAGATCTTTGCAGTCATGGCTGATTGAAGAAGTTGAGTTTCAGTTTGTGATGTGTTCGACAGTACTGTAAAAATGGTTACTTCAAAGTTGCAGAGAGTGACAAGGCGGTTTCCTAATTCAAGAACCGGAATTAGGTGGCCTAAGCCAGGGCTTGATAGGAATACTAAATGGGGTTTTGAGTTTGTTATTTCCATGGCCGAACAAGAGCTGGAAATAGAGAATAGTAGGAATTGCAGTTAGTTATATGTATGTAATTTGTTTTCTTGAAAGGAAGTTTGTTGTAATATATATATAGATATATATACACGCGCGTGCTACGATTATACACTTGATTATCCAGTAGTGTTGATAATAACTTTTTTATTATTTTTCTTTTGTTAAATGCATAAACATATTATATATTTTATAAAAAAAATTATCATACTTGTAATTTTTATTTTGATTAATTGATATTTCAATTTATAAAATGGCGTATAAAAATTTCAATTTGTAAAAACTTTTCCATTAAATGTTTCAATTTGTGAAATTTGATCAATTAATATATTTATTAAATAATTAAAAAACATGAAAACTATTTACAAAAAGTTGTATAACCCTACACATCAATCCATATTATACATATGTATAAAAACTAAAGAATAAAAAATTATTGCTAGTATGTGAAAAATGCACTATTATCAAAATATGGATATGAAAGGTTTCTCGTATTATTTGAATGCCATGAAATTTCTTTTATTAAAGTGTACGGATATACTTATGCATTTAGAAATTACGTTTTAAATTTTTTTTATGATCATATTCTAATTAGCCATAAAAATCATCAATTATCTTAGATTGATTAATAAAAGTTGTTTAATAATCAATAATATATTAATTAAGGTGGTCAGCGACTTTAATCCCTGTTAGAGTGAGAATACAGATTTGATTCTTGAGAAGTGCAGCTTAAAAACCTTTATACTACTGGGTTCGAGCTAAAGTTATGTGAGCTAGTGTTTGGATTGTCTAGTTGGCTACTACTTACAAGAGAGATTCAACAATTGAATAATGTCACATCTTGGGGTTAATTCAATTGAATCAATAATTATACATTGAATGGTGTGTATCATTTTTGGACACTTGGTTAATTTTGGATATGATTTTTGTACACTTAGTTAATTTTGGATATATTTTGGTACAATTGGTTATTCAGATCCAATTAATATTGGATTTGACAATAAGTCTAAATTGGTCACCTAAGCATAAGTAATTAATACTCCCTCTGTCCCATTTCATTTGCTTGTTATTGCTTTTTCAGATGTCACCAAATATTTATAAATTTTTTAAATTTATATATTTAAAAAATTATTTTTAATTCAATACTCCCTCTGTCCCATTTCATTTGCTTTCGTTATTGCTTTTCAGCATGTCACCAAAATAGTTTTATAATTTTTTTAAATTTATATATAAAATTAT
Source organism: Jatropha curcas (assembly GCF_014843425.1). Next base: position 1,035,338 of record NW_023590567.1, read on the forward strand.
TTTTCTAATAATAACTTTTATGATTAAATTTATATATTTAAAAAATTATTTTTCTATAATAACTTTTATGATTATTCATTAAATGAATGACTTTTATTAATAGATTAACAAGTTAAGCATAAAGAAAGATAAAATAATTTTTATTGACTAAATTTTTAATATACATGTTTTATAAAATTATGCAAATAAAATGGAACAAAAAAAGTATTTCATAAAGCAATAATAAAATATAGAAAACAAAATTGATCTCCAATCCAATTACAACTCCATTCAAATTAGAATCCATTCCATTTAAATTCAGCCAAGAAATTCATTACAAAAAGGACGAAACAACCTTTTAGAGAATTAAAAGCAATAAAGAATAATAAATTCAATTCGAAAGGCCTATAAGACTTGTATCACTAATTACAAACAAAGAGTAGCTCAACTTTATATATTACTTTAACTTCAACTCAACTTTATTATTTTAACTTTGTGTCACATTTAATTTTTAGTTTGACTCATCAAATATTTGAATATATAAAATTATATTAATTAAACATTTCAATTTGCAAAATTATTTTATTAAACACTTCAACCTGTAAAATTAAATCAATTAAACACCTACTAAATAGTTTAAAATTTTAAAATTATTATTCTAAAAATTACACTAATTCAATATTTTACATATAAAAGACCAAAACACTAAAATCTATTACAGTCAGTGTGAAGAGGTATGCAATTATCAAAATTTGTAAGTTTAAATACACAATTCATCATCTTGAAGTTTAAAAAGTAAGAGTTAAAATTGTAAAATTCAGGAGTTAATTTGTGTATTTAACCATCTCCAACGTAATAACATGCCCAAATATACTCTTATGTGTAGAAAGTCCATTTGGTTTGTAAAGAGTTGACAAGCTCTTTCCCTTTCAATTCTTTCTTTCCCCGTAAAATCATAGATTATTTTAATTTATTTGCTAGGTCTAAAAAATTGAAAGTTAAAAACAAAAACTTTCTTCAACGTTGTTATATGTTAAGTGTGCGAGTCTGATGTGTAAAAAAAAAAAAAGACGTTGTCCATCACGCCTTCCGTTTTCAGAGAGCCTGTTCGACTGCGCGACTCGATTTTCTTTTCTTATTTTTTATTTTCCTTTATGTCTTCTCTTTTATTCCCACACAAATTTCTTCTTGCACTGAAATTGGTTCTTCTTCATGCATTGGTTCTTCTTTAAAATCTAACATCTACAAATACACATTTAACTATATCGCTATCCACAACTTCTATTTATTAAGACACATCAGCCACGATCCATGATTGCGTCGGAAATACTCTAAGTATTTAATGGATCAAACTAAAAGTGCCACGATCCATGATTGCGTCGGAAATACTCTAAGTATTTAATGGATCAAACTAAAAGTGCCACGATCCATGATTGCGTCGGAAATACTCTAAGTATTTAATGGATCAAACTAAAAGTTTAATGGATCAAACTAAAAGTTAAGGATGCTAAAATATTAAACTAAAAAAGTTCAAAGAGATCATGATATTTATAAACATGATATTGCATGTCAAATGTGAAATAAAAAGAACTAGCTTCCCTTTTTTCTCTTACCAGTATCTAATGATAAATCATATCAAGATCTTGAAAATACGAGATAATGTTGAAGTTAAAAAGGAAATTAATTCAAGAACCACAAGATCATGTGGACATAGAAAGTACTCCAGTCAATAATCAGGCTTATCACATTGCTAACATTATTCAAAGAAGATAAATCAATAATTAAGAACTGGAACTCGGAAGCCACAAAATTGGCTGGTACATTACAATATCGAAGGTGACATGCCTCATGAGACACACATCACGTGGGGAAGGGGTCCCTTCTTCTAAGATGCTCCTTTGACCCACAAAACGCCACAAAAAATTGCAGAAAGTCAGTTTGGTATGCATCATCCATTCACAACAAACAAAACTTTCACATACCAAGAAATGGGCCTACTAGTTCTTCCAAACTAAATTACAACCAAATTATCCAAGTTCTTTCAGTAGCTGCAGGCCTTGTCTTTGGGGCAAAACACATCTAAGAGCTCTTCTGCTAAAACTAAATATTTAAATGAGCTTCTCTATCTTTTCCACATATTTTCTTCCATCTAATTGCAAAATATACTTTTTAAGATTATGACATTAGAAACATAGTTTTTCCAAATTCTAGAATTAAAATTTTTAAAACTTTGTCAAACAGTCTTAAGATTTGTTATCAACACATTTTTAAAACTTTGTCAAACAGTCTTAAGATTTGTTATCAACACAGGCTCTTCTCCTACAAGCCAAGTAGGATGATGAGCTTCTTACTGCAGGACATTAAAATTGTGTTTCCTTTAGCCATAGTTAGCTCAGTTCAGTTTGGAGTGTTAGCCACATTTATAAGCCAAAGCAGAAAAAGATAAAATAGCATAAGTATACTATGCTGAACATTAGCTCATAAGTTATAAAAGAGCAGCATCCAATACCCAAATGCATTGCCAACAAGACTACAATCTATTGAAAAGTAAAAATGATCGGCTTCAAATAGTTTAAGTTTGTGTTTCTTCAAGCCTACAGATTATATAAACTCATCTATTGAAAAGTAAAAATGATCGGCTTCAAATAGTTTAAGTTTGTGTTTCTTCAAGCCTACAGATTATATAAACTCAAATCCCAGATAAGTTTAGTACACAATCTTTGCTCTTGATTGAAGCTAGTAAAGGTCATCCTAATGACAATTTAAATAGGATACTATAATCATCAATGTAGAGTTGAAAGAAATACTCTAAACATAAACAGATTAACGAAGAATACAACCTTCTAAATCACTTGCACCAGTCTTTTCCCCATATGAAAATTTGGGGACCTTATATGGTCCTTCCAGGAAGGCTGCCAATGAGTTGAATCAGATAGATACAGATTCCTGCCATTGCTCCAAGAAAAAGGAACTGTACATCTACAAGGAAATATATAATGAGGCCTTCCCAGAATCACACAACTCACATGCATTCTCCCAGCATCGCCAATTCAGCTTGGCTAAGGTAAACCAAGTTTACCATTGAGAATGCACAACCTCCAATTATTTCCCTTCTTGTTAAATTCCCAAACTTAAGAGCAATCACTGGCTTAACCATGAGCCTTTGCGCTCCCAGGTGTGAGCTCGAGATCATCCACTCCTATTTCATGGATCCTCTCACCTTCCCATGGCTTCACCCTGCCATTCTCAAATTCAAACTCTGACCCTCTTCCCCTCTCTGCACCTGCCCCCCAACCAAATCCTCCATGCCCATGATCAATTCCATCCTGAAACATACTCTGCTGACCAATTGGTTTGACAAGATTAAACGTCGGTGAAGGAGGAGCTACTTGAGGAGCAACAGCCTGAAAACTCACCCAGCGACCAGAATCAACAGTTGAGGCATCCGATTCATCACATTCTGGTATAGTAGCTGGTGTAAGATGCTGGCGTCGTGTAGGGCTTGAAGGGGCAGAGACAGTCACATTCTGGTTATAGTAGCTGCGTCGTAAGATGCTGGCGTCGTGTAGGGCTTGAAGGGGCAGGAGACAGGAAAAAGGGATAGGCGAACCACGGAGTCCTTCAGTGGCTACCCCATTTGAACAAAACGCGGCACTTTCCCCAATCAGCCTTTCCCTTCTTTGAACTTCTATTAGTTAGGGGAAGAAAGCGGTGGATTTACAGGAGCACTATTGTATTATTCTAAGCTGAGGGGAGGTTTGCAGGATCGAAGCTATGTTTACCGGAGGAAAGGGAGAAGGTATGTGGAAGGATTTGCGTTCGAACGCATTAGGGCTCTGGAAATGAAGAGGATCCGTCTGCGCCCCACCTGACATTCCGGTTAAGGAAGGACAGGACTAGGGGAAATTTAGGATTTGTGCGCTAGGTTGAATAGAGGAACAAATGCACTGAGTTTTGGAGTTGCCTTGCAATCTCCCAGTGGAGGTGGCTTGAGAGCCCTGTAAGAAAAATCACTTGAATTATTAGTCTAATTTTGGCAGAACTTTGCGCCACATCAATATTGCAACCTGGACCGCGCAGAAAATCACTTGAATTATTAGTCTAATTTTGGCAGAACTTTTGGCACATAATATTGAACCTGGAGGCTATATATATTTCTCAAGGATCGTATTTTTGCCTCTTAAAACCATTGGCTACATATCTGTTAATGGATGTTAAGAAAGTGAAATCAAGTCTATTGATAAGAAAAAACACAAAGATCTCTTCAAATAAAATTTTATCAGATTCAGAACCGATTAACAAGATTTTTTAGATCGAAGCTCAAAAATGCCACAGATAAAAAATGATTATGAACAAAATCAACCAAAATTTAAAATATCTTATACCAAAATTGAATTTGGTATTGCCGTCATTAACTATAAGCACATTCTCCAATCTTATACCAAAGTTCCCATCCTCATAGTATCCAGGTTCTGAGATATGAAATTCCAACACTATGAAAATCTTGTATAGCATAAATAAATATTTTGTTCTTGAAAAGAGAATAAAAAAATCCACAGCTGAACAATAAATGTACGTCGTATATTCAGCGGTATGACGTGAGGTTATTGGCTAATTTTAAAGTCTGACCGAATATGCCCTGGCAAAGTGCAGATTTGAAAACCAGAACAATTATGAATGATAAAATAATTGAGAAACTAAAGCATCATGACTGTAGCTGTTACAAGTCAAAAGCTCAGTTAAAACTTCGTAGACATGAATGTTCATCTGCCTAGGTTAATAGGGACCAAAACCCCAGGCAGTCACCTTATCATACATAATGCATAGTTAATTTATAGTTTTTACTTTATATATAGAAACTGGACCTTCAATATTATATTGATCTTTGTATTGTTTCTTTAATTTCAATGCATGAGGCAGAACTAGCAATCAAATAAGCTTCTTAGTTTCTGTCTTTTTCAAAATTTTAAGATTGTAAGATTTAAATTTCAGTTTGATCCAAAGAAAAGGATATGTCTTTTTCAGTTTTGATAAAATATATGTTATATTTATACAACAATGTAAAAGCAAACTTGTAATAAATCAATAAAACAATTAGATTAACAAAAGTGGATTACATTTCTAGAAGAACTCTAAACTTAGATTATATAACCCAACGGTTGTTCAACGAGGACTGCAATTATAGTAGAAGATTAGTTTTTGTTGAACCTCTAGATTACAATTGCGCAAACGATTTGAACCTCCGATTCGTTTATGCACTTACCAATAAATTACATATGTTAAGACGTCACTATAGACTGTACGTGGAATAAATAGTTATTGTTCTAACCACTTCTGCAGTGAAAATTATTTGCCTAGCTAGTTTTATATATCAATTTTGGCTAAATGCATTAATTTAAAAATGAGAATGATCTAATTTTCTTCGTTCAGGTCAATGCAACTTTCATTTTTCACTAAAAGTTCATTCCTTCTTAATTAATGCCTTTCACCAAATAACCATACATATACGTAAAAGCTGCTGAAAAAGATAAACGCAATTGTCAATATGACAATTAAATAGTTAAACAAACATATTGTCTTATATATTGTAAGAAATTAATCAATTCAATTCCCACCTACTATCATTTCCAAATGATTTTCTTCTTCGTTGGACTTGTTGAACTATTATATAATGGTTTGAAATGCACAGATGTTCTCCATCTCTTCAAGATTATTATTCTTGTCCTATATAAAGATTGCATAAAGATAAACAGCAATTGTTCAATATGACAATACTTTTTTTTTTTTTTTTTTTCTTCCCCTCTTAACAAAACACAAACCACAAACAAACAACCAAACATTCCCTCTCTCTTCCGCCTCCCCCTTCTCTCTCCCCTCCCCCTTTTTTCTTATTAAAAAAAAAAAAAAAAAAAATAAAAAATTTTTTTTTTTTTTCCTTCTTTTTTTTTTCCCTTTCTTTTTCTTCTCCTTCTCTTTCCCTTCCCCCTTCCTCCCACCCCCTTTTTTATTAAAAAAAATAAAAAAAAAAATTTTTTTTTTTAAAAAAAAAGAAAAAAAAAAAAAACTTTTTTTATTTTTATTTTCTCCCCCTTTTTCTACACAACACAACAAAACCAAACACCTCCACAAACCACAAAAAAATACTTTTTTTTTAATTTTCTCTCTTCCCCCCCTCCCCCCTAATTTTTTTCCCAAAACACACCACAAACACACAACCAACAACCAACCTTCTCTTTTATTCCCACTCCCCCCCCCCCCTTCTCCTTAAAAAAAAAAAAAAAAAAAAAAAAAAAAACAATATTTCTTTTTTTTTTTTTATTTTTAACCAAACAACACAAAAAAACTAAAAAAACAACAACCAACACACACACACAACAAAAACAAACACACAAAAAAAAAAAAAAAAAAATAAAAAAAAAAAAAATAAAAAAAACCCCTTAACAAAACAACCACAAACAAAAAACAAATCCCAAAACCTTTTTTTTCTCTTCCCTTTCTTTTTTATTTTTTTTTATCTTTTTTTTTTTTTTTTTTTTCTTCTCAACACCACAACACTCCACCCTTCCCTCTTTTTTTTCCCTCCTCTCTCCTTCCTTCTACCCTCTTCTTTCTCCTTTTTTTTTTTTCCCCCCTTTTATTTTTTACTTTTTAAAAAAAAAAAAAAAAAAAAAAAAAAATTTCTTCTCCCACTTTCCCCTTGTCCTTCCCCGCCTAAACACAAAAATTTAAAAACAAAAAATTTCTCTCCCCTACCCTCTCTCTTTCTTCCTCCCCTCAACACTCCCTATTTTTCTTTTTAAAAAAAAAAAAAAAAAAATAATAAATTAAAACAAATAAAAAAAAATTTAAAATTTTTATTCCTCGTCCTATCTTCTTCTCCTTCTCCCTTCTCCGTCCTGTTCCTCTTTTGATCTTCGGCCTCTCCTCCTTCTTCTCCTTAAAAAAATCTTTCTCCTTCTTGCCCTCTCTTCCTTCTTCCCTCTTTCCTTTAACAAACACCTACACAAACACCCAAAAAACCCACAACAAAAATAAAAAAACTCTCCTTCTCCTTTTTAAAAAAAAAAAAAAACAACACTAACAAACCAAACCAATTATCTTTTTTATTTTTTTTTTAAAAAAAAAAAAACAACAAAAACAAAAAAAAAAATAAAATTAAAAAATTTAAAAAGTTTAAAATTTTATTTCTTTATTTAAAAAAAAAAAATATTTTTATTGCTTTCTTTTTACCTCTCTCCTCTCTCCCCTCTCTTTTTTTTTTTTTTTTTTTCCCTCTTTTTTTCTTTCTCAAAAAACAAAAACCACCTACCTAAACACCACAAAACAAAAAAATACGTTCGTTAAAACCAACATATGCTCCTTATATATTGTAAGACAATTCCAACTCAATTCAATTTCCCACCTACTATTCCATTTCCAAATGATTTTCTTCTTCGTTGGACTTGTTGAACTATTATATAAATGTGGTTTGAAAATGCCACAAGCTGTCTCCCATCTCTTCAAGATTACTTCATTTCTCCCGCTCCTATCATAAATCAGATTTGCCATTAAACTCTTTCTCTCTTTCTGTGCCATGGAGATTTTCTTGATAATCTACCTTCTATGATAGTATGTATTCTTCTCCCCCCGCCCGTATTTACTACCTTCCCCTCTTATTATTATTCTTGTCCTATATAAAGATTGCATAAACTCTTTCTCTCTTTCTGCCATGGAGATTTTCTTGATAATCTACCTTCTATGTATATGTATTCTTTATACTACCTTCTACATTTATAAGCTAGCGCTCAAGAACAAAAACCGCACCTGCTATATGCTTGCTTATGAGTGTTTCAGGGCGACAGACGACAGGAAACTCGACGCAAAATCCTGCGGTAAAGTCGCAGCAAGAAACAAGGATCTGAATCTTGATGACTTCAGGTTTCTTTTACGTGCAATTGTTAGTGCTGGAATTGGAGAAGAGACTTATAATTAAATTTAACTTGAGGGTTTGTAACCATAAACTAGAAAAAAAAAAGAAAAAAGTAGAAAAAAATTTAAAATATCTTTATTTTTATTAATTTAATCCATAAGTGGACCATAAATTTGATATAAGCATATAAGCAAGTACTCTCTCGGTTCCATTTGGTTTGGATAGTTTAACAAAATACGCATATTAAGAATTAGTCAATAAAAATTATTTTATTCATCCTTAACCTTAACTGAATAAAATATTAATGAAAATATTTTATTTAATGACAATCGTTACCTAAATGGTTATTATCGGAAAAAATAATTATTTAAATATATAAATTTATAAACTTTCAAAACAAGAATAACAAGCTGAGAGGGAGGAAGTATTAGTTTTAACAGGATCAAGAATTATAAGCATCTGGGCATTAATGCCTACTTTTTATTAATTCGAATCGGGTTGGAAGCAAACCACTTATTGCATTTTGTAATTAGGAAAAGCCAAAACACAGAATGACCAAGAGGAACCATCTTCTAATAAGAGAAACATTTATATTATTTATTACATAAACCATCTCATATTTTCTACCGCCGATTTTTGAGATCGGTTAGTTTGATGAATATTTTGATGGAATATCAGTCTATCGTTTCCATCCTTTCTTGCACTCCCCAGCAAATGAAGTATAATGCCATACCACAGAGGAAACCACCTTTCATTTAAAGCTCATATTCTGAATTCTCTTTGACTTCTTTAAACTCTTTTTCTTATTTTTATCTCCTTCTCTTTCATCAGCCATAATTTTCTAATCCATCATTACAATTTCTTCCCTTGTTTACCACTTCCATTCGACGGTAAAATCTTCGGCTTTAACCGCCCTCACCCCCAAGCCTCCTCTTCTAACAGCCCGCCTCGCACTCTTAATCTTTTGTTCCGGCCCCCGCTACCATACCATGGCCATTTCCGTCTGAATGGCACTCCATTGGTCAGACTCTCCAATATAGAATTCCATCCATCAGTGCGATAAAAACACTCCATCCAACCCCCCCCTGTCCACCTAATCCCCCCCGTTCCCCCCCCCTGTTTGATGGTATTGGCCCAATTGATCTGAACTTGTGGGCCCCACCCTGGTAAATCACCTACGACTCGATTATTTAGTCTCTTCGTTAAGAAACCATCTGCTGTTTAATAATTACCTAGATATATCGTCTGTTCTTTCCAATCTTTGCGTTTCCTGTAGTAAAAAATGAACTGTCGTCCCAGTTTCTATGTTGGGTCTTGCGAACTACCCAATATAAATTCTCTGGTGTGACTACATTAAAAAATGAACTGTCGCCAGTTTCTATGTTGGGTCTGCGAACTACCCAAATAAATCTCTGGTGACTCATCTCAAGACCATAAGCAATTTCCTGCATTTGTTCAAACGAGAGTGTACCACCGCTTCCAAATGAAACATAAACCACTGACTCCTTGGGCTGGTTATCGAGCCAATTTAGCAACTCACACTTTGAACCAACCTCAACCTTTCCGACCGCTCTTCTCACTGGACCGATTGGAAAAACCGGAATCTTAGTAGTCTTGTACAACAAGTTCTCGTCTCTAAGAGCTGCAAGTGTTGTTGGTTCTAAAGCTTCCCATGTGTTTACCAATATCCCATCAGCTTTAGGGATTTCATTTCCAATACGAACATACTCAAAATACTGTTGATTGCTCCTATCTAGCATCGGATCGACAACATCTTCCGGTCGAACTGGCCTGCAACCCGGAATTTCGAGATTCTCTTTTTGATCAACAAACTCTCCTTCTACCACCTTATCAAGAAAAGGTATGTATATTGTAAGAGCTAAAAACCATGCATTATTAGTCATATAAACGTATTTTGGAATCCCAAGTTCTTTAGCAATCTCTAAAGACTCAGTTCCAAACAGGTCAAGGATTATGGCGGCGGGACGAAAATTCAGAGCAGATAAAGCTGAACGGAAAGCTGGGCGGATTTCACGCATCATAACAGAAATTTGGGTAACGACGGCGGCTTCTGGTTGGATGAGACTGGAAATGTCAACCGGAGGGAGTTGGATGATTTCGCAGATCTTTGCAGTCATGGCTGATTGAAGAAGTTGAGTTTCAGCTTGTGATGTGTTCGATGGTACTGTAAAAATGGTTACTTCAAAGTTGCAGAGAGTGGCAAGGCGGTTTCCTAACTCAAGAACTGGAATTAGGTGGCCTAAGCCAGGGCTTGATAGGAATACTAAATGGGGTTTTGAGTTTGTTATTTCCATGGCCGAACAAGAGCTGGAAATAGAGAATAGTAGGAATTGCAGTTAGTTATATGTATGTAATATGTTTTCTTGAAAGGAAGTTTGTTGTAATATATATATAGATATATATACACGCGCGTGCTACGATGTATTTCTGAAGATACACGGAAAAAAAAAAAAAAAAAAAAATATATATTAGATATTATATACACGCGCGGTTTGCTACGATGTATTTCTGAGTACACGGAAAAAAATAAAAAAAAAAAGAATTAATATTACTAATAATTTTTTTTGAATAATTCCTACCTTTATGGTAAAGATACGATCACATAATAATTTTCATATTTATTATCCATAATCTCGCCTTACCGCTTAGAGTGGACGCACTTTTTTACACCAAGAATTATTGCTCTTCCTTTTACTTTGAGCATACTGAATTATTCAAGATAACCTTATTTCTGATTTTTTTCTCTCTTTTTTTTGAGAAAATTATTTGATCTAATTCCGAAGGGCCACTATAGATCTACACCTGGATTAATCCATAGGTTAGTTTAAAAAAAAAAAAAAAAAAAAGATAAATTACTAATAATTTTTTTTGAAAATTCCTACTTTAGGTAAAGATACGATCACAAATAATTTTCATATATACCATAGCTCGCCTAAACGTAGAGTGGAGACTTTTTTTTAAAGAATTATTGTTTTTCCTTTTACTTTTGAGAATGAATTATCAAGATAACTTTATTTGATTTTTTTTTTTTTTTTTTGAGAAAAACTTTATTTGATTATTCGAAGGCACTTGATTCTACACTTGATTATCCAGTAGTTTGATAATAACTTTTTTATTATTTTTCTTTTGTTAAATGCATAAATATATTATATATTTTATAAAAAAATTATCATACTTATAATTTTTATTTTGATTAATTGATATTTCAATTTATAAAATGGCACATTAAAATTTCAATTTGTAAAAAATTTTCCATTAAATTTTTCAATTTGTGAAATTTGATCAGTTAATAAATATTTATTAAATAATTAAAAAACATGAAAATTATTGACAAAAAGTTGTATAACCCTACACATCAATCCATATTATACACATGTATAAAAACTAAAGAATAAAAAATTATTGCTAGTATGGAAAAAATGCACTATTATCAAAATATGAACATGAAAGGTTTCTCGTATTATTTGAATGCCATGAAATTTCTTTTATTAAAGTGTATGGATATACTTATGCATTTAGAAATTACTTTTTCAATTTTTTTAGGATCATATTTTAATTAGTGATAAAAATCATCAATTGTCTTAGATTGATTAACAAAAGTTGTTTAATAATCAATAAGATATTCATTGAGGTGGTTAGCGACTTTAATCCATATTAAAGTGAAAATACGAGTTTGATTCTTGAGAAGTACAGCTAAAAACTTTTACGCTACTCGGCTTGAGCTAAAGTTATGTGAGTTACGGGTTTGGATTGTCTAATTGGCTACTACTTACAACATAGATTCAATAATTGAATAATGTCACATCTTGGGGTTAATTCAATTGAATCAATAATTATACATTGAATGGTATATATCATTTTTGGACACTTGGTTAATTTTGGATATCATTTTTGTACACTTAGTTAATTTTGGATATATTTTGGAACAATTGGTTATTCAGATCCAATTAATATTGGATTTGACAGTAAGTCCAAATTGGTCACCTAAGCATAAGTAATTAATACTCTCACTTTCCCATTTCATTTGCTTGTTATTGTTTTTTCGGACGTCACAAAATATTTGCAAGTTTTTAAATTTATATATTTAAAAAATTATTTTTTCTATAATAATTTTTATGATTATTTATTAAATGAATAACTTTTATTAATAGGTTAATAGGTTAAGGGTAAAAATAGGTAAAATAATTTTTATTGACTAAAATTTTAATATACATGTTTTGTAAAATCATGCAAACAAAATGGAACGAAAGAAGTATTTTATAAAGTAATAACAAAATATAGACAACAAAATTGATCTCCAATCCAATTACAACACCATTCAAATTAGAATCTATTCCATTTGAATTCAGCAAGAAATTCATTACAAAAAGGAGGAAAGAACCTTTTAGAGAATTAAAAGCAATAAAGAATAATAAATTCAATCCAAAATGCTTATAAGACTTGTATTACTAACCACAAACAAACAGTCGCTCAACTTTGCTACTTTAACTTTGTGTCACCTTCAATTTTTAGTTTGGCTCATCAAACACTTGAATATATAAAATTATATTAATTAAAATTTTCAATTTGCAAAATAATTTTATTAAACATTTCAACCTGTAAAATTAAATCAATTAAACACCTACTAAATAGTTTAAAATTTTAAAATTATTATTCTAAAAATTACACTAACTCAATATTTTACATATAAAAAATAAAAAAACTAAAACCTATTACAATTAGTGTGAAGAGATATGCAATTATCAAAATTTGTAAGTTTAAATACACAATTCATCATCCTAAAATTTGAAAAGCAAAAGTTAAAATTGTGAAATTCAGGAGTTAATTAATGTATTTAACCATCTCCAGCGTAATAACATGCCCAAATATACTTTTATGTGCAGAAAGTCCATTTGGTTTGTAAAGAGTTGACAAGCTCTTTGTAAAGAGTTGACAAGCTCTTTCCCTTTCAATTCTTTCTTTCCCCGTAAGATCTCCATGCGATGCACATATATTTCTTCAAATGCATACACCAACCAATGAAAAGCATATTTTGAAAGTATATATGCATATATGGAAAGATAATGGGCAAACATATAAATTCACCCCCTAAAACCTCTAAAATTTACAACTTAATTCATGGTACTTTGAATTCTATAGATGACATATCGTGCACTTCAACTTATAAATTTTGGTAACAACGCACATCTTTCCATACTAATAGCAATAATTTTTAGGATTATTGACTTTTATATGTAAAATATTAATTTAATGTGTACTTAGCATAACTTTTAAAATATTAATTTTCACATATTTAATTATTTAATGAATGCTTAATTAATTTAATTTTACAAGTGAAAGTATTTAATTGATGTAATTTTATAAATTTTTGAGCATCTTCAATTCAATCATAGATTGTTTTAATTTATTTGCCACGTCTAAAAAATTGAAAGTTAAAAACAAAAACTTTCTTCAACGTTGTTATATGTTTAGTCTGTGAGTCTAATTTCTTCAACGTTGTTATATGTTTAGTCTGTGAGTCTAATGTGTAAAAAAAAAAAAAAAAAAAAAAAAAAAAAAAAAAAAAAAATTCAATCATAAGATTGTTTTAATTTATTTGCCACGTCTAAAAATTGAAAGTAAAACCAAAAAACTTTCTTCAACGTTGTTATAAATGTTTTAGTCTGTGAAGTCTAATTTCTTCAACGTTGGTTATATGTTAGATCTGTGAGTCTTAATGTGTAAAAAAAAAAAAAAAAAAAAAAAACAAAAAAAAAAAAAAAAAAAAAAAAAAAAAAAAAAAAGACATTGTCCATCACGCCTTCCGTTTTTAGAGGGTTTGTTCGATAGTGCGACTCGATTTTCTTTTCTTATTTTTTATTTTCCTTTATGTCTTCTCTTTTATTCGCACACAAACTTCTACTTGCACTGAAATTGGTTCTTCTTCATGCATTGGAGAGCCATTTTTAAAATCTAACATCTACAAAAACACATTTAACTATATCACCATCCACAACTTCTATTTATTAAGACACATCAGCTACAATCCATGATTGCATCGGAAATACTCTTAAGTGTTTAATGGATCAAACTAAAAGTTAATGATACTACAATATTAAACTAACAAAGTTCAAGAGATCATGATATTTATAAACATGATATTCTACCACCACCACTTGCATCCATTCCCATGTCCAAATCGTGAAATAACCACCCCAAGCAACCCCTAGCGCCCTTCCCCCTCCTTTTTACTCTTACCCACAACTTCTATTTATTAAGACACATCAGCTACAATCCATGATTGCATCGGAAATACTCTTAAGTGTTTAATGGATCAAACTAAAAGTTAATGATACTACAATATTAAACTAACAAAGTTCAAGAGATCATGATATTTATAAACATGATATTCCATGTCAAATGTGAAATAAAAAGAACTAGCTTCCCTTTTTTCTCTTACCAGTATCTAATGATAAATCATATCAAGATCTTGAAAATAAGGGATAATGTTGAAGTTAAAAAGGAAATTAATTCAAGAACCACAAGATCATGTCGACATAGAAAGTACTCCGGTCAATAATCAGGCTTATCACATTGTTCCTAACATTATTCAAAGAAGATACAGCAATAATTAAGAACTGGAACTTGGAAGCCACAAAATTGGTTGGTAAATTATAATATCGAAGGTGACATGCCACATGAGACACATCACGTGGGGAAGGGGTCCCTTCTTCTAAGATGCTCCTTTGACCCACAAAACGCCACAAAAAATTGCAGAAAGTCAGTTTGGTATGCATCATCCATTCACAACAAACAAAACTTTCACATACCAAGAAATGGGCCTACTAGTTCTTCCAAACTAAATTACAACCAAATTATCCAAGTTCTTTCAGTAGCTGCAGGCCTTGTCTTTGGGGCAAAACACATCTAAGAGCTCTTCTGCTAAAACTAAATTTTTAAATGAGCTTCTCTATCTTTTCCACATATTTTCTTCCATCTAATTGCAAAATATACTTTTTAAGATTATGACATTAGAAACATAGTTTTTCCAAATTCTAGAATTAAAATTTTTAAAACTTTGTCAAACAGTCTTAAGATTTGTTATCAACACAAGCTCTTCTCCTACAAGCCAAGTAGGATGATGAGCTTCTTACTGCAGGACATTAAAATTGTGTTTCCTTTAGCCATAGTTAGCTCAGTTCAGTTTGGAGTGTTAGCCCCATTTATAAGCCAAGCTGAAAAAAATAAAATAGCATAAGTATACTAGGCTGAACATTAGCTCATAAGTTATAAAAGAGCAGCATCCAATACCCAAATGCATTGCCACAAGACTACAATCTATTGAAAAGTAAAAATGATCGGCTTCAAATAGTTTAAGTTTGTTTTTCTTCAAGCCTACAGATTATATAAACTCAAATCCCAGATAAGTTTAGTACACAATCTTTGCTCTTGATTGAAGCTAGTAAAGGTCATCCTAATGACAATTTAAATAGGATACTATAATCATCAATGTAGAGTTGAAAGAAATACTCTAAACATAAACAGATTAACGAAGAATACAACCTTCTAAATCACTTGCACCAGTCTTTTCCCCATATGAAAATTTGGGGACCTTATATGGTCCTGCCACCTCTAGTTCTTTTTCCCAATAATTTTGAAATATTCGGGGACCTAACGTCCCTTCCACGGAAGCGCTGCAATGAGTCTGAACTCAGATCAGATACCCAGCATTCCCTGCCCCACTTGCTCCACAGCCGGGGGGGGGGCACAGCAACACACAAGAAACCTCGCTACCATCACACACGCCGACATCATATGCACTGAGCCTTCACCAGAATACAACACAACCTCCACAACGCCAGTTCTACAACACCAACATACGCCACAAATTCAGCTTGGCTAAGAAATAACCACCAGCTACTCCACCACTTCGGACAAAGACATGCTTATCAACCTCCAATTTATTTCGCCTTCTTTTGTTACATTTCTCCAATACTTTAAGAGCAATCACTGGCTTAAACCCTATGTAGCCTTTTGCGCTCCCAAGTCGTGATGGCTCAGATGATCATCTTCACTCCTATTTCAATTGGATCCTCTCACCTTCCCCATGGCTTCACCCTGCCATTCTCAAACACAACCTCCAATTATTTCCCTTCTTGTTACATTCCCAAACTTAAGAGCAATCACTGGCTTAACCATGAGCCTTTGCGCTCCCAAGTGTGAGCTCGAGATCATCCACTCCTATTTCATGGATCCTCTCACCTTCCCATGGCTTCACCCTGCCATTCTCAAATTCAAACTCTGACCCTCTTCCCCTCTCTGCACCTGCCCCCCAACCAAATCCTCCATGCCCATGATCAATTCCATCCTGAAACATACTCTGCTGACCAATTGGTTTGACAAGATTAAACGTCGGTGAAGGAGGAGCTACTTGAGGAGCAACAGCCTGAAAACTCACCCAGCGACCAGAATCAACAGTTGAGGCATCCGATTCATCACATTCTGGTATAGTAGCTGGTGTAAGATGCTGGCGTCGTGTAGGGCTTGAAGGGGCAGAGACAGCAAAAAGGGGATGGCGAAAGGAGTTTAGTGATCCATTTGAAAAGGATTCCCAATCAGCTTTCCTCTTTGAACTTCTATTAGTAGGGGAAGAAAGCGGTGGAGTTACAGGAGCACTATTGGATATTCTAAGCTGAGGGAGGTTCGCAGGGATTGAAGCTATGTTACGGAGGAAAGGGAGAAGGTATGTGGAAGGATTTGCATCGAAACGAGTAGGGCTCGGAAATGAAGAGGATGTTGGACTGGCATGGTAGGAAGGAACAGGACTAGGGAAATTTGAGGATTGTGGGCTAGGTTGAATAGAGGAACATGCACTGATGTTTGTTGGAGTGCCTGCAATCTCCAGTGGAGGTGGCTTAGAGCCCTGAAAGAAAATCACTTGAATTATTAGTCTAATTTTGGCAGAACTTTTGGCACATAATATTGAACCTGGAGACTATATATTTCTCAAGGATCGTATTTTTGCCTATATTTCTAATCTCCAGTGGAGGTGGCTTAGAGCCCTGAAAGAAAATCACTTGAATTATTAGTCTAATTTTGGCAGAACTTTTGGCACATAATATTGAACCTGGAGACTATATATTTCTCAAGGATCGTATTTTTGCCTCTTAAAACCATTGGCTACATATCTGTTAATGGATGTTAAGAAAGTGAAATCAAGTCTATTGATAAGAAAAAACACAAAGATCTCTTCAAATAAAATTTTATCAGATTCAGAACCGATTAACAAGATTTTTTAGATCGAAGCTCAAAAATGCCACAGATAAAAAATGATTAAGAACAAAATCAACCACGACGCTAAAATTGAAAGCATCATCAAATCAGCGAAAATTGAAATCAAAATAGGACACCAGATGAAGGCAAAGTAAACCAAGAAAAGAACACAAAAATGGTCAAGATCAATCGAAAGCTTTAATTAGCAAAAAAAAAAAAAAAGCTTAAAAAAACCAAAATCTATGAACCATGCAAGTAGATCTGTAAAACAAATTGAACAGAAAACACATCTATTAAAAGATCGAAAGAGACAAGGAAATCAGTATTCACCTTGCGATATGTTGTGCCATCTTCTTCAACGATCCAACCAGCCTCTGCACAAAGAGCTTTCAACACCTCATTATTATCACAATGTTTAGGGAGTTTATAGTTTCCTTGAGCTCGAAGCCCTGAATATATCTTAGCAGCTATAGCTCTTCTCCTCCTCTCTCTTCTCTTGTTATTCTCTCTCTCCTTCCACGTCGGTAGCCTACCTGAGCATCCACCGGCAGTCATTTTTTCCGGTAAACACCCTTCACTCTCCCCCTCTCTCTAGGTCTGCTTGGTTTCGTTTTGCGTGTGCTTTCTCTCTCTTTATCACGAGGATAGTGCTTGGTGCTTCCTTTGTTGAATTTTTGTAGATGAAAGAAAAACAGAAAACAAAGAAAGAAAAGCTGCTCGTGCTTCCTCCACAGATTCTTCTCTTCCCTCTCTCTACCTCTCTCACTTTTCACACTGGCATGGAATAGACAATGTACTATTATTTTGTAGAAAAATATTTAATTTAACCCCAAAATTTTTATTATTATTCCTATAAAAATAATAAAAAATACTTAAAAAATAAAATTGTGAAACCGGATTGCAAAACATGAAATGGGAGGGACCTGATGACTTAAAAGGGCTTTGACCAAAAATATTAGTAGGCAATACAGAAAATCAACAGCGAACTGCAAGTGCCAGGCCAGTAAAAGATTGGCTTTAGTCTAAAGACTAATAATTAGCTGCAGCTGGAGGATAGTCCTACCCTGCTAAGCAGTGCCCAGCCGTACCATAGCATGGCCCCTGCCTCCTGCATAATTTTTGGTACTAAAAGATAGTAGAAAATGACATGTATTAATACATACATAGGACGGTCCCTAATTCTAATGTGTCTTATTTATCCCTTCCCAAATCACATTATCTCCCAAATTAATTTGGGCCTCCTCGAGATATTGCATCTGATTTGATCCAATGGTTGTAATAAACTGCTTTGGATCTTATGATAGGGATGCCCACAAGGCACATTTTCTCTTACTTTTCTGAATTTCTCCAGCATTTAGGGTGGCTGTGCCGTGATGTTCAGTCTGAACGGTACAGATATGGACAAACAGCGATCTCAGAAACAAAGAAATGTGGGACCCGTAGACTGCTTTAACCCTCCGCACGTGCGACGCAGAAATCCATAATAATAATTAACAATAATAATACTAACAAATACTAGTAATTAATAGTAAAATTATCCTACGGGCTCTACCTCCTCATCAGCTGAGTGAGGACCACATTGTCATCCGCTGCCCGCATGTCTGATTTAGCACGCAACACGTGATGCGGTCCCCATCGCCTATAATCGTCAGGGTTCTCTCTCTTCACAGATCACAGGGAAATTACAACAATAGCAGAGGAATCGCACGGCTCTCCGCTCAGATCCTAGTTCTAGTACAAAGGAAAAGCACGCCACGCGTACTTTTTGTTCTCCATGATAAAATATAATTCAACACTTAAGTATTTTAGTTAAGATTAAATGTACTGTAATATAAAACATTTTGATATAAGATTTATTTACATGTTTTTACAATTCACTAAATATAATTCTAATAGTTGTATCGATATAAATTCAAGTTTAATATTACTTTTAATTTAAAATATTAAATGGTATTATCAAGTACCACATATTTTATAAAAAAATCTCCCTAAATAATACTTCGTGTTTAAATATTTACTGTGACACGAGCATGATTAAATTTTCGTGTAATTTAACCACAAAAAATTATTATATAAGTCTGGATCAAGAAATCCTTATAATATTTATTTTAATATTTTATATAATATACGTCATATCTAGACCCAAATTCATGCTGAAATAAATTTAAAGTAATTATTCATATTCTATCATTTCAAATGTTACCGAAAAATATTTTAAAATAATTATAGTTTTTTCTCTTGTGATTAAAGCAATTATCTAGTTATTTCAGAATTTCTTCAATTAATATACATTTTCTCAATAATAATTTAAGTGATAACCAAATTAGACTCTATACAATCCTTATCCAACAAGCTCGCTACATTATTTGACCTTCAATTCCTTTTTTTTTCTATTTTTTTTAAGTGATATGAAAAGTAAACGAGAAAATAAATCGAGTGGTAAATGATAAATAGTATATTCTTGCAATCAATTTAAAATAACAAAAAAGGAAAGAAATAAAAGAAAACAAGCAAGTGTGACTAGTCCATTATTGTTGGTTTTCAAATTAATCAACGTTTAGGAAGTTAATTGCATGATCACGTAAAATGCCTTTTGTTAAATACTAAGAGACAGGAGGCGCAATAGTCGCGCCATGGGCACGTGCGTATCCAACTCAGCCTGAGAAAGATGGGACAGCTGGAAAGCTAGTTGGAAAACATAACAAATTAACAATAGCACCCGCACGTGCGAATCGCGCCCGTTTGGACCACCAACTGAGTCTTTGTTGTTGAGTCGTAATACCTCGCTTTTTTTTTAATTCGTTTACGAGTCATAATACTTTACTCTGCACAGGGGAAAACCTCCCAAAATAGTCCATTAAAATTATTAGGCAAGACGTGTATTAAAATCTCTAAATTTATTCAATTTTTCTAATTAAAATTTTTAAATATTATTGATATAATTAATATATATAATTATATTTTAGAAAATCATTTTATCTTGAATATTTTGAGTCAATCCTTTAGAATTGAATTGGTAAATTTAGTTGAAAAAGCAAAGCCGTGAATTGACATTACTGTATAAATTGCAACTACGCGTGGCAAATAGTACTTTTCCGGTGAGGCTTGTATTACAGTACAGGCAGGCACATGATAACATTTTTTAATCCGACAAAGATTGGGGCCCATGCCTTGACGAGGGTGGGAATGGTATTTCTATCTCACTTGGAATGGAACGGGCTTTACCAATCCTATTGTCCCAACAAATAAACAATCTCACTTTCTTCGATCCTGATGTTCGCTGAGCTGATCCGGTCGGTGATGCTTCCCCTTAATTTTTTAATTATCTTTTTGAGGTATATAATTTTTTCGTCTATTAAGTTTTATTATAATTATAATTTCATCCTTGTTAATAAATATATAAATTACTCTAAAAGTTTAACCTATTAATTACTAATTATTGTGTCAAAAAAAAAAAAGTAATTTGTGTATTGTGCAGACCAATGAGTTTGTTTCTGGATTTGGGTCACAAAGTGTGTTCCTTTCACATTTAACCCAATAATCTGATATCAAATTATCGTAGCACACTGAAGGCCCAGCCCAGCCCAGCCCATCCAGCCCAGGTTGAAAAGCGTGGATACATATTTGCATGTTACTCATCCAAGTTCAAATTTGGAGATGAATTTTCACATTTGCTGTGGCTGCTTTCAGTGACGGAACCCAGCCCAAATAGTTAGAGAGGTCAAAAAATTACAGAGAGAGAAACTTTTTTATTTTCAAAAAATTTTTACACTAAATATTTATTTATTTATTTTTAATTTTGCGGTCATACCTCTATGTCTGTACGTTGCTACTCTTTTTAAATTTGAGTTCTCCGTGCAAAGACAGATAGAAAAGAGAAGAAACAGAGAGGATGATTGAGAATCCATATATATATACATATATATATAATAAAAATTTCTTAAGATTCTGATACTGATAATTTTTTGTAATCCAATTAATAAATGAAATTTAAATTTAATACAGTGAAAATTGATTAAGTTGTCAATTTATAAACATGAAAGCAAATGCATTGAATAATGTTTTTCACTGATGATGAAACTATATATTTTCTTACATACATTGTTATTGCTTAATAGGAAAAAAGATATTATGATGTGTAAGCTTTTAGAAAACATAGAACAATTTAATCTCAAAAATTGAATTGATTAATTAATAAATTTACGTATTGATTATGTTTGATTAATGATAACATATGAGTAATGAAATCAAGTCGTGATTTGCATTTGATCTAACTTGATGATGCGTTAGACTAAAAAAAAAAATCCATTTATATGTTTTTGTTTTCGTCTTACTTAATTGGAAACGTGTTATCATGTCTGCATCACCACCTCGTATAGGTGTCTGATCCCATAATTTCTCACCTTTGACTTGTGAGAAACAAATACCAAAGAGAACCAAAGTCCCCAGTGACCGTTTACCCAATGAGTCCTTCAATAAGGAAAGATCTGAGACGTCCATATTTTTATTATTATTTTATTTTGTCATCTTCCATTGGCGATCTTGGCATATCTGTTTTGTATTACGCAGTATAATAGACTAATTGCATTATATTATATATTTACATTCGTGATAGGAATATTCGGTTATGAATATTTTCGATTGAACAGTGGATTGAGTTCAGTTTCTGATGAATCTTGTAAGCGGTGGTTATTACAATGAAAACGCAAGTAAATGGGGTCCAACCTCAAGATCCGCCACAAATGCTATAAATTTATTGCTATTCCGGTTCCGGATTTATAGGAGTTTTGTGGGTAGTACCTACTTTGATGGGTCTTAATCGCACCCATTCCAGATTTCCTACCGTTCTTCATTCGAAGCCTCTGTTTCCCAGAAAATTTGAAGCCATGAAGTAAGTCATGTCTATCGTTCTCTTGATCTTTTTGTTTTTAATTCCTTTCAATCTTTGACCTTTAAAGAACTGATATTTGACTTTTAAAGAACTTCATGGGATGGATCTTTGGTTTCAGTTTTTCCTTTACTATTTTTGGAGTGAAGGGTTTTGGTAGTCGTTGCCTTCTGTTTGATTGATCTAGCGTATAGGTTGAGAAGATCTTTTCTTTCTCGACTCTATTTGTTGTGGACTTCCATTTTGTTGTTTAATTTGAGATTCACAAATGACAGCAAAAAAAGAAGAACAAGAAATGTTAGGTTGTCTCATTTGGCACTTATAGAAACTCATTGAATTCCTGCACTAAAAAACTAGTGGAAGCAATTGAAGTATTTGGAGAATTTAATTAATACGTTTCAAAATGCTTCTAATTCTAGAAATGTGATAAACTCAAACCATTTTGCAGTAAGAAATTAAGTAGGCCATTTTGCAGCTACTTCCCATGCTCGACGCATAAGTTTTTTGTTCCAGAAATATAAAAACTCCATTCCTTTTTCTATTTTCAATTGTTTCCTTGGTCCCCTTCAGAAGAGTTTTATTTCATTTATTGACTTCATCTTCTGTTTTCTGTCAATTTGTTTCCTTCACCAGAACAAGAAAGATTTTTGGGGTTTCTCTTTCTCTCATTCTTATAAATTTGGCTGCTATAATGGAGCGGGCTGATGAAAATCTCCTTCCTTCTGTTTACAAAGAAGTTAGCGAAGCGTTCAGTGTTGGGCCATCTGATTTGGGATATCTCACTTTCATAAGGAACTTTGTGCAGGGGCTATCATCACCCCTAGCTGGTGTACTGGTTATAAGCTATGACCGTCCTACAGTTCTTGCAATAGGGACATTATGCTGGGCCTTATCAACAGCAGCAGTAGGTGCAAGCCAGCATTTCCTGCAAGTTGCATTCTGGAGAGCAGTAAATGGCTTTGGACTGGCAATTGTGATACCAGCATTACAGTCTTTCATTGCTGATAGCTATAAGGATAGTGTGAGAGGCACTGGATTTGGATTGGTTAACCTTATTGGTAACTTGGGTGGTATAGGAGGCGGTGTGCTGGCAACAATTATGGCTGGTCAGCAATACTGGGGCATCCCGGGATGGCGCTGTGCCTTCATCATGATGGCAACATTGAGTTCAATAATTGGGTTTCTTGTTTTTTTATTTGTTGTTGACCCAAGGAAAACAATTGGAGTCCCCCATGACAGTCACGAAAGTTCTGATAGGTTCTAATCTTTTGTTTGTGATCCTCTAGTTTTATTGTCAAATTTGCAATATCTTGAATGTGTATAACCTTTTCTTTGTGGTGATTCAGTTGTTTTTGGGTGCAGGGACGAATTAATAGAAAAGAGCAATTCTAGCACATCATCCATTTGGACAGAGTCTTGGACAGCCATGCAAGCTGTAATGAAAGTAAAAACATTTCAGATAATAGTTATGCAGGGCATTGTTGGTTCATTACCATGGACTGCTATGGTGTTCTTCGCCATGTGGTTTGAATTAATTGGTGAGAACATTTGCAAGTTCTATATTAGCTGCGAATGCACTTATTAAAAAGTAAATTGGAACTGGGTGATGAAATTTACTGCATGCTTCAGGTTTCAATCATAATAGCACGGCATTTCTCCTAAGTCTCTTTGCTATTGGGTGTGCACTTGGATCCCTTGTTGGTGGATTGATAGCAGATCGAATGTCACGTACTTACCCTCACTCTGGCCGAATCATATGTGCGCAGTTCAGTGCCTTCATGGGCATACCATTCTCTTGGTTTCTGCTCAAAGAAATTCCATTATCAGTAAACAGCTATCACATTTTTGCTGTTACAGTTTTCCTGATGGGCCTGACTATCAGTTGGAATGGCACTGCTGCAAATGCACCAATGTTTGCTGAAGTCGTTCCTGTGAAACACCGAACTATGATTTATGCATTTGATCGCGCTTTCGAAGGATCTCTCTCTTCTTTTGCTGCTCCTTTGGTTGGAATTCTTTCTGAAAGAATGTTCGGGTATGATTCAAATTCTATTGATCCAGTTAAAGGTTCTGTGCAGCAGGCTTCTGCATTGTCAAAAGGGCTTCTTTCAATGATGGCAGTTCCATTTGGTTTGTGCTGTTTGTTCTATAGTCCACTGTATAAGTTTTTTAGGCAAGATCGTGAAAATGCTAGAATCGCATGTTCAAAAGAGGCAGAGATGATATGACAGTGCCTCGTATTGTTCGAGGTCTAGATTATGTGAATACTGACACGCCATATTTTTGGTTCAAGCAATCAGTTTATGTTTGTCTTCGTAAAAACATCCCACGTTCTGGGGATTTAATGAGTTTACAGACTAGCTTTTATGGATCAACATTTGGACATTGGGCCCTTTAGATTGCAGCATCAAATAATCAAGAATACCAATCGTAGCCGCAAATCATTTCAGTGCATTGGCAATTTCCCGATGGAAGATCCAATTCATCGGTAAATGCATTCTTCTCCGAGGAGATTAAACCAATTGCTAAGTCAAATAAATTTCTCAAAATATAAAAAAATTGAAAAAATAAAGAGCGAAGGATGATTTCCAGGCTACGAAATATCAAATATTAAAAAAAGGTATATAAAAAGGCAATAAGCACAAATGTGCACGCAAAGGTAAAGGGTGATTCTCTCTAAACCATGAACAGAGTCTAGCCTATGCTTGTTCAAAATAATATACCAAGTCAACATACAAATCACATCAGACGAGTTGTAGTAACATACAAATTACGTTCTTGTTTTTAGTTGCACTTATAGGAACTAATGCCCCCAGCTCCACTCAGAAAATTGAAAAAGATGACAGAATGTAAATCGCAGATAAATTTTACAATCACAGGCTTTCAACCATGGATATGAGTGAATTGGCACTTTGTGCCACCAAACAACAAAAGCTAAACACACCGCGGAAAAAAGGTTTGCCCCACATATCCTCCAGCCATAGCTCTTCTTACATTAGACTCGAACATTTTTGGGTTATCTCTCAACACTGCAGCAGCATCATGATTAAGAGGATCCTCATAATTTGGTTCCTGCATAAAGAATTAGGAAGAAATTTTTCAGAAAAAAACAGATAATAATGGCTACAAAACCACAGAGATTTACTTGCAAAAAGATAAAATAATACCGTGAAAAGATGATATAATCCATAGATAATAGTATTTATGTTGAGGACAGGTTTCCAGTCTTCTCGCAAGATGTTAAGGCAGACATTTCCTTCCAAGTCGATGTTGGGATGATAAACCTGGAGTTGGAGGTAAGATGCATAAATGTCACATTAAACACAAATCACCACAAGATGAAGAGACAATTCTTTCAGGAAAAAAGCTCTTAGCAAAGTATATGATATTGGCCAGTTTACCTTGGTCTTGCACTTAACCTTTGGTGCCTCATGTGGATATATGGGAGAAACTTGGAAAGAGAACAAGAATGTGCCACCCCTAAATTAAAATCATTTAGTTAACCAATTGTTTCTAGAGGAGAAATCAGATAAATTTTGGAGATTAAAGAACAGAGGAACTGATCTTTCCATGCAAAGGAGAAAACCTCAAATAACAAGTGATAATATTACAGATTCAATTTTCTCCATGGTAAGTTAGTATTTGTTTTATCAAGTTCTAGAGACAAGATGCTATATTAAAAAGTTTCTTACAAATAATATCCTTCGTCTGGTCGGATTGAAACCTCAAAACTCATCAGGTCGTCCTTGCCATTGGGGAAGGTTATGGCACAAGATTTAGGCAGGTTTAGCTCAGAAATATCTGCAGCAAAATACAAGATGTCATGTGAAAACACTAAAAGATGAAGTTAAGTCAAGAATATAACCTCACATGATATGCATTTGACTCAGGCTAAACAAATTCATTTCAAAAAGTGATTTCTTAAAGCAGAATGATAAACATCATCCACTAATGGTCTATGAACTGGTTCAAGACCAGGTTAATTACGTGCATAAACCAGGTTAGTAGTTACTTCATAACTCCTGAGGCTTAAACAGAGAAAAGAAAGAGGAATTTAAATTCAAGAGCCAGTTTTTTAAATTAGTCATTGCAACCTGGAAGCTCAACAGCTTTCTGAATAAAACAACCATAATTAGCAAGACTACTAGATGACGTTACAGTTGCCCAATGCAAAATCAAAGAAATGAGCTTCTTATGCAATTCAACTTGTTTTCTGCACCAAACACACGTGAGTAATTTAATGAGAAATGGAGCACATAACAAGTATAGTATTCACATTATTTCATCTGCTGAAACATATTTATCAATCCAAGATATAGAACAAGGTCCGCTTGTAACTCAATCCACTTCTTGAAAAATGTCTTCCCTAAAGCTTGTCATGCTTGTAATGTATTATCTAACAATTTTTTCACTAAAGCATCAAGCAAGTACATAATCTTTATGTATCCTTCAACTTTTCATTCCCAAAACTTAATTGAATATTCCGCCGAATGTTTGCACCAGGCCGCATAATTGACCTAAAAACTGCATTCTTCAATATCTTTACTACAACATCATCCAAAATAAAAGCCAAACACCAGCAACGGCAAGAGTTAATGGACAGTATATTTTAGAAAAAATTGGTTAAGAAGATAATTGGTTTGTCTGTTTAACTGTATTCCCTACTTAATCCCAATATCCTAGCCTAACAAGAAAAGCAACTAAACCATCGTAAATTCTAGTCTTATAGCAAAGAGAGTTGGAGAAGAAAAAAGTGCTACATCTCCAGAATTTCTGTTATACCCAATAGCCAAATTCCTAAATCCACTATTATACTTGACACAGCTAAAAGCACTATGAACTTGTAACACCTACCGGAATGGTATAAGCCTCTACTAGTGACATGAACTCAGCATATTCTATCAATTGCAAACTGAAGTTGGACTCTTATTGCGAACTTAAGGCTCATAAAGTAGTTCAGGTAGTAGAAAAACATACTGATTCACAGTTCACATAGTCCACAATCTTCAATTCAATAAATAGATGTCTAGGCCCCTCTAAACCCAAAAGAACAAAGTAAACCTTACAAATCCAGCAAAATCATCCAACTAACAGAATCCGTTTCCCACACTGTTCTTCTTCCCTTGCTACGCGTTTAGTCATAAAAAATTATCTGGGCGACAAAGATTCTTAAAATAAACACAAAAACAACAAAATAGTACACTAAGGAGATATACTTTACAAAACAACCACAACATCTGATGAATAGAAGAGACGAACCCTTATGAAGACGCAATTCTCCAGCAGTTTGCTTTTTGATAGGCGCCCCTCCATTGGCGTTTTCAGCCTGTTCTCTCTGCTTTTCCTTTACTTTAAATAGCCGAATCATAGCTGCTGTAATATAATCTTATTCAAGAAGATCATAAGCATCATCAATAATCCATCGAGAATAAACAACTCACCGATCATCAAACACCATACAAATATAAATTCAAATTCGAAACATAAATTGCTATAACAGATCGTAAACTTCATATTCCCTTTTACCTCGCTAACATATTTAAAGGAAACAAAAAAAAAAGAAGGAAAAACTGCAAAATTCTTTCAATAATCAAAATAAATAGAAAACCCTAATAGAAATCTCAACTTTAAAAGCCAAATCACAAAAATAAACCAAAAGAAAAATAGAAAGAGAAAAATGGTAGATAAGCAAATAAGGAAAGGAAGCTACCTGTACCTGGTCTAAGGAAAAAAATAAATGGGGGCAGAGAGAGACGGAGAAAAAAGAAAAAAAGAAGGTAATTATATGTGTGATTCGAGTGAGTAAGCGATGAGAATGGTTATATGTATATATTGCAATTGTATTTATTATTATAATATAATAATTGAAGGAAAGAGTACACAGATTTGGCAGCAAATGACGAGAGAAGGTGGACCCGACCCGAGGGTGGGCGTTCTGCTGTTCCTAAAACTAGCTTCTGCAGCTTTGCTCTGGCCTCACACGGTAGGGATCTGTTTGGGTTGGCGATAGACATGGAAAAAAATATATTGCTTTTTTCCTACGCTGATTTGGAAATTATTAACCTTTTTATTTTTTTTTTCTCAATTTCTTTTAATTTAGCCTTTTTATGATTCTTATTATATTATTGGTATTTAATTCAATTTATTTTTATCAATTAACTGTGTTAAACATTTTTATTTTTTAAGATGAATGCATATTGCATAAATAATTATTAGGACTGTTTCGAATCCATTTGAAGTAGTGGAATAAGAAATAGAATTTAGAGTTTCAATTTAACTCTATACACTATATTTGGATACAAGAGAAATAAAATAAAAATAAAAAGAAAAGGAAGAAAATAAAATTTTGATAAAAAATAATGATTAATTTTGTCTCTGGAAAATAAAATTATTTTACCTTTATTAGTTTATTGCTATAGTTTTTTCTATTTTTTATTTTATAGATAAATTTTTGAACTGAAAATAAAAGTTATTTTCCATTTTATTTGCTTTCCTTTTACAAGCAAAAACACTAAATAAATAAAAATTTTTATTTTAAACTTTTTACCGAGTAAAAAAAAAACAAAAACTAAGTAAATGTTAATGAAAATTGAACCTTATTACATAAAGAAGTAATCCACCTCGACATAAACACTATTTATAAAATTTAAAGTTAAAATATTAGTTAATGACAATTTAAAACATACTAATACAATTTTAATCATTCAAAAAGAATATCATACTAAAAATATTAAATTTAACAGTATTAGTATAGTTTCTAAAATGTTCAAATGATATTTTCTTTCATATGAACTTTTTTTACAGAAGCAAGGTACGGTTTATGAGGAGCTGAAAATTAATGTTTAGACTTTGGATTTCAAATTACTATTTAGGGGTAATTGATAAATTCAGTTCAATATTTCTAACTATTAACATTTTTTATTTATTCAAAACCGTAAATCATTGCTAATAACTAATTGGAACCGTTGAATGAAATAGGCTATAAGTATTATAAATTTTTTTGATAATTTTTAGGGTAAATAACTAAAAATCTCAAATTTTGATATATTTATTAAATATTTTCAATTTTACTAGATGATAGGTTGTACATTTTTTTTATAACAAATTGTGGCTTTGGTATCACCCAACTTCAGCTGACGAGACTATTAAATCTGACTTGTGCACATCTACACATGGCATGTTAATGTTGATTGGACATCCCTCTAGCGATTCAACTAACAAAATTAGCCCTTTTTGGAGGAAATTGAACGTTTTTTTTTTTAATCAGTTGGCATTAATTTTAAAAATTTTTTTCTTAATTTTCTCTCATAAAATTATTTTATATTGACTAATGTAGTGTTTATAACTATATCAATAGTCAAAATTAATTGTAACTTTTAATATATTTCTTTTATAAAAAGGACGAATAGAGTTCAGGAGACGGCACAAAATCTAAAATATCATATACAGTTAATATCATGAATAAACCAACCACTAAAATTAACATTTCTATAAACATAATCCATCAAGCATAAATGCATAATATTTGAAAGTTTTAAGTTTTAGCAAATACTATTTATTTTCTTTAGATACCTCAAGCATTAAAAAAAAAATCTGAAAATATCCTTTAGCAAAATATATTTCACAAACAAATAAAACCAATATTCAAGGTTTTGATTTCTTGTTATTTTATTTATAAAATAAATAATTTCTTTTAAAATATATGATTTTAAAAATAATGATTTTATTAATATAGTTTTTCATAAATTATTAGTTTATTTATGTGCTTTATAAAATATGCTACAATATTTCCATTTTGGTCCTGTTACACGTAATTGTCCTTCAATTTATTTTATTTCAATTTTTAGTACAAATTAGAGGAAAAAAAAGCGATGAGAAGAGAGATAATATTTTTACCTAAAATTACCCTTTAACAACTTTTAACCTTCTTCTTATTCTTTTGTGCTATCAACACAAAAGTCGTCGCGTGCTTGGCTGCTGTCACAAATGTTGTCGCAATGCCAAAGTCTCGTATAATTATATGCTCTCGAGAGCCTCCCAATCATCATCATTGATATCACGACGATTGAGGTTGCATAGACAAAATTAAAATACGATATATGATAATTTTTAAAAAATATACATATGCAACATTGAATAAATATAATTTTTTAATATTTTAAATAAATAAATAATAATTTATAATAAATTAAAATATAAAATAAAAAAATTTTAATTTCTTATTCTAATAAAATTAGTTAAATTCTCAAAATTAATATCACTGTTTTGAAAATCATAATATTTATAGCTTATTTAAAGATGAATTGACAATTTAGAGAATTTAAGCATTTTTAAAAGAAATCAAATTAATATCTGACGATATTTAATATTTTAATTTTTAAATGTGTCCTTAAAATATCATAAAAAGTATTTTTAAAATATCATCTGATGCGTCTTTAAAATGTATGAAATTAATAAAATAAAACAAATAGTAAAACACGATTTTTTAAATATTTGACATGTGCCTGAGAGTGTTGGTGTCCAATACAAGTACGTTCAACCTTTTAAGGTTGGTGCATCGTAGATTATCATTAAACTCAGTTCTAGTTATGCTCTCATTCCTCTGATTGTCGTGCTCAGCCATAATTGGATCAGTATAATAGAGAGCGGAAAAACATCACTAATGACTGCCAAGTCACGGGCACATGAGCCATATTCATGGTTTGATTTGGGTCTTGAAGGGTGAGATAGGTAAGATTTATAGCCGTGTGAAATGGTGATATTGTCGTCGTCGAAGGAAGGGAAAATCAAAGTGAGCTTGGCAAGAAGAAAAGAGAAGAGTAGACCAGATGAAAATGGATCCAAGAAATTGCTGCCAATCTCCCATGGTGGACGTCAACAGGAGAAGAAGAAAAAATCGTAACCCTATAAATTAGAGGTCATTTTCGACTCTGCATAGGATAAATTAAAGATAAAAGTGCAAAATTTGGACATAAAGATAATAAAATATAATAAAAATGAAATACATGTTATTTTAATGTATTTTTTAAAATTGAGAGATAAATTTGTAATTCATGATAGAGTATAAGGATAAAATTATAATTTTACAGCCACCGAAACGTTTCATCTAACAGAACCATTTTCTACTTGCCAGAGCCGAACTGGTCACTGCATGTTCCTAAAACCCTCTTTGGATTGTGAGTTAGCAGCGGCAATGGAGAAACTCTCGATCTCGATTGTGCTAGCAATCTCACTGCTTCCCTTTCTCTGCTTCTCTTTCTCGCCGGAATCCCCAACCGATCGCCGGATCCTAGTCTTGCTCGACGATTTCTCTCTTAAATCCTCCCACTCCATTTTCTTCAACTCCCTCAAGTCTCGCGGATTCGGCCTCGATTTTAAGCTCGCTGACGATCCTAAGCTCGCACTTCAGAGATATGGCCAGTTCTTATACGATGGCCTCGTTATCTTCTCTCCTTCCGTCGAGAGTAAACTCATGGATCCCTATTTGTTTATGTTTAACTTCCATGGATTTTTTTTTTGATCTCCCTTGTTTGTTTGATTAGGATTTGGAGGTGCATTGGATTTAGCCGCTGTGCTTGACTTCGTTGACTCAGGCCATGACTTGATTATAGCCGCTGATGCTTCTGCTTCTGATTTCATTAAGAGCATCGCAACCGAATGTGGGGTCGATTTTGATGAGGTCAGTGGAAAATTTTTTGAATCACTTCATGGATTTAATATAGATATATGGAGATGCGTTGCTTGAGGTATACCGTTATCAACTTAATTTCTGATGGAGTTTATGCGATGTTGAAGGATCCTTCCGCAATGGTCATTGATCATAAAAGCTATGCAGTCTCGAAGACTGAGGGTGATCATACGTTGATTGCTGCAGACAGTTTCATTGAATCTGATGTTATACTGGGAAAAACTAAAATTGAGGTTGGTTTGATTGTATATTTCTCATATGGAGTGTTGAATTTTAGTACTAATTTGTTTTTGCTTTAGATTTTTATCACTGGACAGAAATGACATAGATCGTAATCTTTATTTGTTATTCTTAATGTTTATGCTTATGCATTAAACAGGCCCCAGTACTTTTTAAAGGTATTGCACATTCTATAAATGCAGCCAATGGCTTGGTAAGGTCTAAATGACTTGGGTTATTCTTTGTTAATATAGCAGAATGATTGCTTTACTGAGTTAAGACTGTATAGAAACTAAGGTTCTTGGTTGTTGTGGTCTGTGATATAATGTATAGGCCTTGAAAGTCCTTTCAGCTTCTCCTTCGGCATATTCAGCAAATCCTAGTTCCAAGCTATCAAGTCCCCCATCACTTACTGGATCTGCCATCTCATTGGTTTCAGTAGTTCAGGTAAATTGGATCTTATTATCATTCAACCTCTCTCTCTCTCTCTCTTTCTTCTCTAGACCCTCTGTGCCCCTCAAAACACACAGTACATAGTCATGAAGCTAATATTGATGCATTGAATCCCAATTAGGAAATTCTTTTTTTAAATTTTTTTCACTTGTTGGCATTACTGCGTCGCTTTTGTAGTGATATTCTCATGTCTGATTATACTGACCATTTTATCAGTGTGCCATTATATGCATTAATCAGTTGTGAGCATCTTCTGCTGAATGTTGTAATCATCTTCTTCAGTTTTTCTAGTGGATCAATAATTTATGCTTCTCTTTCACATTGCCCATGCATTAATCATTTTGCTATATGCCACCATTAGATGCCTCAGTAGCTGTTATAAACTTTATGCCTAGCTTCAATTATGATAAAAGAGAAATTTTAGGAGCAGAATCTCTTTGATTAACAGTTTTTATGTGATGCAGGCTAGAAACAATGCTCGGATTCTGATCACTGGTTCCTTAGATATGTTTAGTAACCGGTATGTAAGTGGCAGTTTCTGCGCCAGCTCTGGTGTTACTTAGGCAAATATTTATTCACTCATGAAATGTTCCTGTTTGTTATATGATTCAGGTTTTTCAAATCAGGTGTGCAGAAGGCTGAGAGCACAACAAAGTAAGTTAACCTCAATTTGATCTTCACCTTGTAAAAGTTGATTCCATGAAATTGTACTTATTTTATTGACATTTAAAGAACAATCCAGTGGTTAGAACAAAACACTGAGGCATAAAGTAAAAACAATAAAAAATTACAAGCAAAACCAATCAATAAAGACCAGAATAAGGGAAAAAAAATGCCCTCAGGCCCCTATATTGCACTCCAAGCTGGCCCTTAATGGCGCTTGCCGCTTGCAATCTTAGCCTGAGATCATTAGAGGAAGCTGGCATTGGGACTGTATCAGATATTTGATACAAGCTTTCATTCCTTGCTCCCTTTTGGTAAAACTCTGACACATGCATGGATGGCTGTTTATGTTTTGATGCTACTTTAAGATGTTTAAGGTAGTGCTTCAGGCTTGTATGTGATCTATTTCTCCTTATAGATGATTCAATGCACAATATTATGATAAATGCATACGGTTTTCAAATGACATAGACCTGAAGAAGCGCCTAGCTGTCATAGTAGATTTGAATTTATTCCATTTCCTCTTGATATTGATTATGGAATTGTCAGTTGAACATGTTTTTTTTGTGCCATCCACTGTGTTCTCTTCCAAGTAGCAAATAGTAATATTTCTTTTTTATAATAATGGCAGATATGAGAAATCAGGTAATGAGCAGTTTGTGACTGAACTTAGCAAATGGATTTTCCATGAAAGAGGTCATCTAAAGGTGAGACGTGTAACAGTTATCCTGGATTATTATTGGTTTGTCTTATTAATGTATGCATAAATGGTAGTTCATATTCTGAGGCAAAATAAATCATAGGCTTTTTAAGGGAGCTTTAGATTATTGATTCAATTGCTATATTGAATTTTGACGTGATCAATTGTGTTGCTTTATCATTGTATGCAACAATAACAATATGAACTATTGAATCTTGTTTTTGGATCTCCAGGCTGTTAATCTTGGACACCACAAAGTTGGAGAAACTGATGAACCTGCAATATATAGGATCAAAGATGATCTGGTAACACCTCCACTCATTTTGTTCTGTTTGAATTTAGGTACTCTGGAGTTATATCGGAAGAAAGTAATGATTGCTGTCCTTAAATTTAATTTGATTGCAGGAATTTTATGTTGAGGTATACGAATGGTCTGGGAAGAGCTGGGAACCATATGTTGCCAATGATGTTCAGGTTCAGTTCTACATGATGAGCCCTTATGTTTTAAAAACCCTCTCAACAGATCAGAAGGTACTCTTTCCCTTGGTCCCCATTATTTGTTTTACCTTGTGACCTGCTTCAACCAACATCTTTTATTGTTTTATACCTGTTTCAGGGTCTGTATCATACATCATTCAAGGTGCCTGATGTTTATGGGGTTTTCCAATTCAAGGTTGAGTATCAGAGGCTTGGATATACAAGCTTGTCTCTTTCCAAACAGGTAAGCTTCTTTTAATGTAACAATGTATTCTCTGCCTTATCATCTTAGCAACTTGCCTGATCAATATTTTTGGATCAGTTAGTATAACTATTACTGTTTGTAAATCAGTAATATCATAATGACCAAACTGGACATATTTTGAACTGCTAAGGAAAGGGGAAGCAGATTATATAGCTACAGAGTCAAGTAAGCGAATATTCTAGCCGAATATTTGACTGAAGAAATATTAACCTGTGCCAACCTGATATGTAATTGTTCAGTAGCTTTGTTTGATATTTGCTGTGTGTTAATCTAGAGGGAATAATTGGGAATAACCCATACAATGAGTGCTATTGCAGTTGCAGGCATGGAAAAAAAGGTTTCGCAGCTATCTGTGATAGAAGAAAAGCCATAGCTTCACTTACACTAACAATCAATAGAATAACAATGGAAATAGCTCAATAGAAATGTGGGAAAGAATACCAACTGGCGAAATTCAAATGACAGGAATAACCCCTCGCTTTACCCTCAGGACGACTCCCTCAAAGCAACCTAGTTTCTGCCCTTATAAAGTTACAACTTACAATAAGTTTGTGAATATTTTGCCTACCTAATCCTTAGCTGCAACCTTTCCTTTATAGCTGGGTAGATGACGTACTCAGCCTTATCTCCTCCTTAATTGGTGTGATTTATAATCCTCTTTCCTTATTTTCTCCCTAACAATCTGCTCCCCTTCTTTCCTCCAATTGGCTTCTTTATTTGCCCCTATCAATCCGGGCCTATCTCAAGTGGTTAGAGATGATGTGGGTTTTGAGTGGAGAAATAAGTTGCATTGCTCGGCTCTTATTCCTGAGTACCTTATTCCTTCTCTGGAGGAAGAATCTGTTCCTCTCATCCATGAACTGCCAACAACTTTTTGTGTATTGCTTAATGAAAATTATTTGATTAATCTCGTAGGCTGTTAGTATGCATGCAACATAGAATTCTACTTGATATTATGTGCAACACTTTATGAGGAATTGTTTGATTGATGTAATGGAAATTATGAATGCAGATTCCAGTTCGGCCCTTCAGACACAACGAATATGAGAGATTTATAACAACTGCCTATCCCTATTATGGTGCTTCTTTTGCCACGGTACTTTCTCATTCTCTTGTGAAAATCAAATTACTGCTGATGTTTGTAGATGTAGGTGGGTTAGTATGTGCATTGGCTAAGCATTTTCTCCTGTTATTGCAGATGGCCGGCTTCTTTATCTTCAGTTTTGTCTACCTTTACAACAAGTGAGGTCCTATCATAGAGGATTGAATTTTATTCACATGTTTAATGTTTTTCTTAAGCCTTGTGGAGAAATATCTGGGGGTTTTCTCACAAAAGTTTCACCTCAAGTTCACTTTAGAAGGGAATTAGGATATGATATAATTGTACTGAAGTGTCCAGCATCGATTTCAAATGGGTCTTTCTACCTATAGAAAGTTGTTGCTGGTTCATATTAGGATTGCCAGACCACAGTTTGATTAGTCTAATTGAATTTACGAGTCAAGTGGTTTAATTCATAATAAATATACTTTGATAAGATTAGGTGTTTTAAAATCATTGGAAAAGTCGAAGTGTGCAATCGGATGGACGGGTAATGATTATTATTATAATTTTTTTCCTTCTAGATGTCTTGTCTTTCCCCCTCCTGAAATGAAGATTGATTAACAAAAGAGCCTCTAATTAAGGAGGGGGGATCCTAGCTGGACAAATTCTTTGTTTCAGTCTTATTTGTCTCCTTTATATCATTATGTCTTGTCTCCGATGGCATTTTTTACGTCTTATTTGTCACATCACATCACATTGTGTCGTTTCACATATTGATTAAGGACTTATCTTTAATCGCGTTTTTAACTTTTAATTCTTCTTTTTCCTGGACATGCGTTGTACTCTGAGAGAGTAATTTTGGAAAGCAGGGGACGATAAGATTAAAATATACCAACCCTTAAACAGCCGTCGGCAGCCTGTTACTTCCGTTTGCATTGAATTTGAATCTGTTTATTGGCAAACGTCATTTTATTGGATAGTTTGTCCGGCTTAAAGTATTACTAGTATAGTAGTAGTACAAGACTTGTTTTTAGAAAATTAATATAATCAATTATTTTTAATTTTTTTTAAAACGTTCAAATATTATTATTATTAAAGTGAAACAGACATATTAATTTAAATAATCTCAACGAGGATTAGATACAAAGACCAATAGGGGTAGGAATTGAATTTGAAGCTGTGACTGCATACTTCTACCTTAACCATCAGGCTAAGGCTTCACTGGCCAGTAGTTGGCTAGTAGCCTAGTACTGCTAGTTATCTTACTGGGTCATTTAGGATTAGTCAAATTTTTTTATTGAATATTTTAATTTATAAAATTATATATATTAAACAATTTAATTATATTAATTAAAAACTTGTTAGATAGATAATATGAGAGTTCTTGTTTTAAAAGTTAAGTTAATTACACCAAAATTATTTCTATTCAATTTTTCTCTTTTTTTTTTTTTTTTTTTTTCGTTGAATAGAAAATTTAATTTAATTAATGTATATTATCTTTTTTTTTTTTTTTTTATGGAAGTATTCAATTTTTCGTTGAATAGAAATTTAATTAATTAATGTATATATTTAACTGTTTGAAATTAAATCACTGTTTTACATTAAGACATTTTATTATTTTCATTTAAAATAATTAAAATTAAAATCTAAAACTAATCCTCAACGAAAAATATTTTTTTATTACAAAATTTAGAAATTTTTTAAAGAAAATAAAGACGAAAGTCAGTGAAATTCCAAAATCCAAATTGTGCACATTATACGCACCTATTGGAGAAGGCCCTGAACTTGTCCAAACACCAAACAAATGAGAAATTTTAAAATCAAAATAACCAATTGAATTCGGCAATAGTTGCTAAAAACAAATCTTCGTGCACTCACACGATGATACATATAATAATAATTTTAAAAAATTAAATATAAGTATTACATCATAATCACATGCCATGCCATCCCATGCCAATTGCCATTGCCTGTTAGTGGACGCTGCCCAGGCCACAGAGAAGCTTTTCAATCCAAAATCCTATCTCCCCTCTCTCTCCTTTCCTCTTCTTGCTAGCCCCTCCATCTCCATTTCAGCCATGACTGAAGCCTAAACTCCGTTTCAAACTCTAGTCTACTTATATACATTTCGTCTTCTCTTCTGAAACTCAGAATAAGAGAACAACAACAACAAAAATGACTTCGGTGAATTTAGGTTCATGGTTTCACTCCTGCTGTGTTTTAAACCAAGCAACCAGATCCAGATCCAATTCTAAATCCTTTTCTCTACCATTCAATCCTCTAAAACGCTTATCAATTCCTCTTTTTTATGAAAATTCAAAACGACCCAGTTCTTCTATTTCTGCAATCATAACTAGGGAAGAGGAAACTCTTCAGGATGAACAGAATAACGGCTCTACGCCTCCTTTTGATTTCAAATCCTACATGCGTCAAAAGGCTGCTTCTATTAATCAAGCTTTAGAGGCTGCCGTTTCAGTTCGTGAACCTGCTAAAATTCACGAATCTATGCGCTATTCTCTATTGGCCGGCGGCAAGCGAGTCCGGCCTGCTCTCTGTCTTGCTGCATGTGAGCTTGTGGGTGGAAATGAATCCATGGCCATGCCTGCTGCTTGTGCAGTTGAAATGATACATACCATGTCGCTTATACATGATGATCTCCCTTGCATGGATAACGACGATCTTCGCCGTGGTAAGCCGACTAATCATATTGTATTTGGAGAGAATGTCGCGGTTCTTGCAGGTGATGCACTTCTAGCATTTGCTTTTGAACATATTGCTGTTTCTACTTTAAATGTTCCTCCTGCTAGAGTTGTTCGGGCGATTGGGGAATTGGCTAAGGCGATTGGGGCAGAAGGATTAGTTGCTGGACAAGTTGTTGATATATGTTCTGAAGGTCTATCTGAAGTAGATTTAGAAAAGCTTGAATTTATTCATGTCCATAAGACAGCTAAGTTGCTTGAAGGAGCGGTGGTGTTAGGGGCCATATTAGGTGGAGGAACGGATGAGGAAGTGGAAAAACTAAGGAAATATGCAAGGGACATTGGATTGTTGTTTCAGGTGGTGGATGATATTCTTGATGTGACAAAATCATCCCAAGAATTGGGGAAAACTGCTGGCAAGGATTTAGTGGCGGATAAGGTTACGTATCCTAAGCTATTGGGGATTGAGAAGTCAAGGGAGTTTGCACAGAAGTTGAATAAGGAAGCTCAGGAGCAGTTGGCTGGATTTGATCATGAGAAGGCAGCTCCATTAATTGCTTTGGCTAATTACATCGCTTACAGGCAAAACTAATGTATTGTTGTATTATAAATTGCTTTATTTGTATTTTTTGGATGAAAATTTGGATAAATTCCAACTATTAATGAACCTTAGCACTGTATCAAAATCTAGCAATAAAATTTGACAGCAATTTGTAGACAAGCTTTATATATCTGTCCTTTGGAGTATTTTACCATTGTTCCATACGAGTGCTGTTGTATTATTTAACTTCAATTAGTTTTACTTTGTAATCACTCAAGCTTTTATATTTCTGATAAGATATAAAGAATTCAATTTGATATGAAGAATTCAGCCCAGAGGAGATATATATCTGCTGTATCTCCATCACATGATCTTAGAAAGAAATCCTCTCTCCACTTGCTTCTTGATAGTGGCTTTTTATCATATCATGAATTTTTA
Source organism: Jatropha curcas (assembly GCF_014843425.1). The sequence goes on from NW_023590567.1 coordinate 1,074,572, forward strand.
CATTTGTTATTCATTTGTGCTTTCAGCTTGCACTTTTTGATTCTGCAATGTTGAAGAAAAACTAGTGTATGCTACAGCCTATCAAATTTGTCTGATCGAGCTACTATTTTATGGAACTAGTGGAATTCAAGAATGAACAAGCTTCTATTGTAGATTCTTGAAACTACTGGACAGACAAAGCATCAGTTTTTTATTATTGTTTTCCTCTTAAATACTTTGTCGCTAGAAGAATAAAGATGAATTTTACATGCACAATATTAATGTAATCACATCGGATTACTGTGTTTGACAGTCCAAGGTGAAACTCTTATTTTTCTTACAGAACAATGATGCAACTCTCTCATACTTCATGGAAATGCCCTGGTGCCAAGTTTTGGCAGGAATTAAGGAAGAATAATGCAGAAAGTGTTTCTGCTGATGATATCACACATCTCCCTCTTCTTTTTTGGTTCATTGGACCGATTGGGCCTGGATTATTTCTTAAAAGGGGTAGACCTTTCCTCCCTTCTTAATAGCAACTTTCCTTATCGGTGATTTGATCCCAGAACTTCGTGCACTAGAGCAAGACTTGAAGTTCTAATTTGCTGACTGAATGGCTGGGATCACAATTCATAAGGCCACTCATCTGTCTGTTTATTATTTCTAACATTACCATCAATCATTCACCCTGTGTTTTTTCTTGGTGTGGGAATGGATTGGAAGAATTTTGTTATGATGATCTGTGCTTTCATGTTGCTGAATAAACATTTTTCTTTAGTACTGAAATGATTTCACTCGCTTTATAAGCATCTATATTTGCTAATCTTGTTTAAGTGATTTTCAGCAAAGATACTTTGTTGAGGTTTGGTTTAATTGTGTTACTGGTTGCAGCATTTGGGTTTTGGCATATCTAAATCAGTGACAAGTATTCATCACGTCATTGATCATCTGAAATCTAGTGCTATGAAACTGAAAATTTGTATAACTCGTACAATTTCATTTGTCTGTATTTATTGAATTTGTCTATCCACACATTTGTGGATTGGAGCTATAAATTTCAGTTTGTAATCATTAATGTTGGGATTCTTTAGCCTTTAGTAAATCTTGGTCCAACCTACCGGTAGGCATCAAAAAGAGGAAGCTGTCGTTTTGTTGAGTAAATAATTCCGTTTTCTGAATCGGCAGCCATAATCGGAAAATATGTTGTAAGCAAAAATTATTTAAAGCGTCGCCGTTGCCGGGGATCGAACCCGGGTCGCCCGCGTGACAGGCGGGAATACTCACCACTATACTACAACGACTTAGTGATTTGTTCGCCAACAATTCTCCCTCATTAATTTTGGATTAAATAAAGTAGAATTGGAAATGTCAAAAAAGTCCAAATGAGAGAAACTGGAAAAAGCTAGCCCATTGTTTAGTTTGTAAGAAATTTCCTTTTAGTTTTTCCAAATTAATAATGTAATTTCTTTATAGTCTTATTTGAAACCCAATTTCTTTCTTCTTAATCCATATATTATATCACTAACAAAAATTAAAACGTCACCATTACCTATCACTAGCATCTGGACGTCTGTACTCTGTGTTTGTATACGAGTACAGTGCATTACAGCATTGCAAGGGTAGAGTAGGCATTAGCCACTACAAGAAGCAACTGCCTGGATCGTTCTTTCTAAGCATCCGCCATATCCATCTTTTGTCTGCATCATCGAAGACTTCAGTAGTTAAATCAACTAACGCGTCGTTGAATATTCCAATCCCTAATATTACTAGAAGGCCTTTTCTTTCTTAGATTTTTTTTAAATTTTTTTTCTACACTCGACCTCATTTTCTCTCCATTTTCCTCTTTTCCTTAGCTTTCCTCTTCTTGCAAGTTTCCTTCTAAACCCCCTCCAACCTAGCTCTTCTCCATTGCTTATAAAACCTATCGCTTTCTTAAAGTTCTTGTCTCTTTGTTCATTATCCTTTATCTAAGTAGAATCTGTAAAAAATTGTTCTTGGGTTCGTGAGATCTTTGTCTTTCTGCTTGATCGTTGAAGTTTAACTTACATTTGAGCGGAGTTGGAGGTGGTTCAAGTTCATCGTATACAAGGTTTTGCAGTGTAAGCTAATTTATAGCTAAATAAGTTTGCTTTTGAGTTTTTTGGGTTTTCATCTGATTTTTGAAATTAGTGAACGATTCCTTCTGGGTTATAAAGATAAAGGTTTATTACTTTGGGCGTTTTACATTCCTTATTCTAATTTTAACTCAATTTTTTAGAATCCCTTAATTGGATTTAGTTTTATTCTACTTAATTATGGGGTTTTTGTATTTCACTGGCATTTGAAGTGAAAAAGGTCTCAGCTTTGTCATTTCAGCAATTCGGCTAAATATTATACTCCAATCTAGAAATACGAGTTCTTTCTCGATAGTAACACTGTAGGTAAAAAAGATTATATTTTGGTCGTTTTTCATTGTTCGGGATATGATGGGAGGACAATCTAGCAAGCAAAAGGGTGTTGAACCACCGCCACCGCCACCGCCACCGCCACCGCCATTCCAAATTAACAGTGATTCGCAGTACACAGCGGGGTTGAACTCATATGAGAAGGCTTGTAAACTTGATCCAGACCTGCAATCTTTTGATAACGCCGTCCGTGAAAGGACAAACCAAGTAATAAGTTCCCTTGCTACTGGTGTGGAGGTTAGATCACTATCATTTGACTCACTCAGGGAAGTCACCAATTGCCTGCTTGAAATGAATCAAGAAGTAGTCAAAGTTATACTGGAATGCAAGGAAGATATATGGAAAAACAATGATTTGTTTGCTTTGGTTGAAGAGTACTTTGACAATAGTGCTAAAACTTTAGATTTTTGTACTGCCCTTGAAAATTGCCTTAAGCGAGCTCGGAATAGCCAATTGATCATACAAGTTGCTCTTAGGCAATTTGAAGGAGAATCAGCACTGCAAGATGGAGTTATAGAGAAGAAGTATGCAAAGACATTGGAGGAATTACGTAAATTCAAGACAGTTGGTGATCCTTTTACTGAGGAGTTCTATATATTATTCCAGGCGGTTTACAGGCAGCAGGTATCCATGTTGCAGAAACTGCAACTTCGAAAGAGGAGGCTTGATAAGAAATTGAAATCGATGAAGACATGGAGAAGGGTGTCTAATGTGTTGTTTGTTACTGCATTTGTCTCTGTGTTAGTTTTCTCAGTTGTGGCAGCTGCCATTGCTGCACCGCCTGTTGTAACAGCTTTGGCAGGTGCATTGGCTGTTCCAATAGGCTCAGTGGGAAAATGGTGTAATTCGCTTTGGAATAGTTATATGAAAGCGTTGAAGAGACAGAAGGAGTTGGTAAGCACAATGCAGGTTGGAACCTTCATCGCAATCAAAGATATGGATAATATACGGGTGCTTGTTAACAAATTGGAACTGGAAATTGAGTCGCTCTTGCAAAATGTGAATATTGCTTTAATAGAGGAAGATGCTTTGAAGCTTGTGATAGATGAAATCAAGAAGAAGTTGGAGGTCTTCATGCAGACCATTGAGGATTTAGGGGAACATGCTAATAAGTGTAGTCGAGACATTACACAGGCAAGGACAGTAGTTTTGCAGAGAATAATCAGGTATCCTGACAGCTGAAGAAGCCCTATGTACTATTAACTTGCCAACTTGGCTATGTACTATTAACTTGCCAACTTGGCTATCATGTGTGACTATGATTGATGCTGTAGGTAGAGAGGGTCCTAATATTTTGGTTGCTCGACTTGAATTCAACCTATTCGAAGAAAATTATATTGTTGAGCAGGCCTATTTTCTTTTATTCAGAAATGATTTCCTAATATTTTGTCTGGCATGAGTTAGATTCTGGGTAATCTATTGAAATATTTAGTTGTCTGAAACTCCTGACTGTGATTTCTTTATAAAATATAACTTATCTTAGAAAGAAATGTAAGTAAATGATTTTCAGTTGATGACTTATCAAGCAGATTGAAGCTAATTGTTCCAATGGAGTAGTAGTGATTACATCCATCATCACATTACTGTAATGTTTACGTTAGAAATGAATTCGATTACATTATAATACATTCTGTTATGGAAGATCGTTTAAACTCAATCTGAATGAATCTGTATTTGAAGTGTGTGTTTTATATTAGTTCAACAAGTTTTGCCAGGATATGAGAAGGACAAGAAATTGAATATCCTTAGATGTATTGTGTGGATTTTCTGACAACTTTTCTTACTTGGGAAGCCTGTGTGCTGTAGATTTAACCTAGGTTGATTGATTGCTGATTACGGGACCTTTGTAGATTTAACCTAGGCTGATTGATTGCTGATTATGGGACCTTTATTTCAGGCATGGTTCAAATGATAGATTTTGAAGATAACTTGGTTCGAATTTGCTTCCTTAATTTGTTCGAACAACTACAAAATTGACCTTTGGTTCAATTTATCCTCCAGTCTTGTAATTCACTCTCAATTTGTTCAAATTCTCGCTCAATTTATCCAAATTCTTGCTTAAATTTAGGCTTTTTGGGTAAATTGCACCTGAATTACAAGTCCAGGGGTAATTGCAACTGATGTGATTTTAGTGCCAAATGATTTTAGATTCATTGATAAGTTTTTCATTTTGATAGATTTCCTTCTTTCTTTTCTTACAAACCCTCCCCTGCTTCTACCTGCAGAATTTAAACCCATAGGCATTAGAATGAAAGCTTTCAATTTTCTACTGATGAGATAAAATAACCAAGCACAAAGTTTGGCTGGTTCAAACGTTGACAGGAAGCACTTATCCTCAGTGAGTAGAGTGTATTGATGTATTCGTTTAAGCCTTAATCTATCCCGCTCAACTAGGTGAACGTGCCTATCATCTACAACTACTACCTTCTCGAATTGAGCTATTAAAAGAGAAACTTGTTTTGAAATCAAATGGCGACTTTTCCTGCCAACGATAGATTTTCGCACGATCGTCGTTTTGTTCACAGCCGGATAAAACTACAAAATAGGCGCACATGTCATCTTAATTAAGCAAACCACACCTTGTTTTTAGAGCCTGTCGACATCTAACATCGTCCATATATGGTCACGACTACTCTGTTAAATCCGCGCGCTCTCTACCTATTGCTCCGATTATGGTAGTTCTAGACAGGCGAGTTCTGATCATCAAATACATGCTGCATTTCCATGGCATCAACAGATTTCTAATAAAATCTTTGATTTCTTCATCAAGCTATGACGGTTGGCCTTTTCGCTATTTCAGCATTTCCGGAAAATGCTTTCATTCCTTCCACCAATCCACACCCAGAAAATCCATTAAACAGTTCACCAAAACTCCAGAAAAAGCTCAAAATATAGAGGACCCAAATATTTACATGAGAAATACAATTTCAAACATTTATAAAATCTTGAAATATTCATCTTGGGACACTGCAAAAGAGCACTTATCAAAATTAGGTATAAAATGGGACTCTTTTACAGTCAATCAAGTACTAAAAACCCATCCGCCGATGGAAAAGGCGTGGCTTTTTTTCAACTGGGCTTCTGGACTAAAAGGTTTCAAGCATGATCAGTTTACTTATACAACAATGCTCGATATTTTTGGTGAAGCTGGTAGGATTGCGTCGATGAATTACGTGTTTAAGCAAATGCAAGAGAAGGGAATAAAGATCGATGCGGCTACTTACACTTCGCTTATGCACCGGGTTTCGAGTTCTGGAGATATTGATGGGGCGATAAAGATTTGGGAAGAAATGAAGGAGAATGGGTGTTTCCCTTCTGTTGTTTCGTATACGGCTTTTATGAAGGTTTTGTTTGATAGTAACAGAGTGAAAGAGGCAACTGATGTTTATACGGAGATGCTTGAATCTGGGATTTCTCCGAATTGCTATACCTATACTGTCCTAATGGAATATCTTATTGTAGCTGGTGAGTTGCGTTTTTGCACTCTAAATGTTTGTTCTTTTGCCCATGTGAGCGAGATAACCATATTTTTCTTAGAAAAAGGAAGTGATGGACATAAAATAGTGTTTTCTAATTGCTTGTTGTGTAATTTAGAATTAGAGTTAATAGTTCTCGAGAAATAATTTTTTTTAAAAGGAAAAGTTTCTTATAATTGCTCATGGTTCGTGAAATTCAGTATCTCATATTTGGTTTTGGTACAAGTGAGTTTCTAAGACTCGCTGCCAAGAAATTGACCGAAATTTTTTTCTATTTTGTCAGTTGTCACTGCATATCTCATGTCTGCTGCATCCAACAGCTATGTTTATTTCTTTCCTGTATGAAATTGTCTGTTGTTGGAGTATTGCATTTTTTTTTTTTTTTTCTGTATGGAAATTGTCTGTTGTTGGGGAGTAGTTGCATTTTTTATTTGTTTTTTGTGTCCTAAACAAAATAGTTGCTCTTCCTATGATGCATTTTTTTTTTTTTTTGTCTAAACAAAATATTGCTCTTTCTATGATCGATTTTAGGTAAGTATCAAGAAGCCCTTGAGATTTTCAGGAAAATGCAAGAAGCAGGGGTACAACCTGATAAAGCTTTATGCAATATTTTGGTTGAGAAATGTTGCAAAGCGGGGGAAACAAACACAATGACCCAAATCCTTCAGTATATGAAAAGTAATTGTCTTGCTCTTCGTTACCCTATCTTTTTGGAGGCACTCAGAACTCTAAGAATTGCTGGTGGGAGTGATGCTCTCCTCAGACAAGTTAATCCTCATTGTTCTACTGAATCTATCAAGAATTGTGATGCTCCTGAGTTTCTTGCAAGTGCTGCTGAAGATCCTTTAGAACAAGGACTTCTACTGATTCTCTTGAAAAAACAAAATCTTGTGGCAGTTGACCATTTAATTGCTGGGATAATGGACAAGAATATACTTTTGGATTCTTGGGTTGTCTCGACCATTATTGAGGTAAACTCTACTCAATGTAGACCTGATAGTGCTTTATTGGCCTTCGAATACAGCACGAGGATGGGCATAGACCTAGATAGAACAGTATATCTTTCCTTGATTGGCATTTTAATAAGATCAAACACATTTCCGAGGGTTGTGGAGGTTGTCAAGGAAATGATTAGGGCTGGGCATTCTCTTGGATTGTATCTAAGCGCTCTCTTAATTTACAGGCTTGGTTCTGCTAGAAGACCTACATTTGCTGCAAAGATTTTTAATTTATTGCCTGTTGAACAGAAGTGCACTGCTACTTTTACCGCTATGATTAGTGTGTACTTCTCTGCTGGTAGTGCAGATAAAGCACTGAAAATCTACAAAACCATGCAAAAGAAAGGAATTAATCCTTCTCTAGGTACATACGACATTTTATTAGCTGGTCTTGAAAGAAGTGGTAGAATTTGTGAAATAGATACTTATAGAAAGGAAAAGAAGAGCCTGACGGCCAATGGTTACTACTGGGATAGCATCCCTATGGAGGAAAAGATCTGTGACCTTCTTTTTGCTAGGGGTTTGGTATCTTGACTATCTGTTTTTGGAGAACAGGCATTCCTTGATGATGAAAGTATCAAGAAAGATTATGTCAATTTAAAGATGGGTGCATTAACATATGAGGATTCTTTGGTAAGTTGAGAGAGTTTGAATGCGCACAGAGAATTGCCAAGGATTACCTGCATTAATGTGGATTTCGACTTTGGAGATGCTCACTCTGGAAACCCACGATGAATATTGTCTTTGTCAACCGTAGGGCATTTTGACTGACAGAACATGTTATGGTTTTCTCCAAGTTCATTTTTGACACGACATTATTGTGGAGTTTAAGTCAAGATCCCACCCTATTCTACCACTTGATAAATTTCAGTTCTGTGATAAACACAATCATGCAATATCTTTCTGCTCCAACATTCCTTAGGCTCTGCACATTTTGAGTTCAGAACCAAAGTATATCCCCCTAGGAATCATCATCTACAACAATGAGCATACTTAGAATCAGTTTGGTGCACCTCTATGATGCTGAATCTTAAATTTGTGAAGATACATTATGATTTTTAAAATGAATTATGTAAATTGTTGATGGAATCTGTTTTTTCCATTTTGGCACAGTTTTCCTAGCTAGGGATTGTCCTGCAGATGATTTATTCAGGTATTTATGTGGATATATATATATCCATGCTAATGGTATACATTTATTGCATTTGCATGGCAATCCAAGACTAAGGACAAGTTTTGGGGCAGAAGCCAAGAAGGTGGATCTATGTCTTTTGTTGTGGGCACAATATATCTTGAGGGATAGTTTTTATCTTGTTGAATTATTTATAAATTTATAGTGTTTCTTGCTTAAGAAGCAGAATTGGGATTCAAGGACAAGATCAATACTTGATTGGTCTTGCCTAATTAGCAATTCCTTACTGTTCTATGTGGTAAATAAAAATTCTGATAATCATCTTTTTTTTGTTATTTGTGTTTGGCGCAACCCCCCTTGGCCTGCCTGACTGCCTGCCATGTGATGGGTTTTCATTGGCATCTACATTCAATTTCCACAGAACTTGGATCAAGAACAAACTGGATAGAATATGCCATTGCATTATACCCTAGTTTTGAAAAATTTTCTCACCCCATCTCAAAAAATAAAATAAACATTTACAATCCATATCGTGATGGAACCTATTAAAGAAAGATTAGCTTAATTCTTAAACAACATTTAGCTGATATTAAGCCTAATCTATCTCTTAATATTTGTATTCTCCAATCCATTACATAGTTTATCATTGAGGTAATAATTCAATGAATCTTGATGTCAATTTGTTAACAAAAAAAAAAAAAAAAAAAAAATATTCAAATGAATCTTGATGTCAATTTTGTTCACAAAAAAAAAAAAAAAAAAATCTTTTGTTGAATGAGAAATTCTTGATAGAACAAAAATCATAAGCACAATTTGAATTTTCTTATCTCTACATGATAGATAAATTTGGCCAATTAGTCGAATAAATAACCTTTCCATCCATATATATATATAACTATATATTTTAATTAATATACTATTATACTATATGGTCATTCATCAACCTGATGTAATCAAATAGACAAATAATATTATATATATGGTCAATCAAATCACACCTGATTAATCAATAGACAATAAAAACAAGAATCATTAATGTTTTTTATACAAGAATTATTAATATCCATAAACATGGTTCCAGGAAGGAAAATAAGAGATCTTATCCATTGTTGTATCAAATTAGATTTATTTATGAACTAATTAAACGATAATAAATTATATTAGCTGTGTATTAGGCATGGTTATTAAAATTAAAACGCTAATCAAAATGGTTGCACCCAAGAGACTCCTCCAAGTTCCAATCCAACCTCCACAAGATACGCAATTTAAGCCAGCTCAAAAGAATAATTTGCTGAGTCCGTTCTGCACTTAGTTGACAATGTTCTTTTTATTATATGTCTATATATTTTGTAAGTCTCCTCTCCTAACAACCCAGCTATGGCCAACCAAGCTTTATAGCCAGCATTATAACAATGTTTATTCAATTATATTTTTTTTTCTTGTTTGAAATTTGTGCACGACATTAGAAAAAATAAATTAATACTCCTTAATCTAGACGACATTAGAACTATTACAAACCCTAATTTTATTTGTAATTGCACATTAGCCATAATGCACCTTATAATTTAATTATTGGTATTGACCACTGTGTGGGCAGCACCTTTGTAAATTATAATATACCATTTTGTCATTTCTTGTGTTCTTTTTAAATTGTGCCATGCACCTTCTTAAGTCAGCCATGTTCTGTTTCTATCCAATTATGTGATAATTCTTTTATATTAACATGCTTTTAAACCTTTTTTACTCTATTCTTCTCCTTTTTGTATTTGTTTTTAATTAAAAAAATATAAAAGTTTGTGTCACTCAGCATATGTATGTGGCAGCTAAAGAATTCAGTGATCAATTACTTAATATTTACTGCCAAGTATTCCTTACTTACTTAATAGTTTAAAAATTAATTTAGTTAATGAATAAATTTATAGACTGAATTTAAGTAAATGAACGCGGTAAAAAGTAGTCATGATCTAGATATAATCACTTGCATGCGTTGTATACCAAATTGGTGGAAATGAAAATGAAATGAAAGGGGCAGCACACCACACCTGTCTCTATCTTTTGTTATTTATTTATTTATTATTATTTAATATTTTCCTAGAGTGGCGCACCGTCCATTAAGAATTCGGTGCTTACGCAAAACTCTCGACCAAAATAGTCAAATTCATTTCGATGGACGTGTGGTTAATTTCTCTTTTTAAAAAATTCAACGGACAAGATTCAATATTATGTACGTAAATCATGCCCACGAAATTAGAGGGAGACAGTAATTACGTACGCGTAAGCCTTCAATTTATTATTTATAGCAATTTTGTTCTTTTTGGAGTAATTATAAATTTTAATTACTTAATCAGTCTATTGAAAAATTTAAATTACATACTATAAGTTTAAAAAATTAATTTTTTATTAAGCTTCTAGTTTATAGTAGACTAATATTACTTGAATTGGCCAAGTCATGATAATCAATCATGGATTGCCAATAAGATTAGAGGATGATGATTGACTAATATCCACGTCATTATTATATCTGGAATTTCTTTTGAAAAAACATTGGAGAATTTGAAAAGCAAGAACCCCACAAACAATATCTTGGTTAGGCAATAATTGTGCTCAGAATATATGCTATTGAACCATTACATACATAATCTAGCAGGACTTGATAACAAAGAGATAGAGTTGTAGTGGGACTAGATTGCAACTACATGCATTTTTCCCGTAGATAAGGCAGAGTCCTACAATTATTGCCTTTTTCTAGGATAGGTTCCTTCAACTAATACCTTTCTTTTCTTTGTCAAATTTATGATTTTTACCTGCCATTGGACTTTATTTTTATGGGCAGCTATGGATTTCAAACTTTTCAAATTCGATTAAGACTCAGCCTCGTTTGATTTTTAATTTCTACTTATGTATGCAATTTACAAATATTTCTATTTTGTTCGGTCAAATTGAGCTGCATTTTCAAATAAATTTTTATTTACAAAAGGTCTAGAAACTAAAATATCTAAATACAACTCTAACTCTTATATCTAAAATCTCCATTGCTGTGAGATTTTACCTAAATAGAATTTTCAAATCTAGAGTCGCCATTATTAAAGTGATTTTGTATAAATACTACCATTTACTGAGTTTTAAATTTTTTTTGCAATAGACGCAAGTTGATTTGAGAATATCCGACTCACCGTTAAAAAAAAAAAAAAAAAAAAAAACAAGTTGATTTTGAAGAATATCCGACTAAAAAAAAAAAAAAAAAAAAAAAATTACTAGTGCTGCCTACTATCAATTGGGTTATTCTTCAAATCTTGAAATTGATTGTACTCTATTGTAAATTTGCATATATCTTTACGTAACCTTCCATTGTCTTCTTGTCCCTAGTCATCTAAAAGATGCTTTATTTTTGTAATATGCAAAGCAATGAATGGTAGCAAATTTTGGCATTTTTAGGAACATTCCATTCCTTGGAGTTGGAAGGACTCTCTGTTCATCTTTACATTAATTAATTGTTGTTCAAGACTTTCTATGATCCACATATACTCTTAAAAATTTGAGATTATATACATAAAAGATAAGAAATTTATCGAATTGTTACGATATAAATATTATAATATATTCAAATAATTTATAAATTTCACATTATATCAATCATGAATACAATGCAACTAGATTAAATTGATTGGGATGGCATCAAAATTCATAAAAAAAAAAAAAAAAAAAAACATAAAAAAAAAATAAAAAAAAAAAGAAGGTGGTTTGTTTTGGCATGCAAAAATTCAAAAAAAAAAAAAAAAAAAAAAAGAAGGTGGTTTGGGTTTTTGGAATGCAATTGAGGGTTGAAAGAAATCAATCAATCTTCCCAATTTTTAGTACCAAGAGGGAAGAAAAGGCAGTCCTATAAGCATGTGCTACGAAGAGGCATTGCTAAAAAAAAAAGGCAAGTTACGTTAATGGGTATCAAAACTATTGGCGATCCCAATTTCCAATTTCCAACTAGTCGTCACGCACATATACTTCTTAGTACACTTATTTTTGTTTTTGGAATATTATCTTTCATCCCTAGTTGAACTTTGTGAATTTTAAAAGCTGCTACAAGATGCTTAATTGAAATCTACTAATTAGTTAATGAAATCGTTTTTAATATTTTCAATATATAAATTTTAATTTCAATAAGTGCTCAATCACTAAATTAATAAAAAAATAAGTGGAAAAATATTTGTATATGTATATATATAATGGCTGATGTTCAAAACTATGAATTTACAAATTAATTTTAACTCCAATTAAAACCTAATTAATATAAAAAAACAAAAGCTTAATTGGGAATACATAGCTAGGTGGTTGGATTTTCCAGTACAAGAATTGTTAGGTTAACCCTAAATGAAATTAATTGAATTTTGGCATCTGCGAGGAGGTTTTGTTGTCAAATCCTTAGGTCTCTTATCTAATTTTTGCTGACACAATATAAAATCCAAGCATAAATAGGAACAGCTAGGCTAATTTTTGCGGGACCGTAGAATATAAAGATTTTTTGTATTCTAACAAATTCAACACGCTAATTAATAAGAAGTACGTACGCGTTTATAACTATATATATGGCATGTATAGAAAATGATATGCAAAACGAAATGCACATGTTTTATTGGTGAAAACTAGTACATTGTAATGGAGATACGAAATGAAACGCGGGAATTCTGGAGCACATGATTAGTGTTTTTATATTATAAAAAATTGTAAAACATGTCTATATTAAGATTAATTGTTTATATGTGTTTCAAGTCATCAAGATTAGGTTTTCTTTCGTCTTATGATAAGCTTGATTATGTTTGCATTAATTTGACCCTATCACTTAATTTCATATATAATTTTTTCAAAATTTGCAAACCAAATCTTTGGACAGATGATATATATCAAGAACAATATTATTAAACATCATAAACTAAATTAATGTTTATATTAAAAATTAAAAAGTAAAGCATCTAAAAATTATTCATTTTGCCACTTTAATATTTTGATATTATGACATGTAACCGAATTTGCTACTATTTTTGAATAACTATAGCCAAAAAAATTCAAACAGTAAAAAATACAAATTTTTAGATGAGTTTTCTTGATTAATTTTGGAAAATACTTAATCTAATTCTCTTTAATATGGTAGAATTTGATCATATTGTGTTTTAGGTCAAAAATAGAAAAGCAATTCAAACATGGTTTGTCTACTTGAGAAGCTCAAGTTGAGTTACAAAATATTTTTGAGATTAGAATTTGAATTGTTTATTTCAAATAAGTTCTAATTGACTTGCAACACCAATAAAATATAAAATAAATTATGAATTTGTTTATCTAAATATTATTATTTCAAATTATGATTTTTTAAATATAAGTATAATTTTTGAATTGCAATATGAAGTAATTTTACCTAAATATTTATTATCATTTTATAAAACTTTTCACCAATTTAATTACAACTATTTGAAAAAAAAAAAAAAAACCAATTTACTTACAACTATTTGAAAAAAAAAAAAAAAAGGTTGGCCGCAGTCACTGTTCTGTAATTTATAATACTTTTAGTATATATATTAATATATATATCTATAATATATATATATATAAGTAATATATATATATATATATATACTATATATATTAATTTTGGCAAATTTCCAATTGCCTTAAAAAATATGTAATGGAGGCGGAGTTATTGTATTAAAACATTTTTTTTTTTGTCACTAATTTATCTTTTTCTAATAACTTAAGGAATAGAAGTACATTATTTCTATATATTATTTTGGCAATTTCAATTGCCTTAAAATATTAATGGAGCGGAGTTATTGTATTAAAACAATTTTTTGTCACTAATTTATCTTTTCTAATAACTTAGGAATAGAAGTACATTATTTCATATTTTTCATGATTTGCCACACGTGAAGATATTTACCTTCATTCATAAAAATTAAAAGATAAAAAAAAAAATAATAAAATTGCAACCAATGAACTTGGTTTATGTACTAGGCCAAATACAGTAGATCAGCCCATGAACTTGGTAAAGGAACTTGGCCACATACTAAGAAAGAAAATTACGCCACATTTTCGACATATTATATGAAAAAAAAAAAAAGATATTTTCGCCACATTTTATTTAAAATTAGAATGTTATAAAATCAAATAAAAACAAGAATATTTGGTAATTGATTTTAAAAATGTTAATTTGTTGAAGATGCTGTTGCTACAATTTTTTTAAAAAAAAAATTATAACTGATTTTGTAATTTTACATTTAATTAATTTATTAAGCAATTATAAATAATTCTACTGGTATATTTAAATAACCTAAGTGTTTCACATGTTTATATGAGTTGAATTGATTAATAATAATTATTAACCTGTTGATTCATTATATGCATTTTAAATTAATAAATTTGATCCGATCCGACGTATGTGCAATCCGTTAGATTAATTTTCCGTCAAGTAACTGCAATTTGCTATTGCTAAGAGGAATTTTCGTGAACGAACCAGACCTCATCTCTCATATGTGGCGACACGTTTGCGTGAACGCAAGGCCTATCACTTTCACATTCAAAACTTCCCTTCCCCAGTAAACCCACCACCTGCCAGCCAAGCCCATTACCCAATCCCCTATTTACTTGCTCTTAAGAAAAGCTTATCTCATGTAACCAAGCCTATTGTAATTCTTTCATCTTATGGATAATGATTGGGTCTGTCACTTCCACGTGTAAATTTGTGTTGGATACCTAACGGTTCTTAACCTCAGACTACCAGACAGCGTCAGCACCTAACTTCCCGTCTTTTGATTCATATCATCTGACGGTCTGACACGGTTGGTCTATAAAAGTTGGCCAACCACGTGTACGGTGATTAAGGCTTTTTTACAGTTTAACCAACATGATTTTTTCTCCCGTGAATGGGACCCTCTACTTTTTCAATTTATCGCAACCGCACGATATGTTGGAATGAAGAATATTTCAATGAGAGTGGAAGAATATGCTTAAATGTGAGGCAGTGATAAATTATAGTAAAGTATCGTGTCGTATGTCTCTTTTAACATATCGTGGTATTTCCATATTATCTTCGTCTTCCGCTACCTTGGGACACCTATATTAAGGACCTGAAGCAGCAACCGTTTCCACTCGATTTTAAACGTCAAAGCTTCCAATTTTTTGGAAAACAAAAGCTCTCTCTCTCTCTCTGTATTATTTTGTTTCTTTCAATAGATTTCTCTTTGCTTAACAATGGCGTTCAAGAAAACACTAGCTGAGCGTCTTTTCAAAATCTCTAAAATATCGAATCAGTCTCTAACAAATTGTCGTATTTCCTCTCCCGCCGTCCAGAACCGAATCCCTCAAAACCCTAGCAAAACCAACATTGCTCCGGATCCAGGAGATAATGGAATATTCAGGCGTCTGTTCCACAAGAGAGCCATGTTCCAGCCGCCTACCTCGCCGGAGATCCGCTCGATACAAGTCGGAGAAAATCTCATCCAGAAACTTAAAGCGTTTGACATTGCGAAGGATAGGATTAGGTTGGACGGCTTGATACCGCCGGCGATCAAAGATTTCAATGGATCTCCGGTGGAGAGGGAGCCGGTGAAGGAAGACTTAACGGTGGAGGATGCAAGAAAGCTACTAAAGGCGGCGCAATTGGAAATTGTGAAATCGAGGCTGAGAGGGATGGAAGAAAGCAAGATATCTTATTCTGAGTTCGTTCGGATCTGTGGAGAAGGCGGTGCGGATACGGCACAAGGAATTCGGGTTGCAAAAACCCTCGATGAATCGGGAACCGTAATCGTCTTGGGGAATACCGTGTTCATCAAACCGGAGCAGGTAAAATTATTTTTTAAAATATTTTATTCCAATTCTAAATGATAATTAAATATATTTCTCTCTGCTCATTAATTTGTTTTACAGATTAAAAATTAGCATGCACTATGCTTACATTTCAGTCCTTGGGAACTGATTACAATTAACCAGATAATCACAATTTTAATCTTTTTAATTTTAAATTTCCAGACTACCGAAAACTGATATGCTTTTATGATCATTTTTTTTGTGTGTTTTCTTTTTCAACAGGAGATTGAAACTTTGTTGTTTCGCAAGATCTAAGGACATAAAAGCCATTCAGTTTCTACGGTGACAAGATTTGTTTCACCTTAGGCGTGTGCGAGGCCTATGGACTAAAACCCATAAAGCCTTGCCCTGCCTCGTCTTTCTGTTATTCACACCAGAACTTAATTAAAATTTTTATTTTAATTTTAATAACAAACATAATTAAACAATTAAACTTTCTCATTCCCAGAAAAAAAAGATGAAAGATTAAAAAACAGAATCCAGTAAAAAAAAAAAAAAGCATTTGAGTTTGATTACATTATATTCCGTTTTCATTACGGATTATGAACGGCGAAGAAAAGACTAAGACGTCAAGTTTCTACTTTTTAAAAATAATTTTAGAAGAGTCGAGAACAAACAAGAACGTGGAGTACTGATGTTTACAGATTTTTTTTTTTTTTTGAACATTAATTTATTTTCTCCTAAATTGTTTAAAAGTTTTCAACAATTTCTTTTTCAAACTCCATTTTTGTTAACATTTTTAGTCTATATTTGACTGTTTTGAATTAATTATTCTCTGTTGCCAACAAATTAAATAATAAAAGCCGGTAAATATAGAACTATCCTTTACCCAAACAAAGTTTTTTTTGGTTATTGTTATTACAGGTACTAAAAGTGATCGGAGGACTAATTCCATTACCAGCAAGAACAACAAGCCTCAACGATCCAGGAAGAAAGGAGCTAGAAGAAATGGAGAAGCAAAAGGCTACAATTGACAGGAAAGCTGATACTCTTGTTCGCCGTGAGCTATGGCTCGGGCTTGGCTATTTCGTTGTCCAAACAGCCGCGTTCATGAGATTGACGTTTTGGGAACTCTCATGGGATGTGATGGAACCGATTTGCTTCTATGTCACTTCCATGTATTTCATGGCGGGCTACGCTTTCTTTCTGAGGACATCAAAGGAACCTTCTTTTGAAGGATTTTACCAAAGTAGATTTGATGTCAAGCAGAAAAAGCTAATGGAGAACCATAATTTTGATTTGAAGAGGTATAATGAGCTTCGAAGAATTTGTTATCCCTCTTCGACGACGGCGGCGAACATTATTTCATTTGATCAATCAGAAAAGAGTTATGCAAATTAGGAAAACATAGAAGAGCAGTATGCAATTTTGTTTAGAATTTAGTTGCGGCTTCCTGTAACCTGATCTGGAGAGTGTATTTTCGTTAATTTTTTACCCTCATTTGCAATATACTATATACATAAATATAACTCCAATTTTCTAACATAAAAGTGAATTCTCAAAAATATATATATAAAAAAATTATTTCGACAAAATTATATAAATTATTTAATTATCAATAGAAATTTATCTTTAAGCTCTTTGAAAAAAATATTTATCTTTAGGGAGCAAAACAAAAATTTTTTTGATAATGGAATAAACGTAGATTGTAATTGAATGATTGAATAAATCTTCTATCTGTTAATTGGCATTGGAATTAATTAATTAATTGATCTGGATACATTTTATATTTTAAGCGTATTTGATTGAATAAATGGGGTACATTAAACAAATTTACTGGGTAATTATATAATTCAAGTACAAAGAGAAATTTCTAAAATAAATCAAATATTAAAATGTCATTTCAAAACAGTTGGATAGAATATAAAAAAATATATATGTGACGGTATTTAATGTCTAGAGCAAAATTTTAAAAAGAAATAATTGTATTGCCAGGTAGTTGAAAGTTGTTTTTAATGCAAATAAAAATCAATTGCGGATTAACTGTGAGGATTCCCCTTGCCCCACTGCCGATTACACCTATGGTTCAAATGGAGGAAAGTCGGTAGCTATGGACTCGAGAGGAGAGGTTGTAGGCCCATTTCCTTTGTCCTAATTAGTAATTCTCTTCTACGGTATTTTTCACAAGTTGTCTAAAAAAACTATTAAATTTATCTACATTATAATAAATTATTAAATATATTACTTTTAATTTAATATTAATTTTTTAAAAAAACCATTAAATTGAAGTAATAATTATTGATCATATACAAAAGATAAATATAGAAAAAAAAAATTTATTACTTCTTGAAATAAAAAATGTGACAAATATTTTGGAATAAGCTATTTTCTCAAATATAATAAATATTATAAAACAGAGTTAATATCTTTTAAGCATTTGGGATTGGAATCGGGACCTCTAACTGTGGAAATTGAGACACTTGAAAGACTTTCAATATACATGAGTGACAAATGCATGAACGTATATATATATTCATTCAATAATCTCACATTCAACGTTTTTGTGTTGAGAAAGCTATGGCCTCAAAACGAGATAGATGCCTCTACTACGCTACTAGCATTTAGTGTGTGGAAATGGAAGGGTAGGTAAATTTGTGTTGGGACTCTTTTGATTCTTTGCATTACATAGTAATAGAAACAGAGGGTATGATGGCCCATCCAAGAGATTAGGAAAACAACATGGGAGTGACAAGTCTCTAGTAGAGTCAACCCACCATAGAAATTTTCAATAATTTGGCAATTACTGTGCAGAATTGCTTTTGGCCCGAACTCATAATATTATTTCGAGCGATTTGATATCTAGCAATTTTTATTTTTTATTTTTAAAAAGAATAACTTAATCATATAATTTGAGAGCAATCTTTTCACTTTTTGTTCTAATTGGATTAGGTCTAATATGATTGTATCACATCAAGCTCCTAAACATGTAACACTGTAAGTAAGGATTTTCTCTATCTATAAGGACTGGACACTCAATTTTTTAGTTAAAAGACTTGAATCGTTTCAACTCCAATAAATACTCGTTGGTTAAAATGTACTAAATATTAGTATTAAATAAGTTAATATTGTAAGTTTAAAAAGGATACTCCTTGTTAAATATGTTTTCGCTAAAGATTAAGGAATGTGCCTTTTACAAGTTATATTTATTTAAAGAAACTCGTCTATACACTTTTCAAGTTTTCTTTGTACATCCTTCAATTGTGTGTTGATTTTTTTTTTTTTTTTTTTTTTTGTTAAATTATGTTTTCGCTAAGATTTAAGGAATGTGCCTTTTAACAAAAGTTATATTTATTTAAAGAAACGTCCGTCTATGAACTTTCAAGTTTTCTTTGTACATCCTTCAAATTGGTGTGTTGATTTTGTTTTTTTTTTTTTTTTTAGAGTTATTGGGGAGGGACATTCAAAACCTTTTTTTTTTTTTTTTTTTTTTAGAGTATTGGGGAGGGACATTCAAACCTAGATCTTTTGCCAGACCATATATACACTTACCACTAGACTATACATTGGTGTACACTATTTATTTATTTCTCTCTCATCTTCATTGCATGATGCACTGATTCTTTGATGGATGCAAGTTATTCTCTGATCAAATATAATTAGCAACAAGATTAGCTAATTTAAGTGTTTGTTTAATATCAGTCAGTCATGCCATTTTCTTAACGAATGAATTATTGCCTTCAATAGTGCAAAATCCACACTCTTATGATTTGTTCCTTTCTCTTTATTGAGAGGGGAAGAAAAAGAAAAAGAAATCCTAACACTTTTCCTTTTATGTTATTCAATATATATTGTATGGAGAAAGAATTTTATGAAATATACTCAAATGAAGTAAAAAAGAATAGTATGAAGATTATAAACTAAATGGAAGAGAGGAAATTGCAATGAAACACTATAAACTATGTTCTAAAGATAAATATAATTGACATTAATGTTAGACAATGTTTTAGATGTTAATGTCGCCATTAAATGTATAAATGGCTAGTAATTCAAAAAATTAGATTAATAAGTTGGTAGTTAAGTTTAAGGTTTATAAGTCTATATACACGTAAGTTTATAAGTGAGTGAGTGTTGGAATCCACTTATATAAAGTCAATTACATCTCGATAAATTTAATTGAAAAGTAGTCAATATAAATTAAACGGAAACCCTAAACTTTATCCTCGTAACTTTCTAAAGAATCCCTTCCCATGAGACTCATGGAGGGAAATGACTTTGGTTATGAAGTTGCGATTTACAACCAGCCAACATAAAATGTACAATGTTAAATTGAATTGAAACAATAAAATTTTAAATCATGGGTCGAATGCATAAAAGTTAGACCTATTTTCTAAAATTGGGGACTTTAATTTGGGCTTGTAGTAAAAAAATGGGTGGGCTCATGGATCATTGTCGTGCAATGGATCCAAAAAGTCTTGAAGGTGTCAAATTGTCAATGGGTTTATGGGGACAGAATGGGCCCAAAACCATTTCTAGGCATAGTTATTGGATTTTTATTTTGCTTTTTTTCTTTTTAGCATTTCTAAGCATCGGTGTCAAACAACAACCTAAATCTGACTACAAGTAGTAAAAGATTTAAGGCTGTTTCTACCTACTTTTGCCTTTTTGAATTACCGGGCCATCCGTTGCTACTTTTCCATGCCAACTACCTCTCTCTCTCTCTCTCTTCTTCCGTTAAGAAACTATAAATATTATCTCTGTTATATACAACTCATTACATTTGAAATTTTATGTTTTTTAAAAAATAATTAAATTTATTTAAATTATAATAAATTATTGAGTAAATCGAATATATTACTCTTAATTTAATACTAATTCTTAAAAATTAATTAAATTTATTTTAAATTATACATAAATTATTGAGTAAATCGTTGAATATATACTCTTAAATTTAATACTAATTCTATTTAAATTATAATAAATTATTGAGTAAATCGAATATATTACTCTTAATTTAATACTAATTCTTTAAAAAACCATTGAATTGAAGAAATAATTATCGGTCATATACAAAGGACAAATGTAAAAAAAAGAAATTTATTATTCCTTAATACCACAAATATGATAAGTATTTTGTAACAAATTATTTTCTCAAATATGACAATTATTATGGAACGGATGTAATATTGATGAGACAATAAAATTGCATTTGGTATATATAGAATAAATGATTAATTAGGAATGAAATATAACGTAGAATAGAAATTATAATTCAATTATTTTATTTGATTATTGGAAAATGAGTGGAATGTGGAATCATTAAAAAAATCAAAATAGAGTGTATTTAATATTTTGAAAAAAATAAAGCAATATATATTTTTTTTAAAAAAAACTGTTCTTTATTTTTTTTTTAGTAACATAATGAAAATTTTATTTTTATTTAAAAATAATCAATAATTAATTAATTTCATAATTTTATTCTTGAATAATTTTCATTTAGACACCAAAATATGAACTTTTAAGAAATTGAAACACCCAAAAATAACATTATCCCGTTTAAAAAACGATGGATGTGATTAAATGGCTGATTTTGGTAGACTTGTAACTTTCAAATTGGCATGGAAACTGTCACTGAGAGGGTTTCCTAGAAATTTCATGACATGCTCAAGCTAAGAATGAGAAAGATACGCCTAGACAATTGGAACTTGGAATCATGAATATGGACATACTGCTCTCTTTCCAATATTTGAGTCGCTGTCGGTGCAATTATGGATTTTCATATGTAAAATTTCCGCTGTCCGTCACCACTTCGGTTGACTCTTTGACCAAAACATATTCTTTCATAACAGTATCAACTCAAGAATATATCAATACCATACATCATCATTCCTTCGGATATACTTTTTTCAATCATTCATGTCCCAAAAAGTTTCTAATTATTGCATATTTAATATGTGTATCCTTAAATATTTGGCATTGTTTTTCATTTTCATCCTCAGAAATGATTTTTTGAGTTGAACTTTTTTATCCAAGGTTTTCTTATCATTTCAGAAGTTCTTCTCTTTTACTACCTGGAAATTCATTACTCTAGATCAGACTGGAATTGCTATCTTCAGCAATGAACAGAATAAGGAAACACACCTACTTCAAGCATGCAAAAGTAAAAGGGAACGCAACCAATTGTGCAGCCCATTGTGATGCTGCGGCTATATGCTTAGCAAGTAGAAATGATTATGTACTGATTTTAATAACCCGTGCTTTAGTCATATAATTATACACGTTTGCTTTCCCTATTTGGGAAAGAAGGGTGTTTCCCCTGCCTGCTGCCCTCCTATTATTAGGCTGGCATCAAATTTACATTAACCACAAAACCACTACACCCAAAATAAAAACTAAAATAAACATAAAACCAAAAATCATCCATCTCTTTGAAATTTCTCCGTCTCTTTCTCTGTAATGGCCGCCTTTGCTTGCTGCTGCTGCTTATTCTTGTTTCCCAAATTCATTTTCACATAAAAATTCAAGAACCCAAACAAAATAGCTCCATTAAGCACTGAATTGAAACCCCAAGCTCCAATTCCATTACACCCTCCTTTCATCAAATGAAGCAATAAAACCCCAACATGACAAGCAAGATTGCACCCTAACAATACCATTTGGCAATTCACCACAAACGGAAAGCAAGCTCTCGGCAATCCTATCGCCGTCCAAAATCTGTAACCGTACACAATACAGTAAGCAAGCGTCGCTAGCAGAATCGCCAATACTTGAAAAGATTGCGAAAATTCAAGCCATAAAAAGGACATAAATGTTAATATGGAGTTATTGAACAGCTGAAAAAAGGCTAATCTTCGCATTCGTAAAATCGTGAAGAAAGTGCGGAGCATGTGAACGAATCGCGAGAGGTAGTACATATAAGACCAGAAGAAAACCCGACCCGACGGCCGTGTTCCTAGAGGGAAACAGAGCAACCATTGAAATGGAGTCTTCGAGCGTCGCCAAAACCAACGAGTTTCTCGGATCTCCGCCGCTGTCGAGAGAAGAATACCGGCGAATATTGTGGCGTAGATTAGCACCATGGAGAGACTATGGAGAGCCGGAATTGGACCTAGAGGAACGGCGCGGTCACGACGGAGAAGAATTGCTAAGAAAATATGAATGATAGCGCAGAGAAAGAGGTAGAAAGCGATGGAGGAAAAGAGGAATGACCACGTGGAGCCCCATGATTGGATGTGACTCCACCTGAAAGTGACAATGGATGGGTGCTCCGATAGGTAATAAGTTAGGGTTTGAAAAATACTGTCCATTGCAAAAGAAGGAGAATTGGAGGGTGGTGGCGGAGGAGAGGTTTAGCAGAGGAGGAACACGGCCCTGGTCGTGGCGGTCGTGCAGTCATCCAGGGCTGTGTTTATTTAATTTTTTTTTAATTTATATATTTAAAAAAGTTCATTTAAAAGAGAGGTATTTGGTGAGAGAGAAACGGAGGGGAGTAAAATAGGAGGACGTGAAATGACCGGCGGACGTGAAGACAAAAAAAATCTGTTTGGTATTTAAACGTGTTGAATTGCTATTGATTACACGCGTGGACACCATTCACGTGTATTATATAGATTTTTTACTAATCACTTTTTATAATCTAATTTTGATGGAATTTGTTTTAAAGAACAAAATTGGTTATATTATAAAAGTAATTTGATTTATTAATAGAATTCTTCTTAACTTAGTTTTTCTAATTTTTAGGGTGAATGCATTATTAATTTGGTTTTATAATAATAATAATAATAATAATTGAAATTAATAATAATAATAATAATAATTTTTTTAACGTAACAAATAATACTAGACAAAATAACTTTTGAAAAATATAAATAAAAGTGGATGAAGAAATATATAAATTTGGGAATTTATTACAATGTCTCGTGATTTGGCTGCAGCCTAATAATATTGGGTACTGACAATAGCAAATCTTATCATATAAAATATTATACACACTTCTGTGATTGTTTCTTTTGTATTTAAAAAAAAAAAAAAAATATTATAAAAATATTAATACACACTTCTGTGATTGTTTTCTTTTGTAATTTAAAATTTAAAAAAAAAAAAAAAAATAGTGATCTTATACTTAGTTGTACCTTTGAAATGGACAAATTAAAGTATAGGAATAGGATCATGCCAAAAATGTGAAATTAATTTATCAACCAACATAAGATTACCTGCTTTGGCTGTTTTCTTGATTTGGCTCACCCTAACTTAATTAAATATTTAACTTTATAAACAATAAATTTCATCATTTTTAACAATTTTGGGTAATATTTATAATTTTATCATTTAATATTCTATATTTTTTTATTGGCCGTTGAAAAAAAGAAAAAAAAAATTAAAAAATGACTAGCCAACCCACCTGCGGGATTTAATAATTAATGTGAATATGGCTTTAGACTTTAGGGTTCTAATTTGATAAATACAGTAGTCGGTGATGATGTGAAGCAAATATTTTAAACCTACATTTTTAATGGGTTAGGCAGCCAAAGCAACCATTATAAAAATTTATATGAAATGGACCGTTAGCTGTTTAGCCACCACAAGTTAATTATGTCTTCTTCTGTTCAAGTAAATAAAAAATATCAATTATAAAAGAAAAATGAGAAATAAAAAAAAAAAGTAAGAATAACATTATGAAAAAGAAAGATCAGCTCAGCCACATTAAATCATAATGTTAAATAATTAACAGTAATTACATATAGACATGATATGACATATCACGATCTTGAATTAATTAATGATGCCTAATTACAAATTAGGCATATTAATCATCTAAGTTTAGCAGTAGTCCGATCTCATTGATGCAAACTCATCCACAAAAAAAAAAAAAAAAAAAAAAAAAAAAAAAAAAAAAAAAAAAAAAAAAAAAAAAAAAAAAAAAAAACTTGTATCCATATTCTGAATCCATCAGCCTTAATTTTTTTTTCCCAACAAAGATAATTTTATTTTATTAATTTAAAGAGAAGATCAAAATGTCTTCACCCCTATTATTTTTTTTAATTCATTTGAGATTTTTATGGCCGAAATAACACTGCGGACTACAAAATAGAAGTAGCTGTCCCATGACTCACATAAATAAGACATCTGTTATTGATTATAATAATTGCTAAAAATTCAAGCCTGAGATTAGACTTTTTTATTTTTCAGTTTAGTGATAATTAAGGTAATTATTACAGGCAAGCATATGATTAATTATGAGACTCATGCTAAATTAGAACAGATATGTTATAAGCATGAAAGGACACAATGGTTTAAAGAATTTTTAAAAATACATGGATGGAGTAGTTATATGTCTCGAACTATAGGGACTCGATTTTAATTTTTCTAAAAGTAAAAAAAAAAATGAAAAAAAAAAATAAAACAAACAAAACATGATTTTCTCCAAGATTAATCTCACCACCTTTTGTGTGATTTTTAGGTGGAGGTTGAATAAATGATAGTAGTGTAGGCGGTTGGTGCCCGAGATTGAAGGTCAAAGAAAACAAAATCCACCATCCCAAATCGAACATTAATGTGAGAAATGTCCAAAATTTAAGTTCTTTTCACCATAAATTACTTTTAATTTATCATTTAACGAACATGATTATATTCACTGTACATAGCATATAATATTCTTTTAGCTTATTTTGCCAGTAAATTAATTATTAATCATTAAAAATGTTTGATTCACCATAGAATTTGAAATGAAAATAATAAACACCCCAATAAAAAAACCATTTTAAATTTATTTTTTAAATACTTAAATAAAATTTTATTTAAATGAATAAAGTTACTTAAAACACATACATTTTTTAATATGAATTAAAATTATTCAAATATAAAAATATATGTAAAAAACTAAACTTTTACAAATGAAATTAAAATTTAAATGTTATTTTAAAAATTACCTTTTATTTTTCAATTGCAAGGCAAACTAAACATGACCTTATTGCAATGGAGGCAATAAAAAAAAAAAAAAGAAAAAAGAAAAAAAAAAAAAAAAAAAAGAGAATTAACTTCTTTTCAAAAAAGTTTTGAAGTGTTGTTCCAAAACCGCCAATTTGGTTTTGTGGCAGGCTTGCCTTCCTACTTCAAAAGTTGAACATTACCAAAAAAAAAAAAAAGAAAAAAGAAAAAAAAAAAGAGAATTAACTTCTTTCAAAAAGTTTTGAAGTGTTGTTCCAAAACACGCATTGGTTTTTGTGGAGGCTTGCTTCCTACTTCAAAAGTTGACATTACCGGTTAATTATTTAATATGGCACACCTACGTCAAAATCAAATAAACTGATTTGACTTATGAGCTGTTTTAGCTTAATTTAAAAAAATTTAAAAGAGTTTGGCCGAAATCAAATTTAAAATTAATAAAATTTAGCTCGAAAATCTATTGAACTTTATTGAACTTTTATATATATACACGTAGATAATATTTATTTTATACTCACTTAAATTTTCGATATAAATTTTTCGAGTTAAACTCAAACATCAAATTTAATATTTTCAGATTCATTAATTTTTAAATTAAGTTAAATTCTATCGAACTAAATTTTGAACATAGAAATTCAAGTTGGGCTCGTCTTATTTATGTTATAAGGGATGAGTATGGAACCTGATGAAAGTCAACTCCCGATGAAAAATATTCGAGAAAAGAGGCTTCCACTTGAAGGGGCAAAGATATAAAAGTTTTGGATAAGCTCATCTTGTCAAGCCCATTTATTTCTTCCTATTATGCATTTTCACCGTGCACGAAAAAGGAAATATCGCTAAGGTTCAGGCCCAACACATTTGTATGAATTATTAGCCCAATATGATATTATTTTGTCCTCCTCTTTATTTTTTTTTTGTTTTAAACAAGGTAATCTGATATTTTCTCCAAAAATTATTTCTCAAATAACTTATTTTTTTATTACTTTTTTTTTAATAATTATTTTTATATTACTTAACTGTAATATTAAAACTAGTCTAGTATAAAAATATTTAGCATTATGAAAATTTATATTAAAAATTTATTACTAAATACGAGAACAATACTTAAAAATAATAGCCATGGTAGTTCTTATGGCTGATGGTGGTAGCTAGTAATGGCAGGTGCTGTTGGTAATGGGTTGTAATGATGGATATTGATGATTCGTGGGTCTATGGCAAACTTTTTCGGCCTATGAAGCCCATAATAAATAGCTGGCCCATTTTCTTTTACATATAATTCGAAACCTTAAAATTTATATAAGCCCATGTTAATCAAGTATAGTAATAAATTATTAAAAAGCGAACAATATTTGTATTTGCTGTTGTTGTAATTGATCACAAATCATAACCATACGATTGGCTTTCTGAACCGTACGATTAAATCGACAGGCATATGGAAGCAACATTAAGGTGCGTCGTTCAACAGAATAAGTTAAATAACAGAAGTAGGAAGGAAAATCAGGGTAGCGACCTGGCCTCGAGAATCTTCCAGGGAAGTTGTCTACTTGGTGCCTAATATTTAGTTACCTTTCATAGACTTGGTGTTCGTCCTTAAAGCTTATCTTCATCAGCTCTTGAGGAAAAAGTCCAGGTCAGTCATCTCTTTCTCTCTTTTACGTTTATATCGTTGTTTCATTTCGAAAATTTTGGTGTATTATTTGATCTAATTTATAGTAGATTGAAATCGAGAATTGGGATTTTTTTTGGGTAATTTATCTTTATTGATTTGATCTCTGTGTTTTATTGGCTTAGGTTTCGTGAATTCTGTCTGTTTCTTCGGTAAATGTTAATTGGATTTTGCTGATTTTTAGTTCTTAGGATGTGAGTTTGGGAAATTGTACGGATTTTGCTGTTTTGTGTAGAATTGAAGGAGCATGGGTGTTTGTGATTTGATTTGTTTCCTGATTGTGAACTTCAATCGACGAATTTGTTTCTGCAGATCAGTTTGCGTATTTAATTTTGGTTTTTGCTTTGTTTTGAGTCCAGTATATAAGATTGCTTTTCATTATTGATGTTTATGTTTGGCTTTGTCTGATTTACAGTCTGAGTAGCAATTCGGATTTTTCTATATACACATATAGATATAGATGGCAAGTGGATTTGGTGAATCAGCAAGCATGCCGCCTGAATTTGCATCTTACTCTAGCAATAATGGTAGTGATGCTGGTGATTTCGAGTGCAATATTTGTTTTGAATTAGCTCAAGATCCAATTGTAACCCTTTGCGGTCACCTCTTCTGTTGGCCTTGCCTGTACAGATGGTTACACCATCATTCGCATTCTCATGAATGCCCAGTTTGTAAGGCGCTAATTCAAGAAGAAAAATTGGTTCCTCTTTATGGTAGAGGCAAAACACAAACGGATCCTCGATCCAAATCTTATCCAGGCATTGATATTCCTAGGCGTCCAGCTGGACAAAGGCCTGAAACTGCCCCAGCCCCTCCTCCCCATGAAGCTAATAACATGCCCAATTATGGGTTTGGATTAATGGGAGGTTTTGTGCCAATGGCATCAGCAAGGATTGGTAACTTTACATTGTCAACTGCTTTTGGTGGTCTGTCTCTATTCCCTTCCTTGTTCAATGTTCAATTTCATGGTTTCCCAGATGCAACGGTATATGGAACAACATCTGGTTTTCCATATGGGTTTCATGCCTTTCATGGTGCCCATGCACATGGATTCCCCCAGACAATGAGTCGAGGACAGCATGCGGATAATGTTTTAAAGAATCTTCTTATGTTGATTGGTGTTTTGGTGGTCCTTGCTCTGCTTTGGTGGTAAATCAATCATTTGCTTGATGACCAGCGGGCATCCAGTGTTTGTATATACTCTAGCTGCCTTGGTGATTTCCTTTTGCACTGGAGAAAGATTTTAAATGTTAATATGATACTTTCTTGATTCTGTAGTTATAAACACTTTCTGATGGATTTTAAGTTTTTCCAAGAATGGCTTGCGAATCTGTCCTCTCTGCTTCCTCTATTACATTTTGCATTGAGAAGTTTCATCATCTCAAATATGATTTCTATTTTGCTAATACTTCGGGGCTTAGTTTTGTAATTAGTCTTACCATGTTGTGAGTTTGTTTTATACTTTTATGAGCACATCAATGTTGTCTGTTTTGCCCAGTGCCTCTTTGTTTTTGGTTGCAGAACATGTACAAACTGAGTCATTCTTGAGAGTGCAACTTCTGAAGAGGCATTGAATATTTTGGCTGAAGCTTTATTTTTACTCTTAGGAAGCTAACAGGTCTCTTTGCTATTACTTTGCAATTGTGGTTGTGCTTTGGATGGTTATTAGTGCTTTTTCAAGTTTATGAGGCTTGAAAAGGGAAGAATAATGGAGAGTAGATTTGTCATGTAGAGCACTTCCATTAAGTTGTTGAATGATTAGAATTGAGCAACATCAAGCAGTACGAGACCTTCTAATGCTTGGAATTATTTACTTATTTTGTGGATAAAATTTGAAGTCCATCAGTTTGAATTTTTTCAGTTATGATTGGTCAACATGTTGGTATTTCTAATATTGCTCATTCGTATGTAAGAAGTTGCATCTTAGAATTAGAGCATAAATAAAATGTCTGTTGTTAGGTTTCGGTCGGTTTGGCATTACCATTGCAAGTTTGTATTTGAAGGTCTCGTACTGCTTTCGGGAAAGTTTGTATTTGAAACTTCCAAGCATTAGAAGAGAAAGTTTGTATAAGTAAATAAAAACTCCATTGTATTAGCAAATCATATACATTGACCAGAAAAAAATTTTCCATTTTGGCACGACGTTTGCTGCTTGTAATTGCAAGGCCAAACGGACTCTTAATAACCATTGAATGGGTTCAATGTACAAAATTTTAATTGATGAGCCTTTTTGGAGTAATAGGGGAGATTACAGAACATATAACTAGCAGGAGTTCCATGTGATGCTCTTCACATTGTCTTTTGCACTTTGCAACTTTGCCTGCATTCTGCCTTTCATATCATTGCAAAATAGGAGTTTGTGTTTTTGTGGAACTATCCCAGTAATGTATATATATGAGTTGTATTTTATCAAGGCTTTTAAACTTATGCCTTTGCTTGGATATATTATAATTTGATAATTGATAAGATGCAAATTCTTTAGTTTGGGACTTGTGGTTCTATGCCTCTTGGTGTATAACTGTTTGCATGAAAAAGAAAAGAAAACATGATATCTAATCTTTGATGATAACTTATGCTGATGATACTTGATTGGAGGAGCTTCTGTTGGGGTTTATTTTTGTTTGTAGCAGCGTAGTAATTGAAAAATAAGTTAATAATTATGAGACAGGCATGTCATGTGCACGTGTCCGATCTTTGTGTTACCAGAAACAAACCTTTGCCTGGCATTTGCTATAATTAAAAGCCATGATAACGCAACTTGCAAGGGCTTGCTTTTTGATATTCACTCTGCAAATTGATGGTGGGTCCAGTTTGAATCTAGTTAGACGTGGAGTAAATTACTGAGTTAGAGTTACACTTTTGTATTTTCGTTAAAGAACCAAATCATCAGTGTGGGTTTCAGCCATTCTTTGATGATTTGAATATCTCTACAACATGAGATGCTGCTCTAAATTTCCATAGCGATACAAGAAAGCATTTAAATAGTATTTCTTACTAATAATTTTTGTTTTTTTCACCAAAAATCTTACTACTGAACTGTAAACAATAGTGACAGTAAAAAAAATAGATGTCTACATGAAAGTCAAGAGTCAGTACAGAAGTGGTAGACATTAAGGCTAATTTGAAACAATTTACAAAAATCATAGCCTTTTAATTAAGAGTTTCCATCCTTATTATGTGAAGAAATGATTTGTTTTCTGAGACAAAATCAAAGACATGGAAAATTCAATTCCAATGTAATAAGAGCTGAATTCTAATACTGATTTCTTAGTTTGTACAATTTCTACTTTTATCGGTGATGGTATGCACTGCAATTTGCATATCTGACCAGAAATATACAAACAAGGTGATGTGTTTATATATTTATTTGTTGGGATAGATTTGATTTTATTAAATTCTTTCGCTAGAAGACAATTTTTAGGCAGTAGATTTTGGATTTTTGCCTCTTTTCAGCTGACTTTTCGTCCAACTTTGACCCTGCTTTCATCTAAAGCTTTGTGTCGGTAACAATTCTTTTTGTTGTTACATTGAAAAAAAATATATATATATATATATATATGAAAATCTGTCCATATACATAATTAGTAGGTATCTCATAATCAATTTGACAAATTTGACCAATCAATTTTTAATTTTTTATTCAGATATTGCTGCTCATGATTGAGAAGTCTTAAAAGGGAATTCAGCTCGCAGTAGTGCAAATTTAAGAGGAACAACCTTAATTATTGGGAGCTGTTTGTGAGGTCGTTCATGTGTAGCACATGGGTTGGTTTTTGATATTTAAAAACTTGCTTCAATTAATGAATCCCTAATAATGGTGCTCTTCTTCTTCTTCTTCTGCTTCTGCACTTCTTTCTTTCAGGTGTAGCATTCAAATTTCACATATCATTAACGCATTCCATGAAAGACAGATTTAAATACCCAATTTTTAGCAATATATATTTATTTTAAGAGCATGTGAGCTTCACATGCCATTCAATGGTTTGGTTTGTATATTGATATTCGTCCACTCTTTCTTATGTGCTAAGTTTTTCTTTTCAATATAAACATTAATTGAGTTAATATTAATATTAATATCATTAATAATATTAAATATTCTTTTTTTATTTAATATTTCATTAAATATAATTATTAAAAATTTAAAGAGTTTTATCAACAAGGTGTTGGTTGCATACAATATTATTTGGATTTCTAAATTACTATAATAAAAATTGCATATTGCATGATTATGTGTTAAACTCCTTTTCTTTTGCCATTCCTACTAATTAGTAAATGTAATATAATATATGTAAAACAATTCGAAATATCACCTCGCTGAAATTAAAAATTAAATTAAGGAATTTGTGAGAGTAATGGATGAAAAGTTACGGCAGTTGTTGCGACTTGCGAGTTCTTTTTTACTATTGTGAATTTGGACCGTAAATCAGAAATATTATTAATCTTCTTAATAAATGCATTTTTAAAAAATAAATTTATAGTCTCATTTTTATGAGGAGTGAAATTTCCATTCCAACCCATGCTTTATTAATATTATTATTTTTAAAATTACTATTAACTTATATTTTTTGTATTAATGTGAATGTAATTGACAGGTCACATGGTTTCAAACAACTTTATCATTTAAAAGCCAACTGATTTATCACTTCCAAGTCTCAATCCAATCTCAACATTACCCTAACTTCTAGTTAATGGGACCAAACTTTTCTTTTTCTTAGCACAGGTGGCATTTGTGGGTCCCAGCTAAGAGCTACGTGGCAGTTTCCTTCAAATTTATTTATGTGTTCATGCCAGTAATTTAGTTGAGCATTTTGGCAGAGTAGCCGTACATCAGGTGACGTGTCCATGTTTTTTATCATCAGTTTTGAAATACAGGCGAAAATTAAATAAATTGAAAATGACACCTCATATAGCAGGGCGAAACCGGCCAACCGCTTATATGGGTGGCCATGGCCCCCCTCATATTACCATATAATAAAAATTACTTTTTCCGTTCATAATTATAATTGGGTTTTGCATCGTGATTAAAAAAATAGTTAATTTTCTTAATTATAATAAAATTGTTATTAATTAAATTAAATTATCATTTATTTCATATAATAAAAATTAATACGTAAATATATATATAAGGGTAAAGTTAAAGAAAGTTTGTTAGTTATTTTTAATATTTTCAAAAAAAATATATATATATTTATGATTAAAAAGACTACTCTAAGAGCAATTCATATTTCTGAACGAGAGAGTTTTTTTTTTTTTCACATTTTTCATTTCTTGTTCGACTTAAATCATCTCAAGTAATTATGTGAAGGAGAATATCAAATTATTATTATTATTATTGCTATCATTACTACCATCATGGTCGTGGATATGTAATAAAAATATAGTTATTGTGTGTGATATGATGGATATATATAATACAAAAAGAAAAATTGTGTGGTGGATAAAATAAAATCATTCTTTCTGAAAAAAAAAATTACAAAATGTAAAATTTATCAAAATATCATTGTCTCATATGGTGTTATTTTTTATTTTTATTTTTTTGGTACATATGATTGGAAGTTTTGAGTTTTTAGAATAAAACAAAAATCTATGAATTTGGAAGATATTATTAAGATAAAAAAATTTTCATCATTTATAAAAATGATGTACCTGAAAAATTCCATTAATTGAAAAAATATTTCAAAAAATTAATAAATCTATCAAATGTTTAAATTCAATCACTTGAGTTCCATTAACTCAAACAATCTAACATATATGCATTCATTTTTCGGTGCATTAAAATATTAAAATGAACAATACAATTTTGTGGGAGACTCTGAAATTTTTTTTTTCTTTTAAAAAAATCTGAATTTTTTAACTAGTATCTTGAGTGCATTGCCATTACATAACAGATTGCCAGAAAAAGAGGGGAAAAGGCATTTTAAAAATATATAAATATATGTATGCAAAAAAGAAAAGCCTGGATGCATTACGTAGCATATCAACGACTCATAGTAAAAGAAGGAACCACAATGATCCAAAATATTGTTACGTGCCATATATTATATGTTGTTTTTTAATTTCTTATTATCATTTTGGACATAATTAAGCATATTAAAGTTGATGAGAAAGAAAATAAATTAATTTTAAAATAGATTGGAGTTTGGTTAATTTAGAAGGTGGAGATGCAGTATTCGAGCTTTCTGAGACGTTGATGGATATCGACACTAAATCTTCTCTCTATAAATTGATTTGAAAAGCTTTATTAATTGCGAGAATTTAATAATACTTAAAGCTTTATTTTTTTTTTCTATAAAATAATTTATAAAAAAATATTTTTCATAATTTTTTTGTTATTTCTTTCATTGAAAATACACGAAGTTGAAGTTGAATGTAATTAATTTCATAGAGAGTGCTTCCAAGAATTTGAAGAACATTAAAGAAATGTGAAACCAACGACTTTAGTTCCAAGTCCTTAAGATTTGCTTTCCTTCACAACGCGGGTTCAAAACTATAAACTTCGTGTCTCTCTTCCTTTCACATTTCTAAATCTTCCTCTCCTTGCTCACACTATGCCCATTCCTGCACCGCCACCGCGCCCGCCACATTCACACCACCTTCTTTCCCTTCTTTTCTTTTTCTGTATCACCACAGCCAATGCAGCTGCCGTTGCTGCCACCACCACCGCCACCGACAATTCTCAAAAATTCAAAGAGGCCCCGAAATTCTACAACTCCCCAACCTGCTGTTCCCTCTATTCCGATGACATGTGCTCTAATCAAGCGGTCCACGTGGCAATGACTCTTGACTTACATTACCTCCGTGGCACCATGGCGGCGATTCTTTCAATACTCCAGCACTCTTCCTGTCCGGAAAATCTTCGCTTCCACTTCATTTCCTCTCCTTCCGCCACCTCTCTCCACACCACCATCACCTCCTCTTTTCCTTACCTCCACTCTCAAATCTACACCTTCGACACCTCAGCCGTGGCCGGCCACATCTCCACTTCCATCCGCTCCGCCCTAGACTCACCACTCAACTACGCCCGTAACTACCTGGCCGATCTCCTCCCTGCTTGCATCCAAAGAGTCATTTACTTAGACTCCGACATAATTCTAGTCGACGATATTTCCATTTTAGCCGCCACTCCACTGGGCGACGAGGCGGTCTTGGCAGCTCCGGAGTATTGCAACGCTAACTTCACTTCGTACTTTACACTTACCTTCTGGTCTAATCCATCGTTATCTTTAACTTTCTCGGAACGCAATGCTTGTTATTTTAACACAGGAGTAATGGTGATCGATTTACAGAGGTGGAGAGAAGGCGATTACACAACAAAGATAATTGAATGGATGGAACTGCAGAAAAGGATACGGATCTACGAACTAGGTTCGTTGCCGCCATTTTTGCTTGTTTTTGCCGGAAATATAGCGCCGGTAGATCACATGTGGAATCAACACGGATTAGGCGGCGATAATTATCACGGTCTTTGTAGAGAGTTGCATCCTGGTCCGGTTAGTCTGTTGCATTGGAGTGGAAAAGGTAAGCCATGGGTTCGGCTTGACAGTAACCGGCCTTGCCCGTTGGATTCTCTTTGGGCTCCTTATGATCTTTTACAAACGCGTTTCGATCTTGAATCTTGATTACAGTTTTAGAAAATTTGAGTTTAATTATAGAAAATTATAAATTAATAAAGAGAGACTTTTCAGTTGTTCAATGAAGGCAGAGGGAAGCTGTGTTCATAAATTATTGAGCGATTAATTATATAATACCGCCATTAATAGACCTTAATTAGAGCTTTTTTTTTTTTTTTTTTTTTTCCTTTGTCTGTTACAAAACGCGTTTCGGAATCTTGATCTTGATTACGTTTTTAAGAAAAATTTGAGTTTAATTATGAGAAAATTATAAATTAAATAAAGAGAGACTTTTCAGTTGTTCAATGAAAGGCAGAAGGGAAAGCGGTTCATAAATTATTGAGCGATTAATTATATAATACCGCCATTAATAGGACCTTAATTAGAGCTTTTTTTTTTTTTTTTTTTTTCGCTTTTTTTTTTTTTTTTTTTTTTTTTTTCGCTTTTTTCTGGCTCTGTACCTGAGAACAGCAGCATTTATATAGTTGCAGATATATTATTGACAAATCTAGAGGGAATTGTACACATTATTTATTGTCAATTTTCTTCATTTTGCTTCTTACATGATTGTGTTGATATTACATGTGACTATATTTTTTTTTTTCCTGTTATGATTAAGACTTTCGTATAACTTTTAGCATTTCGGTAGAGTAGTATTTTTACTAATTTAAAGAATTTGAAGGAGAAAATTACAAAATGTAATTCCTTTTAAATATTTGATAAAATGCTAATTGACCTGTATAACGAAAGTTAATAGTAGTTAAAATAATTAATTTTACCGAATAAATCGAATATTATTTATTTTTAATTAACCAATTGTTTTTAATATCTAAATTGTAGTTTAAAAAGAAAAATTATTGTTCAAGAGTTTTATGCTTTTTGCGTGATAGGATACTCTTCATGACTTATTACATGAAAATGTATCACTTATTTGATATTTTGTGTTTTAAATTTCTTCTTTATCCACTAGCTTCTTTTGGTATCTACATATTGTCTGGCCAAAGCCCAACATTGATGGTTTGACCAAATAATTAACTTTTTCAAATATTAATATTCGATTGCTGTGTGTGGGACTTATTACATAATTACAAGTTTAATCATGTTCTGCCACAGCTGTTGTTTGTTAATTATACCGTTAGATCACACTTAAGATGATATGTAAAACATTTGCTACTAAGTTTACACTAGCTACCTAGGATCAACTGTAACGGATTTTTAACTATTATAGATATAATTGCTTACATCTTTTTTAGAAATTATAAATTTTAATTAGAACTTAAATTAAACACTCAGAAAGCGATTTGTCTCTTCTCAGACCATCGAACGCTAATCTGAAATAATAAATTTATAAATTTAAATAAAAATAAATGCTAAAATGTGTATTTTAAACATACATAAACGGTACATTATTAGCTTAATGGCACAAATCAATTCTATAACATTAATACATCAAGACATGATCTAGTGATAAATGCATATACAACATGACAATTCTGTAACACTTGATACTCGCACTATTTTTTTTTTTTTTTTTGGGGGGCAATGGCTCTCAAATATACAATTTCCCAAAAATCAATATATATTTGACTTTTTAAACATGGGGAGGAGATCTTAGGAAATGTTAGTATAAGATAGAAGGATAGTAGTGGTGGAATACTAGGTCATTGTCTAGTGTGCCATGGTTAAAATTATTGTACTCTCTACTAGGTCTACGTAATACAAATATATACATAGTTAGAATATTTTAGAAGTAGTTTGATTGAGCAAATAACGGGATTTTTAATATTAACAAAAGAGATTGTGATCTGCATTTATAGTCTAGTTTTACATCACTCGCGGTTATATTATGTTTTGGTATATAATTTAATTAATTAAAGTTAGTAAACAAATATATTAATCTATGCATTCCATAAAATAAAATTATTTTTGTTTTCGTTTACATTAATAAAAATTAATTAATGTTATTTATCAATAAATTTTACTTATTTTGTTTATTCTGCATCTATATTAAAATTAGATATCATATTTAATGATTTTCTCTATAGAATTCTATTCCAGGCTCCTATGCTATTATTTAAAAGCAATCCAAATATTTAAATGTTTTAAATAATGAAAAATTTCAAGTTTCATTTTAACCATAGTCATTTGCAGAGTTTCAACATGTGGTTAGTTCCTCACTATGATATTATTCTGATAATGAATCTCGATTACAATGTTAACAATTTACCGTATTATGGTATTTCAAACATTGTTATAGTTTTTTTTTATTATTATAAATCATTTTAATATTTGTCATTATTAATTATTTCAAGTACGATTTTGATTATTCTTCCAAACAGTTTAATAATAATTTATCAAAAATAATAATAATATAATCAACTATAACAATAATTAAATATCCACGCACGAATTACGGTTTTTTTTTTTACTAGTTTTATATATAGGGATGGGATCCCAAAGCAGTAGTATCTTATGTATGTTTTAACCTAAATTTAGGGGATATCATATCATGGCATCAATTAACATGTCCAAAGTCAAAATGATAAATACCCATTTGACAATCGATAATTAGTGATTTAATTATGCCATGCTAACGCGTTTTTTCCCTTAATTAATTAGCTTTGCCCTGTACTATTATTATTATTATTATTATATATATTTAAAGGATAATGTTTCCATCAAAAAATATTTAAAGGATAAAGTATAAAATTCTGTCTGTCTATCATGGCCTTCAATATTTTATTTTCTTTTTTTAGAAAATTTTAAATTTTTTTCTTTTTTTTATATTTTGATTGGCCAATTTAACTTATTTTTTATTTTGATTGGCCAATTTAACTTATTTTTTAATTAATGATAAGTTTTAAATCTAACCTAATCTAACGAGATCATGTATAGTATAAAAACTTATAGTAAACAATCAACAAATATCAAGGCAACGAGGAAGACGAAGATAAAAAAAAAAGACAAGAAACTTAGTAGTTGTACCTTTACTTAATTTATTTTAATACATATTCATGGACTGTATAATTATTTTCGATATTAAAAATATATCCGTATGTTAATTAAAATTTAATTCTCCATTTATTTATATATATATATATTTTTGTGTTTATTTGTTAGTACATTCAAGCAATTTTTAAGCAAAGAAAAAGAAATGATGTCACTTGAAGTTGTGGACCAAAAGAATTAAAAAAGTTTGCATGAAAACCATAAACATTTATTAATATATAATATACACTCCTAATAAAATAAAAACCCTATATGTATCTAATCAGCTGCACCTTTTTCTTTTTTGAGATAATCTAATCTTCTGGGGTTTAATATGTATAATAATCAAGCTTAATTTGTATTAATCATGGAACTCACAATTTAAAAGTGATTGTCGGTTCTCACTCATCATGGAAAACCTTATTACTATTATTGTTTTTTTTCCAAATTATTTATATCATAAATGTTTTTTTTTTTTTTTTTAAGTAAAAGTGTGATAATATAAGTAAAGAAACATATATATTTTGTGTAGAATATTTAAAAAAGAATAAGGAATTTAATTTAGATAAAACATTTCTAAAAACTATTTTTAGTATAATAATTTTTAATAGAAATTCTATCGCTATAACAAAATGTCTAATTAAAAAATTAAAATTGTATTCTTTTTTTAATTTATTCTGCTACAACATCTCAATCTAATATAATAAAAAAGAGAAAAAAAAATTATCAATTGGTCGAATGGAATGAGACGCTGAATTTCTTAAATAACATTCAGAATTTAAATCCTAGTGAATGAAAAAAACTGAATTAGAAAGATGGATTCTATAACGAGTTTTGCAGAATTTGAGATTAGTCGGCAGTATCGGATATCATATTTTTTATAAAAAAAAAAAAAGGAAAACGTAAAGTCATTAATATGAATAGTAAGACTAAGAACAAAATGAATTGACTACAGTATTAGCTATAATAGACAGACAGTCAGCAATAGTTATCAACTTTGAAAAACTAAAAGTTGGTGCATTTCCACTGGTTTTACTAACCAACTCTGACTCCTTTGGCCAAAAGTCACACTGCATAACCAATGAAATAAAACCATTGTATCTTTTCAAAGAAGCAGTGTTATCAGGGATAGACTTTACTAGACCTATTTCATGAACTGTTGTCCACGTAAGTAATAAAAATAAAATTTTTTTATTGTAACGGATATATTTTTAACCCTGTACTTAGAAAGAAGGATAAATTGAAAATTCGTTGAAGATAATGTATATGTATTAATTATATTTGGTAGACAGAGACACCTTTTCCTATGGGAAATCTAATAAAGTCCAAGACCAGGATATTAATTACTCTTCCTCCTTAAACCATGGGGCTTAATCACTCAAAATAAGCTCATTGGGATTATATAAATCTAATGAACAATTGTGGAACTATGAACTAATCTCTCTCTCTCTTTTTGTTTAAAGAAACACTAATTCTTCTTTTGAAAAATAAAAATAAAGATATATTAAAAAATTATATAATAAATGATCTTTAAAGAAAGAAATACTACAACATTGCGGGACAGATGAAAAATAAAAGTGAGTCTATATATATGTTACGGAATGAATATATAACAGAGATATTTAAACACCCAGTCAGTGGACTCGAATTGAAGTAAATCAATTGAATTGAGTATTAAGCAATGTCCAAAATGCTTTAACTTTGCAACTTCCTTTCTCTCCCACATGTTCCTGCATGTGCATTATCATGCTATCACAAATATGACAACTCACTCATATTCCATTCTGGGTGATTATTAATAAAACGATTAAACAGTATTCTGATAATCTGGTGTAGCATATAGAAAGGTTTTGCTTTTTCACTTTATAAAATGCTATTGGTCATTTTGTTACCCAATATTATTAAACATAGCTTTATGTTCAAACTAGATTTCGCTGGACATTCTCAAATGAGTGTGTATTTCAAAGTGGGCCCCTGTACATCTTACTGGGCTGACCCAA
Source organism: Jatropha curcas (assembly GCF_014843425.1). The sequence goes on from NW_023590567.1 coordinate 1,114,595, forward strand.
TTCCATTGGAGCCCAATATGTGGCTTAGAAGTTGAGAAAAAAGAAAATGCCAATTATAACATTAATTGTCAAATTTTAAAGTATAAGATTATGATTAAAATGAAATGACTCTGGGGCATAACAATAATACTATTAACTTCCACCTAGAATTTATATAGTATAAATATTTTTTTTATATTATATAATAATAAAAGTTCGAGAAGACAACCAGATGGCAACGAAATGGTAGGTCATGCCATCAATTATCACAAGCAGAAACAATTGTTGCCCACCACGAATTAAGGATAAAATTTTCAAATTATTAATTTTTCATGCTTATATAATTAATACACTGGAAAAAGGATCTCTAATGATGATTGATTAAATCTCCAAATTACAAATATACAATATACTTCCACTAGAGTTCTAAGATAAAACAGCTTTGCTTGCTTCCATATAGTCTCCATAGTCTTCTCCATGGCTTATTCTCTTCTGATGCATGTATCTGTAGTAGATGTACTGCAATATGATCTGTCAAAACTATTTGTTAAGGAAATCAAACATCAAATATTTATATAATTGGGATTGATTTATTCCTTATAAGGCCGACCTGGCACTAAGCAGGATTGAGAATCTATGTCCGGTTAATATTAAAATATTTATACATATAGCTGAATAGATTAATAAATTTATAGAAGGAGAGAGAGCAAAATTTAGCATTTCTGGAAGAAAATTGATTAAAGGATACAAATAAATCAAGTGCAACACAAACTGCAGCATCCAACAGCCATGGCATATTAGCTTTGATGCTATCCCATTCAGTGGTTCTAACAACAATACTGCAATTCAAATGGAGAAAATATTATTGCTTGTGAGTCTTTTTTTTTTTTTATATATATATATATATGTTTATGCGACTGATAGAAATAGAGAAAGACAAACCTTAGAACATAAGTGAGATTGGCCGCTAATGCAAAGACAAACATGAGAGGATTTAAACCCTACATAATGTCAAAATTTAATCAAATTAATATTAATTAATTAACGCATAAATATGTTTTAATTAGAGATTACACTATACTGTAGTAGTTTAAAAGCAAGTGAAGAATGTGTAGGAGCCTCACCTCTACGCTGCCTCTTTTAATCTGGTCAAACAAATCAACAACTTGATTAGAAATTTAAACAGATTTTAATTATATATAAGTAATTACTAGAAAGTTAATTAAGATTAATTTACATTTAACCAAATTTGGGGGATTCTGCCACCCATATATATAGCTGCCATAAGCCATCCCAACCACTGTCCAAAAGCACTGTGCTCCATTCCACTTCCTTCCTGCAATATTATACCATAAATATATATGTATAAGTGAGAATTTAATTAATTATATGAAAAAAAAAAGATTTAATTGCAATTACTAAATTGCCATACATGTAAAAGTCTTCTACTGGTAATTCCAGTGTAGGCATAAGTCAATGCCTTACTTTGTCGAGGCAGGTTCACTGATGTGGCTAGAAATGTTCCATAACCAACCTGAAAATAAAAATTCAAGCTCAGAATTAAGATTAGAATGGATAATTACTAATTAAGATTAACATTTGAGTTAATTATTATGAGGTTAATTATGATTTTGGAGGCTCACTGATCGAGGAATTGGTCTAGGCTGACTAACAGATTTAACGGAGACAGTTGAGGCCTCATCATCTGAGGATGATTCATTGTCAAGCCCCATAGCTGAAGGGCCACTTCTGGCTGCCCTAAGGTAACCTCGAAAAGGCGGCGTACCGCTGCCTGCCATGGATCTAGCTGAGCTGAAAAATAAACAAAAATCAAAGGTAATTTAATTAATTAACCAGCAATTAAAGGCACAGTAACCAAATTGAAAGAAATTACTAATATACGTACGTGTAATAATACTCCCTACGAGGAGTTGCAGTACGTGAGGCATTGGGTATGGGAATGCCCGAGTCACCTGATTTGTTTTGCTTCAATGGTTTTTTATCATCTTCAACCTAATAATAATAACAGTTAATTAACAAGATTCTATAATTAAATTGCTAATTAATCATGATTAATAGACTGAAAACCCACAAATTAAAACATAGATTACCTGTTGATTATCATCAATCTTTTGGCATTTCCACCACCTGTAGATATGATCATAGTACAAACCCTGCAAGACCAGAACTATAGTGCTTGTGGTGTACAGCTGCAAATGAACCCAAGAACAGACAAAGAAGAGTTAATGAATTAATACTAAGAAGGAAATATATTGTTTTATGTGTAGAATTGTACAATTATGATCACATACAGAGTTTTATAATTCATGGAAATCTGGACAAAGTTATTCACTGCATGGAATGCAACCTGTGAGCTTGGGACCATGACATGTGGGTAAATGGGAATCACTACATTTTTTTTATTTTCTACTTTCCAATTTTCTTGGCACCTCAAAAATTCTTGATTCAGTTGGAAAGATAACCTAAATTATTAGCAGATTATCAGTGACTAAATCTTGATTAACGCAATGTTGAGATATAACTTTTTAAATAGTTTTCATAATTTTAATAAGTCAAAATATTAAATATTATTTTTTTAAGTGTTCGATGATATATCATTTATATTAATTTTTAAAAATTAAAATCTTATAATTAATTTTTTTTAAAAAAATTAAAAATAATCTTTTATAAAAGTTAATTTCTGCGTTTACTTTAATAATATTATAAAATATATTAAATAATACAGCTAAATATTATATAATATTATATATATAAAAAAAAAAAAAGCTAATGTTCCCGAACAAGAACTGATTTAAAAAATAATATTTTATAAAAAGTTAATTTCTGCGTTTAACTTTTAATATATTATAAAAATATATTAAAATAACTAACAGCTAAATATTATATATATATATATATAAAAAAAAAAAAGCTAATGTTCCCGACAAAGAACTGATTTAAAAAAAAAAATGTACAGGGAAACTGGGGAGTTGTGTAATGTTAACCTGCAGCGAACACAAAACTGAAAACCCACACTGTCGAGGTTTTTTGGGCCTATAATTAATTAGAGCCCAAAAAACAATTATTGAATCCGCAAGTTTACTGTTGCTGACTCTACTGAGGAACCACTTAAGCTTCAGCATTAATGAAATTGCAATTATAGATATATTGAAGGCTCATTTTGTAAATTGACTACTGAAAATTAAAAAGTAGACAAGCAAACCTAACTAAATAGGAAAAAGCACTTACAATGGCAGTATAGAATTGGGTTGGCAGCTGCATCCAGAAAATTTTAAAAAAGAAAAAAAATCAGATTACAAAGATAATAATGTATTTTATGCATAAAATATATAAAATGCAAAAAACAAGATATGCATCTTTAATGAAAAAAGGTTTATATAAGTAGAAAGATTGCAAGTTGCAATATGAGGCCATTCCCAATATTCATTTTCTGGACCACAAAATCCCCCTTTCAGTGGATGATACACACTCACCGTTGCTGGTTCAAGAAGACATCCCACAAGATTAAAAACATCTCTGCAGCAACCGAAAAAAAAAAAAAGGATAATAATTAAATATTATGCAATTACTGAAATGCACAGATCAAACAACAAGTAAAACTGCAAACTTAAAAAGAAAAAAAAATTCAGACTGTGTTTGTTTCTGGAGAAAATAGAGAAGAATGTATGAAAGAGAGAGGGAAAGAATTAGAATAAAGAACAAACCCAGCAACCCAAGTGAGTAGAAAAATAAGAGAGACGCCATGGCTGGACTTGGTACGAAAGTTGGTAATGATTTGAGGGATTTCTGCAACTCCCCAACAGATTAAACTAATGAATCCAAAACCAAAAGAAAATTCATCCTTTAGATTGCAAAGACAGTCTTTGAAGTATTTCTCTACCCAACGAACACAAGGTTTCTGCTCCTTAACACAGTAAGCCAGCGACATCTTTCTCTAGATCTCAATTTTTTTAAGCTATGAAAGGAGATAATGAGAGTGTGTTAGCTGCCAAGACTTAGGTTGTTAGGAAGATGACTACATATAAAAAAAAGAGGAGCCTATATAAGCTTTTTTTTTTATCTACACTCTTCTTTTCCGACTCAAAATTTATGGGTCAATTTAATTTATATATATAGAGAAAGGAAAAGTTAAAATAGTAAAACGCAGTATATATAATGTCGTACGCGGCATATTCTTCTCATGTTAGAATGTGATGAACCACAGCTTAAGCAAATGAAGCCTGTGATCATTTTTCGTGCGTAAAATTTTCAGTACTAGTAGAGTCTATGGGCATATTCTTTTACTCTTTCTTTTCTTTTGTTTTTTTTTTTTTTTTTATTATTATTCAGTTCTATATGCAAAGATATATTACATAATACATTCAGACAATACTGCAATTCAAGCAAACTTATAATTATAATTTTAAATACAAATTATGTTAAAATTTATTAAGAATGGTCTAACCTATCAGCGACAGATATTACAAATAATTATAAGTTGAAATGTTGGAAAAGGAGATAAAACCCATAATCTTTTTAATTACGATCCCCTCACCTTAGCCATGTGAGGTAAGAATCATTGGCTGCATATTCTTTTGCAGGATGTTATTTATGATAAAGATAGGCGTCCAAATTTGACGGTCCAAAAAATTTTATTTGTACAAGACAAAATAAAATTATACATTTGAAAACCAGCAGGGGTTGAACATAAGGGCGTTTGTGGGATTGAACTTCAAGGTTACATGATATCATAGGTTAAAGCTTCCTTATAAAAAATTTTCATGGCCCGGCTCTTTATTTTCTTTCCAGAAAGAGCGAACTTATGTAAACGATTCAATAAACATTTTGTGGATGGTATAAAAATAATTGTCTATTTATTTATATCTATTGTCATTAATATTTTGAAAACATTTCCATTTCTTTTATTAATTTTCTTTTAATAATTAATGAAATAAAAGATATTTAAAAGTAACGAATAAAATAAAAATATTATTAATATCTTTATAAATAGTAAGATGCAGGAAATAATGGAAATGATTAGATCTAAAGCTTTGTTTGTTATTTAGATGATTAAAAAAGCATATGCATTGGGTCTAATATTATAACTGAAATGGCATTTAGTTATCCACATAGGATATTATTTTATGATTCCTTACCTCAACTAGTAATTTAGTATATCCTTTTCATCACAACCATTTTTATTTTTTTAGCGGTTCAATTTTTTGCAACTTGCACTCTAAATCTAATAATGCTTTAATTTAAGCAAATAAGATTAATTAATAATCTCAATTAGTAGAGTGGTTGATGAGTCATTTCCTCATTTTGTATTTTCTATACACAAGTTTTATGCATAATTTGAAAATGTAACAACAATTTAATCAAAATTAAACTTCTAGATTAAGAAAATTTTTTAATAAAAAATAAATTTTACTAAATTTTTTATTATGCACGTACAAAAAAATAATAAGTCGATTTTCTCTCAATTTAAATAAATTATGAATATTTGTATTAGAATTAATAAAAAAAAAACTTAATTTTAAGCAAATTATATAATCCGATTATCCTTGTCCAAGCTCAGGGGGTTCGAACTGTTTTTTCCTCACTGAATTGAAAACGAACGGCGAAAGGAGTAGCACACGTGACACTGACGAATTATTGTTGAAAAAGCTGTCATATCGTAAGTGTTAGCTGCTCTGTCATCATATATATCTACATAGACACTGTACTGACATATTTGTCCTCGCATTTTATACAGACTCGGTCTCTCCATGACAGTCTCTAATCTTTCACGAACCATTCCCATTATTCCGGCCAAGTTCATTCCACCAAACAAGATTTAAATCTGCCATTGCTGGATTTAGTTTTGCTTCTCTTTATATGGATTGAATCCAGCCATGGGTTCGTCCAGGTTCGTTCTTAATTTTAATTGAAGCATGGTGTTAAGCGTAAATAAGGAAAAGTAGAAGCCCAAATTAGGAGATTGAGAAAGCAGCTGAGTCAATGGTGAAGTGGAAGTCCTACGACAGGAGAAATTGGTCACTGGGGTCGGTTGAAGGAAGAGGAAGAGCATGGACAAGCTAATCTTTAGATTGGGACAACCGCAACCTGACAAAGACGGCGACGGTGCGCTGCAACTTTGTGGTTCACTGCTATTTACACGTGTCTCTCTCTTTTAGTCTTATCGTGTCAGCTCTTTACATGTCCTTCAACGCATTTTCGGTTCCCCACAGCTTTCCATTTCTTTGTTATAAAATTTAAAATGATCAAATTTAATTAAAATATTTACCTTAAAATTAATTTAGCCAACCAGATGTTGATGATATGTGGTCATGTTGTGTCGTGTTGGTCTTTTTACTGCAGCCAAAAGTTTTGTATTCGAATTTTTTTAATAATAAAAATTTTTATCAATTTAGTAAGTCTATGGTAAAATTATCATGCATTTTATGTAGTCCAAACTTACATTACGAGATTTTTTTTTTTTTTTCAAGAATTCTAATGAATTATAATCTTCCTGTGAATTATTTGATATCAATTTAACTTTTTTGGTTTTTGTTTGTGTCCTAAAAGGCTTTATCTTCTAAACTGATCAGGTTTCCTTCGAGAAGAGAGAAATCAACACGTACACTTTGTTTTTATTATTTCTAGATATAATGACATTGTTTCACTTATCTTGTTACGGTTTTGCTTTGTAATTACAGTCACTGTCTTAAAACAAATATCTGTTGTCTCTCCATCTCTATGTCTCAATAGATATCTCTAGGATCAGTAGTGGGTGATGGTTATTATTGTAATTTTAGCATCTACAAATAAACTAGTACATTTTTTGTTTTTATTTTCATTGCTTCTCTGCCATCTTTTTATTTGCAAATGAATGTAATTGGGAAATAAAGAAATTCAGGAACCACTCATTATAATCCATTTCAGGATTTAATCGAAAAAGAGTTCAGCTTGTCGATGACAAGGATGGGAAAATGAAATGGGGTAAGAACCTAGCGTGGCTGTGGAAAATTATGTGATGGTGTTGAGAATCTGAGCCTATCAATAAATTAATCAAATTAAATTCAATTATATGTTTAATATAAGGCTTATAATGAGTTGGGTTTACCTTTAATACAAAATGGTTTAAGTCATTTTGGTTAGTTCATCATTCACATTATATGCCCTTTTAGTTAGTTGTATTTATCCGATTTAGGATTACCCACATACTCCAACACTCCCCCTCAAGTGGGACTACCCACTTGACAAGCATTTAGTTAGTTGCCCTTTTAGTTAGTTGTATTTATCCGATTTAGGATTACCCACATACTCCAACACTCCCCCTCAAGTGGGACTACCCACTTGACAAGCATATGATGGCCTAACACATGGGTCCATCAGGGTACGACCCAATACGGGAACTTCCCTCGTGCAGGTTCGGATCTCAGGCTCTGATACTACATTGAGATTTTGGGCCCTAGGAGTAAATTAATCAAATCAAATTCAATTATATATTTAATATTGAGCTTATAATGAGTTAGACTTACTTTTAATACAAAATGATCTAAACCATTTTGGTTGATTCACCATTCACATTATATGGGTTTTTAATTAGTTGTATTTATCTGTATACTCCAACGGATGGTCATAGTCCCACAACTCAACTAAGACACGGAGTTGTCACCATTTTCAATCTTCTATTCATATATACAGAGAGGCATTTAAATACGATATCGTTGAATCAAGATTTTATTAGTATTCAGCTATATTTGCATGATGTGACACAATGGAATGATTTTATTAATATAAATAAGAAAAATGAATATTTCATCTTGATGTTTGTGAAATTTATTATTGGTGCTTTGGATCCTCCTGTATCAGTTTATTCTTTTGTCATGCAAATTTGGCTTTCTCCTTTTGAATTAAGACATTAAGATTAATTATATTTTCAAGAAAATCAATTTTTATATAGATATGTATCTTCTAAGACAATAGTACAACTATTTTTAATACTTATCTGGAGGGTCTTCCACCTTAATTTATTTTTTATGATTCATGTAGAGTAATTTGTTCTAGATGGTGCAGTAATTAGTTTCGTTCGTCCTCATTCTTATTAAAAAAAAAAAAAAAACTAGAAGCAAGAGAAAGACACATGAAGTATCGTCCAATACAACTGCACATAGGTAAATTTAATTATTATTAAATTGAGATAGTTTTAATTTGGTTTACATTTGTGAGTAAACTAGTAACCCAACTCCCCAACCGGAACCCAACCAACAATAGCAGAGCTGCAAATGTTTAGGGCTTTTTCAGTTTTAATTTTGTGTTAGAAAGCTTTTTTACAAGAGGGAAAGGGAAACAAAGGCCCAAGAACACATCTGAGGCTGGTCTCCATCGCTGTGATCTTCGTCAATGATTCAATATTAAAAACAAAGAAAAAAAAGAACAACGAAGGAGTCAGATTTAAAGTTTAGAAGGAAAAAGCATAGCCATTATTAAAAAAAAAAAAAAAAGAAGAAGAAGAAAGACATGAGCTATGTCCAATACAATGCACATAGTAATTTAATTATTATTAAATTGAGATAGTTTTAATTTGGTTTACATTGTGAGTAAACTAGTAAACCCAACCCAACCGAACCCAACCCAACAATAGCAAGCCTGCAATTTAGGGCTTTTCAGTTTTAATTTGTTAGAAAGCTTTATTTACAAGAGGGAAGGGCACAAAGGCCCAAAACACCCATCTGGCTGGTCTCCATCGCTGTGATCTTCGTCAATGATCAATATTAAAAAAAAGAAAACAAAAGAAAAACGAGGAGTCAGATTAGAAGTTTAAAGGAAAAAGCATAGCCAGTGGTATAAAATTTTCTTTGGGCACAATCTAGGGTTAGCATTTAAGTCTGCCTCTTTAACTGCTTTATAGCCTTTCTGATTTCCAAAGGCAACCTTTTCGATGATTATTAAACAAAGAAATAATTAATACTGTTGAAGAATGATGAAGTAGCTTTTCCACTCGGAAATTTCCATTAAATTGCTTTTGAATCTCAATGATGCGTTTATAAAATTTTAAAACTCTCAATTTCTAATTTTTAATATGACTTCAAAGTCATTAAATTAATTAGAAATTTATTAATATTGCCAATCAGGCAAATTCTAATTGAATTTTCTTTTTTTTTTTTTTATTGTGGAAATATTTTATTATAGTCTTTCATTAATTTAATAATTGACCTTCTATGAATAATAGAAAAAAATAGTCTAATTAATATTAATTAATAACAATAAAAGAAATTAATACTAAAATTTTTAGGGGACACTTACCTATATTAGTAGCTTTTTAAAGTTTTAATATATGTCACAAACTAATGATAGATAGGAAGTTAAATTAAAAAAAATCAGAATTTTCAAATATTTAAAATTAAAAATTGTGGATCGATTTGCTAATAAGAGATGAATAATTTGAACTCAAACAGTTGTCATTTCCTTTAATATATAAAAGGAAAAAACAAAATAGAATAGGCTACCTAAATGAATTTCTTACGTCTATCTAAGTATCGAGACCACAAAACAATAACGAACCCCACCAATTATAATAATTTACCTGCTTAATTTGGTAGGCCAAAATGGAGGTTTATATATATATAGTATTTTTTTTTATACCATGTGTCTTTAGCTTATTGGATTACGTATAATTATATTTTCATCACGTCAAACTCATAAAGAGGAAGTGTGAATAAAAATTTTAAATCTGAGTCTTTTCTATTCAGATTAATCCATTAGTAATATGAAAATTATATTAATAAAAAGGAAATTCTACAAGTATCAAAAGTAGGAAAGAAAAATACTTGATGTAAATTGGGGCAAATGAATAATTTTTCAAACTTGGATAATAAGAAAATAATTTTTTAAACAGTGATCGAGAAAATAATTAATTTTTCTAAATTATAATAAAAAAATTACTAATTTGGGTAAAATTAAAATTAATTACGTAAAAATATTTTCAAAATGATTTACTAGTATATTTGTGGATAAAAAATAATTTTAAAAAAATTTAATATTTGTGATAGAGAAATATTTTTATTATTTTAAAACGATTTAATACTTGTACCATACATGATGAGGAGTAGATAAGTATTTAACGTATTCCATATTCTACAATCTTTAAGAAGCTGCTACGAACTTTCCTTCCCACTCAAACGCATTTACGTATTTTGTCATTCATTTTTCTCTGTGTTGGAGTACGTGGGTAATCACACATCGAATAAATATAACTAATTAAAAGAATATATAATCTGAAGAGTGAATCAATCAAAATGGTTTAAATCATTTTATGTTAAATATAAGCCTAATTTATTATAAATCAATATTAAATATATAATTGAATTTGATTTGATTAATTTGCTCTCGTTGGTCTAGATTCTCAACACTCTGCAACTTCCTTGCAATTACCAATTAATAAATCTTTTTCATTATTAAAAAAAAAAAAAATGTCTCTTCCTTGGTTTCCTACATCTACTTAAGCTTTGCATGTGAGTTTTTAATATCCATATCCCTCTGATGGCAAAAGAAAAAACTTGTAAGTGGTTTTCCAACAAGAGTCTTATGTTAAGCCTCAGTCGCCGAAAATCAAAGTCAAGCAATACTACTTCTTCAACCTCAAGCTCTCCTCTTTCTCCTATCTCTCAGTGCACACCAAAAAATCCTAATATTTCAAGAGAAGATGAGCTAAAAGAGGTATTTCGCCATTTCGATAGCAATGGAGATGATAAGATTTCAGCCCTCGAACTTAGGTCTTATTTTGGGTCAGTTGGAGAATATATGTCTCATGAAGAAGCACAAGCTGTTATTGATGATCTTGATTCGGATGGAGACAAGTTGTTAGATTTTAAAGATTTTTTAAAGTTAATGAAAAAAGAAACATCAGCAAGTGAAGACGAGGAAGAAGATGATGATCTTAAAAAGGCATTTGAAATGTTTGAAATGGAGAAAGGAGCTGGTTGCATAACTCCTAAAGGATTGCAGAGAATGCTCCATCGATTAGGCGATTCGAGATCGTACGATGAGTGTGTTGCTATGATTCATGTTTTTGATATTGATGGTAATGGAGTTCTTGATTTTCAAGAATTTTATCGAATGATGGCTTAATTTAGTTCATTAATAATACTAAAAGCAAGAGGCATGGGGCATATTTGTATTTATATATGTTAAAAGAAGGGAAAAAAGAAATTAAAGAGGGAAGGAGGGAGGAAGAGAGAAAGAGTATTGAAGGAGCTTCTCTTTCTTTCTTTCATTAATTTCTTTTTCTTTTGTTTGGGAAATTCTTGCTTGTTCTTGTAAATGAAGTACTTGAGTTCGGAAATGAAGCAGACCATGTGTGGGTTGGCTTTTGAATCCTATTTATTTTCCTTTTGATTTTATACTTTAGTGTTTTGGATATTTCAATTTGTATGCCTTTGTGGTTAGTGCAATAGTAGTTGTTTTCTTGTTTAGAAATTCTCTAATTTCAGTCTAAATGGTCTGTTTTTTACTGGATGAAACGATCAGCAATTAGTTATTATTTTATCGTCAAAAGAATGGTAACAATACTAGTAGTTAGTTTGAATTTGGTTTTCATATTATATTTTGATAATTGGGATTAATTTCAAAGTTATACATGATTAATCTTTAGTTATTCTCTTAATCATTTTATTAACTCCTTTTCTCTTAATGGGAATAGAATGGTTAGTCTACCAAACTCTATATATATCTAATTTTGTGTTGACTCAAAGTTAGCTTATATCAAACCCAATGCTGAACCGGGTCTAGTTTTAACTTTTATGATTTGAAGTTTTGTATCCAAGGCATGGTGCACTCTTCTTCTTCTTCTTCTTCTTCTTTTTTTTTTTTTTTTTCCCCCAAGAAAACCATGGAATACTAAATTAGGATTAGAAAGAAATACATAATTTGATGAATAGAAAATCAGTGTTTAATTTCTAGATTGTGAGTTAATATAAATCCTCTCATAAAAAATAATGGGATTACATTTTAAATCAACTCAAGTGTTTGGAAACTAAGCATTTTGAGATTGCACTAACCATATCAGCTTGATGTATTCAAAATTTTTTTTATAAAATATCCCCAAGTAAAATCAAATTCTTATTACGAAGAATGAAAAGATGAACACTTTCAGTAAATAAGTTCTACGATAAGTGTGATTTGATAATATGCAACTTATCCAGAAAGGATTACACTTGCTTATACCCTATTCATCACCCTTTATTCATAGACTAAATTGATGAAAATAAGAACATTTTAAAAAACTATTCATGTTTTATCTTTTTCTTATTTGTCGGTGTACGGTCAAAAATACCACCGTATCAATATTGAACTGCTTTTTTGCCGCCCAATATGTTATTAAAAATTTAGATAAAATTTATCTAGATATGAGTCCATCCATGGATTAAATCAATCAAAATAAAAATTTTTTAAAAATTATTTTTATTTTATCATTTTTTTTCTAGTGAATTATCAGAATACTCTCGGGTTTTTTTATTTTATTATTTTATTTTTTTTAAGAAAGCATTTTTCATTGATGCAAACACAATAAGAACTTTCAAAATGCATGATTGTAGTTGTAGACTATTTTATGATAAAATTTTCTTTTTCAATATAATAGAGTAAGGTGTACGTTTGAAAAGAAAAGTAGACTCGAAGATGATTTAATAAATTAAGGAATTTGATGTGCATTGTTTGTTAACCTGAAAAGATTGAATTATGGTGAGAAAGTTAGGCTGTCCCATGTCATGTGCAAATGCCACTCGTACAAACCTTGAAGCTATAGCACAAATGAAGTTGTGACCTGTAAGGATATCTGAAAGTGCAAAAAAGAAAAGAAAAGAAAAAAAATCATGCAATTCATGACAACATTAATTCACCAGTAAAGATGTTTGACATGCAACCACACCCTTTTTCTTTTTCTCTTTATATTTTTTTAGAACGAAAATTTCAATATCGCATTTTTAATAATAATAATAATGCATATAAATATTTTTCTAATTGTTCAAGTTTGGAGAGAATAATAAAACATCTTAATCATCTGGTTGTATGTTTGATGTGAAGTGAACCAATCAAAAGCATCGCGAGTAACGTTTATTTGGGGCACGCAAAAGTCAATCAATTTTGTGGATTTGCTTTTGCGAAGCTTTCATGCAATTTCCTTCCACCAAATTCTATGCACAGTACCAGTCATGGTTTCACTTTCATTGCATTACATTAAGCCCTCGCTACAAAAAAAACGGTATTTTGTGCCCGACAAATCGGTCGTAAAATGTTAAAAATCGGTCGCTAATTTATAACATGCAGTCTCTATTTCACAATCAATAATAAATTTTTTAATTCTAAATTTGAGCAAGGAGTATTCTAGAAAATTTATTAACTCCTCAAAAAAGACATCACTTCTATTATTTATAATTTTTGGTGGTGTAATGTTTAAACTAATTATTTTAACAGAGATGGTGATGGAATGATTTCAGCCTTCGAACTCAGGGCTTATTTCACTTCCATTGGATTTGGAGAGTATATGTCATACGAAGATATGCTGAAGCGATCATCAAGGAGCTTGATACTGATGGAGATGATTTGTTGAACTTTCTTGATTTCTTGAAGTTAATGAAGAGAGATGATGAGGAGGAGGATTTGAAGAAAGCTTTTGAAATGTTTGAGTTGGAGAAAGGAGATGGGTGTATAACTCCAAGAGGGTTGCAAAGGATGTTGAATAAGCTTGGAGATTCAAAAATCCTTGGATGAATGTGTGGCTATGATTCAAGTTTTTGATACTGATGCTAATGGTGTTCTTGATTTTCATGAGTTTCACCAAATGATGGTATAATCAATTATTAGCATAGCTTTACATGAAGTAGTTTTTCTTCTTCTTCTTTAAATTTTGGTCTAATTATCATTTGAGGATCTCTATTTCCAAAATGTAATTATAAGATCTCTATATTTTTGATTCCGTGAACAGTTTCTCTCTGTTTAAAATTGTATACTTTTCTAGTTAATCTTAGTGATCTAAGTGAGTCTAATGAAAGAGAAAAAATTTAAATCCCAATAAGCACCCTAAACATAGGAATGTCATCTTCTTGACGATAACTGAACCACGATCGTTTGCTACTACTGAACAAAAAGCAATGAATATTGCACTGCCACAACGACTGCACAACCATATCCGGTGGTTTCGCAATTACGAATCCCTATAATTCAGATCTTACCGATATCATTTTTACTTCCATTGTTGTTATACTTGATCTCTTGAAAACAGTAGAAAAGCTGCTTGGTTTTGATTATTTTCTTGATTTTAATTATTTTGGTTTTATGCTCATATTATCCGTGTTAAGGAAACTATGAATAGAACCCCTTACCACCTTGCAAACAAGGAAGTTGTTCGTTCGGCAACCTCCACATCCAGGCTGAAATATTCCACAACACAAAGCAAAAAGTAACTTATTTAATTGTCTTAATTATTTCTTTTGAATTTGATTTGATTGTTAATTTATTCTTAGATTGATGCTTCAAACCCGATGAAAGAGGTTTTTATGATAATGAAAAAACCTTATTTAACTCCCTTATCACAAAAATGGAGATTAAAGCTATATTGGAGGCCAAATTGAAGTAGAGGGTAATGTTGTAGATGTGGTTGAAAACCAAGGCTTAAAGTGAAGTCGGTACTTACACGTTAATTTAACGGTTAAAAGTAGGTATTTTGAATGAAAAGATAAAAATGTTGACAATCAAAATTTAGGGATCTCATGAGTTACTTAATAGAGATCCTCAAGTATTAGGTAAGCCAAAACTTGGATTTTCCCATAATTAAATTATACTTGGATTTTTAACTTTTATTCATACAAAACATTAGAGTTGAACAAAATGGGTAATAAGATTATACAGCAGGTACTGGGCCAATCAGTTTGGACTTAATGGCCCACAATGATTATTCTTTTGTTGTAATAAAACCCATTTCCCAACGTTCGAATACGAGGAACCGTAGAGCACCATGCGTTTGCCACGTGCTGAATTGTTTGGTTGGTGGGACTAACAGCTAAACGAGAAGACGCATGCATCTCCAAGAATGTACAGGAAAGCACAAGAAATCAAGAAGAGGAGAGTAAAGTTAGAGAGAGGTCAAAAAACGTAAATGGGTTTCTGCAATTGCCATAAATGGTGAACCTTTTTGTGCTCAAAACTGAATATGTACAGCTTAATCGTCATGGGATTAAAATGGGTGGCTTCAAATTTTATTTATAATACGGAAGAGTTGAGATCCAGCAAGGCTGAAACTACCTTTCAATGGGGAGGAACCATTTCTGCTCTGTACGTCTCTTTACGTAAAATCTTTAATCAATTATTCTCTCTTTTAGTCACTTTTGGTTGAGTTTTGTTCTTGTTTTTTGTCTGCAACTTCAATTTATATTGCCCATTGTTATTTAATTGCTCTTTCTTGAATAAAGACAAACCAGTTCTTTTGTCTGTTTATTGGGGCCTTTACCTTCTTTTTTTTTTCTTTTTTTTCTTTTTGTTGTTGTTGTTGTTGTTGTTTACTGTCCATCGCAGGTTATGGTTGCATGGATGAGTGTATTCTTGATAGTTAAAATTTTGGGTCAATTCAATTCTTTGAGAAATAATTTACCTTATTGGAATGTTTCCCTTGCTGTTTGAGGCTTCAGTAATATTTAGTAATTTTAGTTTATTTCAACAATCACTATTGCCAAAATCTTGCGAAGATTTGTTTATTTGGTTGTTTGGCAAAAATCTGGCTGAAGAATTCTACTCAAATCTAGCTCTAATTATCTTATAACTTAAAATTCAATGACTCTGCTGAAGTTGAAAGATCATTTGCATTGGTGAAATCAAGCCAGTACCTGTTTTTTTCTGATTTTGGTGTGGAGTGTAGGAACTTATGAGATGATGGTTTGTCAAGTGCCTTGAGAGTTCATACTATTTTATGTGGATTGTGGCTGATCCTATACCCATTTTGCTGTCTAGTAGTTGAAATTCTCATTAGTTATCACTCGCACATTCTTTTTGGATTGATCCAGCAATGTTACTGACATTGGATTGCTATGTTTATGACAAACCACTTTATATTTACAAGGTGTATTATGTACTGATCTTTTTGGATTTAAATTTTGTCTGGCCATTTTCTTCTAAACCAAATACTCTGTGATTCATTCATTTCAGCCATTCAATTGCCCTCCTCATTTTATAGAAAAGTGCAATTTTTAAGATCAAGATGGTCTTGAATGCCAAGGACTTAACTGTTAGTCTTTTTTTGTTATCATTCTCTTATTGTGTATTTTTTTGTTGCATTTGGCTTTTCTGGCAGATTCTTGTTGATCCTGATTCGAACAGGCCAGAGATCAGCCTTACAGACTACCCTTCTAGTGTTGTATCTGTTTACGAGTTTTCCAACAACAATGTTCAAAATTTTAAGGTTCCTGCTAGTGCTTCGAACATATCTTTGTGTGATCTTCATCTAGTCTGTAATTGCATTTGCTAAACATACCAATGTTTTTTATTCAGAGGACAATTTGGTTATTGGATTGCCTTTCTTGCTGTTGCAGCAAATTTATTCTTTCCTGAAACCTTTCCAGGTTTGCATTTCTTTTTCCCTACACCACTCCTATCACACGATGCTTATCATTGCTGATGTGTAAATGGTTTTTGTTTCTAATATGTACAGTTTCTCGTTTCATACTATTTGTCATCACACCTAATGGGCTGGCTAATGGACTTCGTGATACCATTGTTGGTGGTGTGTTTTGTCTCATATTGGCAGTTTCACTTGTCATTACAGAGCTTCGAGGAATTGGAGGATTCAGGAATTGTGAATGTAATTATCAATGCTTTTTCTACTGTCTTGGTATAGCTCTTTTGTTCTTCTTTTCAATATTGTATCTATGCTCAGGAACTTGGTAGAGAAAGGATTGATTTTCCATGGGGAATGATGTTTCCCATCAACTTCTGAAGTTGAGCCTGAGCCCCCAATTTAGGCTCTATAACATTTTCTTGATCAAATTTCATTGTTCAGTTCAGCTACTCGGTTTCAATGTTGTTGAATTTTAGTATCATATATAGATACGCATTCATGAGAAAGAAGACGAAATGAAAATACCCACTGATTCTTACTCCATCAAGCTCCATGAGAAAATCTTGGGCCTGCTTAGTTTAATTGAGTGCTTAATCAATGAAATGTTTTGCACAGGTCACTGACCGACTCCATAAAAGACTTGAATTTCAAGATATTAGGTGGGTTTTGTGGATGCTTGGGATGCTTCTTTGTCGGGTTTATATGCATATATTAGTGCTTTGACCTGGTTTTGTTTCTGCTTCCTGGAAGTTTTCAAGTACGCGAATACCAAATTACTTCAACTAGGCGAAAAAGTCAAGTCTGGTGGCTGCTTTAGACTCTGGCAATTCAACTGATCGCAACAGCAGTTAGGGCAATTGTTCTTTTTTAGGCTTATCTATTTATTTATTATTTGAAGGAAAAGCCAGATAACCCATTTTCATCGAATCTCATTTGCTGATTTTTTTTTTTTTTTTTTTCACATTACTTTCAACTAGGCGAAAAAGGTCCAAGTCTGGTGGCTGGCTTAAGACTCGGGGCAATTCACTGAATCGCAACAGAGTTAGGGCATTGTTTTTTTTAGGCTTATCTACTTTATTCTATTATTTGAAGGAAAAAGCCAGATAAAACCCATTTTCATCGAATCTCATTTGCTGATTTTTTTTTTTTTTTTTTGAAATTGGGAAGGTTTTTTTTTTTTTTTTTTTGAAATTGGAAGGTATAACTAAGTCAGATTGGAATATAAATCATGACAAATTTTATATAATTACATAATTAAGCGTGTAAAGACCACTTCCAACTTCCAAGATTCCATATGATCATGTCATTTCTTATTCATTCTCTATGAACTTTCTCCTTGGTCAAATCCAATTTCCGGATGTGATTACTTGCATTAAATTTTAATTACCATTCAACCGCTAATTTTCTCGCATAGAATGTTTCTCATGGTTGATGGGTTTACCCGTCTCCAAACACGAACAATTACTCTTTTGATTTGTTTACTAACGCACAATTGACCTTAGTGTCAATAGAGCTTTGAGGAGTTCAAATTGCAATTAGAGCGATTAAATAAAATAAAACTTTTTCTTCATTTTAATAAAACCATTGACCAGAGCCCGTAAACGTGGAATGTTTTTCTTAGTATCTGTTGATCATCCCTTTCTTTTTCTTTTCGATAAAAGATTGAGATTTCCATGTGGGGATATTGACAGTGACAAATGTAATATAATAAACTATTGTTCGGAGAAACATCCTTGTCAAAAATTCAACATGGGTTATTTAAGAATCTTTTTTCTCAAAAAGGCCAGTTCCAAATACAACTCGCTTGCTCTCCCTTTCTCTCTGAACTGCTACAATTATATATGTGCTCTATTAGATATGCTTATTAGGTCTTAGCTTCCGAATCCAACATGAAATTCCTTTCGGTTATCTCCCTTTTTATTATTGCTATGATTCTTGGTTTGTGCTCATTGATTCATGCACAGCAGCCTTATGTGGCAAAAGCTACAACAAATTGTTCCAACACTGGCAATTCAGCTCTTGGATACTCCTGCAATGGCCTAAATAGAACTTGCCAAGCTTACCTTATCTTCAGATCGAAACCTCCTTATAATACTGTTGCTTCCATTTCTACCCTTTTGAGCTCTGACCCATCTCAGCTTTCTGCAATAAACGAAGTTTCTGAAACCGCATCATTTGATACTAACAAGATGGTGATAGTTCCCGTCAATTGCTCATGTTCAGGTGATTACTATCAGTTCAACACAACTTATGTTGCGCAGAACGGAGATTCGTTTTTCTGGATTGCAAATAACACTTATCAAGGCCTCTCAACCTGTCAAGCTGTTCGGGATCAGAACAGAAGGCAAACTACTGATATTGTTCCAGGTGAAAGACTTAACGTTCCTCTTAGATGTGCTTGCCCTACAAAGAATCAAACTGATATTGGTATCAAGTATCTATTAAGTTATATAATCAAGTGGGGTGATACAGTTTCAGGGGTTAGTATACAATTTGGTGCAGATACTGAAAGAACTCTAGAAGCTAATACACCACTTAGTTTGTCAAATCCCACCATTTTTCCTTTCACGACGCTTCTAATACCTTTGCAAAACCCACCATCAAGTAACCAAACAATATCACCACCTCCATCTCCAGCTTCGCCTCCGCCTCCGCCTCAGCCTCCATCTGCATCACCAAACTCTAATAATAGCTCAAACAAGACATGGGTTTATGTCCTTGTTGGTGTTCTTGGAGGAATTGTCCTCACCTTTATTATTGGAAGCATTATTTTCTTCGCAGTCTTTCATAAAAGTGAAACTAGGAAGAAATCTGAACCCATTTTTGTCTCTGAAAGCTTTGGGGCGCAAGAGAAACCACTTAACAAGAAGTTGGATGAAGAATCTCAGGATTTCTTGGATAGCATTTCTAGTATAGCTCAATCCATTAAGGTGTACAAGTTGAAAGAGCTGGAAGCTGCGACTGATAATTTTAATCCAAGTTGTTGGATTAAAGGATCGGTTTATCGCGGTTTAATTAATGGTGATTATGCTGCTATTAAGAAAGTAAATGGTGATGTATCAAAGGAGATAGATTTATTGAACAAGATAAATCATTTTAATCTTATTCGCCTTTCTGGTGTTTGTTTCAGTGATGGTCATTGGTATCTGGTTTATGAGTATGCTACTAATGGACCCTTGAGCGATTGGATCTACAGCAGTAACAGTGATGGGAAATTCTTGAATTGGACGCAAAGAGTACAGATTGCTTTAGATGTGGCTACAGGGCTTAACTATCTACATAGTTTTACTACTCCTCCTCATGTCCATAAAGATATAAAAAGTAGTAACGTTCTTCTTGACAGTGATTTTAGAGCAAAGATTGCAAATCTTGCTATGGCAAGGTCTGCAGAAGGCCAAGAAGGGGAATTTGCTTTGACAAGGCATATTATTGGAACAAAAGGTTACATGGCTCCTGAGTATTTGGAAAATGGTCTTGTCTCTACAAAGCTTGATGTGTATGCGTTTGGGGTTCTTATTTTGGAGATAGTTAGTGGAAAAGAAGTTGCTGCCTTATACTCAGAGGAAAATATGAACTTATCAGATGTTTTAAATGATGCTCTTTCTGAGACAAATGGAAAGGACAGTTTGAGGCAATTCATTGATCCTTCTTTGCAAGGGAATTATCCTTTGGAACTCACTATTCTTATTTTGAGATTGATTGATAGTTGCTTGAGTAAAAACCCATCAGATCGTCCTGCCATGGATGAAATAACTCAGTCTCTCTCGAGAATCCTGACCACTTCACTTAACTGGGAATCATCGGTTGTCTCAGGATACCAGTACAGCAGAAGCTCTTGAAAGCAATGTGCATTAAATGAATTTTGTTACCTATTTTTTTCAAGTTTTCATTTTCATTTTCCTTTTTTAGTTGTCCCTTTCTTTGTTCCAATAGTAAAGTCCTATTCAAGATTGTAAAATCATAATGGGAAATGAGCTATATATCTTCAAATATGTTATCACTTTCAGTAAATTTCTCTGTATACAAACAAGTTCTATTTTAGATTTATCAGTAGGCTTCAACTAGAAATTTGCAGTGCAGCCAGTGGTTATAATCCATCTGCAAATCATATCAACTGCTTAAGTCATGAGTCATTTTATAACAATATTATGAATATTAAAAAAAATAAAATCAATTGACTTTGAAGATGGCATTTGTAGAAGTCTTTTAAAAACTGTTTTCTGTTGATCTATTCTACCACCTTATGCTTTGATATCAACCCAAATAGTTACCAATAAGCTTTTAAATTATATATATATATATAAAAACATATTGGTTGAAACTGGGGCCATTGTAGGTTCACTTTCATAGAAACCAACTCTGAAATGCTCACCTTATAGTCAACAAGTCTAAATACTTTGAATAAAATTATGCAGTTGTTACAGAGTTCCCTATTCTGATAGAAAATTTCATATCTTCAAGCTCCTTATCTGTTCTTTTGGAGTAGTTCTGCTGGAATTATGTACTGGAAAATAAGCTGTATTCATGAAGGATGAACAAAAAATGCAATTGTCTGAAACAGTAACCTCAATTATGGAAAAAGAAGATGCAGAAGTTGAACTTAGCAGCCTTGTAGATCCTATTCTGCAACCGCAGTGCTCCATGGAAGTTGTCTCCCGAATGGTAAAGTTGAGCCTAGCATGCTTGGCACCGAAGCCAGAAAGTAGACCGAGGATGGCTGAAATAGTTTCCTCCCTTTCTAAGATTCAATTGGGTATTTACAGATCGGAATCCATGTTTATGCAATATGTTTAGCTCCTTGTAAACATAAAATGGTATATATTTCAAAAACAATATACATTTATGGAATATTCTAGATTAATTGTAGCACAGCAACTTAGAAATTACAGAACAAACAACTTTTATGATTAAAAGGGAAAAAGTTGTACTGGAAAAGCAAATACCATGGTTCATCGTAATAAAAATTGCAAACTGAATTTTTTTACACGACATAGTCTATTCCATTACTTGAAGAGTTGGAATACTAAATCAGCGAGCTATGACAGGACTGGTTATTTGAATCTCTTCTGTGTCTAGTGCAGAAGTCCAGGATTTCTCTAATGTCTCTGGAGATGACTGAGTGAGAACTGTGAGGTTGAATACAATTTCTGCCATACTTGGCCTTGCAGAAGATTTCTCTAGCGTGCACGCACTTGCCAAGTTCGCTAAACTCAGGGCACCATCAATTGGGTAAAACCCCTCCAAGTTTGGATCCATCCACTTTTTTAACATCTCCACTCTTTTCTCTGCAACTTCCAAGACGCCTTTCATTTCCTTCCATAACAAGGCAATCTCACCATTCTCTTTTGTTACCATGGCTTTCTTTCCAGAAAGCAACTCTAATAGAACAACCCCAAAGGCAAAAACATCAGCTTTTGACAGCATAGAGTCCGTAGCAAGTTTAGCCACTGAAAAATTTGCTATCTTTGCCTTAAATCTGGAGTCCAGAAGAATATTACTTGTTCTTATGTCCATGTGAACAATGCTTGGTTGAATATGTTCATGCATGTATTGCAGTCCACTGGCCACATCTAGTGCTATTTGTAACCTTTGACTCCAGGAGAGGAAAGCTACTGAGCTTGATGATGATGCAAACTTGGGATGCAGCCACTTGTCCAGCGACCCATTTTCTACATATTCATAGACCAAGAAACAATCCCCAACTGTATCAGATGAAATTCCCATTAATTTCACTAGATTTGAGTGATTCACTTTTTGCAGGATTTTTAGTTCTTCCATGACATCTTCCTTGATTTTCTTTACTGCTAGGACCTGTCCATTGATGTTGGCTCTATAAACTGAACCTCCTACTCTGTAGCGTTCATGAAGATCCACGGTTGCCTCCATAATCTCTTTAACCTCATACATGATTGGCTTACCTAAATAGCCTGAAACCCCTGGAAATAGCTTATCTTGTATGATCTTTGGCTCAAAACTCCCGCATTTCTTGAGTTCTTTTGTTTGAAGGAGATCTGCGGTCTCCAAACAGGAACCATTGCGATCCAAAGTTGCCTTCTTCTTGTTGTTAGCTGAATAATGAGCACTCACCAGCAAAGACACAAAAAGGAAAATCATAAGGACAGCAGCTATGCTTGTTACTATTATGATGACCCAATGAAGTTTTCTTCTCTCAGGTTGAGATGGTGATGGCTGAGCGAGAATTGGCAACTGAGTTACAGGGATCAGCAGTGGATGATGCACAGCAGTGCTATAGTTCCGATAGTTGTTTTCAATAGCAATATCATATGGAGATGCATTAAGCTTAGCGGCCACTGTCATGATATCATCATCAGGTTGCCACACGTAAGTAATAAGATATTGAATTCCATTCTTCAAATGAGTCTTTGAAGGGCACTTACAGAACAGAGGAAAGGTCACTTCGTCACCAGAATGCAAGAGGTTTGGTTCCAGAGTTGGGTTCAAAAGTTCCACTGATTGCCAGTTAGTGAGATTCTCAAACTTCATCGTTGAAACAGAGTAGTAGCTATCACCATGCTTGATCTGGTAAGTAATGTTGGCAAAAGAACCATTTCCTGTACAACCACAAGTTATAGGTACGAGTAAGAGCTGGTTAGGAATTAAAGGGTTGTCCTCAGACACCAGATTACTAGCACTTACTATTAGCTGGCGACTGACTGCAAACAGATCAGATATTTTTCCTAAATTCAGAAAGTTCGGTGGTTGAGCAAGATAACTAACATAAGTTTCGCAATGGGAAGTGGAATCCACAGGGCATGAAAAGTTTGTGCCTTCTGGTGACTCTGCTGTGACATATATAGCAAAAATGAAAAGACAGAGAAAAAGAACTTGCATGTCATATGACATCAAAGTTTGTGCCTTATGGTGACCGTGCAAGGAGGGCAGAGAGAAGAGAGAAATTGCCATGGCTAAGAGCTTGGATGCTTAGGCTCTGGAATTTTATGTCATACAAACTAAAATAAAAAAGTTATTTGCAGAGGGTCACTTATGGTTGATGGAAAAGCTGAAATGTTATTGTGTTTTGGAGCTATTGATCCAAATAAATTAGATTTTCTTCTAATGAATATCTAAGAGGCTCTGTCTCTACCGTTAATTTGACTGATTACCTTAGTTATTTCCTCCCTGACATAGACATAATAGAAAAATCACACCATAAGTAACATATTTTTATGCTTCTGCAACATATTCTTTCACAAAAGAGAATCAAATAAGACAAGCTCCTGAACCTTCTGTTCAGACATATTTTATAGACATCATATTGATTTAATATAGTTACCCAAGCTGGGACGGCAAGAATTTTTTTTGCCCCTAACCATACTATATTAAAAAAGTCAGCGAGGCCAATCTCTGGCAAACAACCAACTTGATAGCTCCTGATTGCCTTGATAGAGACATTGTTTTTTTTTTTACTGATGATGCATGATATGTTAGCATAATTACTATCAAGTTGTCCCAAAAGTGCCCACAAAATGGATTCTTGGAAACAAACAAGTCATTTAATCCCTTGCATCCAGTTAAAAAAGAAATTGACGACTCAGGAGACAGATAGCCAAACGAAAAGGGCTTTCAATTCTAATTGATTTGTGACCCAATCAAAGGATCAAAGATTCACATCGTCAACTTAAGTGGCTGCAATAAGGGAAGAAATAGACAAGAAGAAATGAGCATCATCCGGCCAACTAGATCCTAAAACTACTGATGGAAAGTGAAATTGTGTTTTCAAAGTTATTATAGTGACCCTTGAAAGAGGAGAAAACTCACATGTACTTGACTAGTTCTGCTGGAAACAAAATTATGCAAGAATGAAAACCTTGATTTCTTAAGGTTCATAACCAATAATGAATGGTACTCGATATAGCTCCCTGTAGATGCAGAAAACACTGTCAAATTGGTGTCAGTGAACCCAATATCAGTAAAGAAAAGATTCAAAATATTCGCTGTCCTAGAAACAAGGTTCAAAAATATGTTTCCAACAGAATCAGAAATTTACCAATCAAATATTATAGCATTACAACTCGGTTGCTCTTGCCGGCCAACACCATCAATGAATAAATGGAAAGGTTGAGGCACTCAGAAAGTCAAGTCAAGAGAAGGAGAACATGGTATTACTTTAAAAATCATGTTATGCTGATATTACAAACACAATTTTTTTAAATAGAAGATCATTGCTCATTGCCAAGTCCAGGCCAAAATCTAGCCAGCAGAAGTTGACATGAAGCTGTTGGAATAAATATTGTATACTCTAGTGAGATCTGCAGAACTCACTGTCCATAAATGACCTCGCAAAACAAGAGGAAGCACTTCATTCTTTTCTTCGCAGCTTTCTTCCACAATGGCAGCTTCTTTTCGCTTGCCTTCTTTCCAAAGACTCTTTACAAGCAAATTTTTTGTAGCAGCATCTGGCATCAAATTTGAGTTTTTCATGTCTTCGAAAACCCTCCATGCAAGAGCTGCTCTCTCACACTTGCAGTAAGCCTGGATCAGTACTTTGAACATATAAGTATCTGGCTCCACATCACTCTGCCTGACCATTATAAATAGTTTCTGCACAGTTTTAATATCACCGTGCAATGCAAAGTGATAAATCAACCCACAAAATGTCTGGATATCTGGACATATACCAAGCAAAATCATTTCTTCAAGCGCATCAATGGAATCCAAATTTCTGTTACACTTGGTCAATGTCCGCAACAGAGATGAATATAAAAGCATCAGATTAAATTTTGATATGGAACCACAAAGTGTTCTGTCATCACGGAAGACCTTTAATGCAGCATCAGCATTCTTCGAAATGCCATAGAAGTCAATGATCAACCTGATAGTGCTTAAAGGCAATTTCATTCCCTCACTTCTTATTTTGCTTATGAGTTTATCAACCAATTCAACCTTCCCATACCTGGCTAAAAGTGTCATCATCCTTTGAACCGTATAAACATCATGAGTGAATCCTGGCTGATAAGCAACCCAACAAAAGAAATTCCAAGCTGTTTCGGCCAAACTAAAGTTCCTAAGAACCTTGCACACCAATCGAGTTGTCCATACAAAGTTTGTATCTTCCAATATGGAGACAACTTCAGGACTCCATTGACTCAAGGCATTTGCCAAGGCTTTTGGGTCCAACCATGGTTTTAATTTAATTTCATCAGTGTCGGTGTGAACATCTCCATGGTTAACATCCTTATTGTCATCCTCATCGCTACTATCAGTGTAAGATCCTATATTCTTGATTCTCTCATCAGGAAACATTTCTCTAAGGAAGTCCTCAGTCTCATGCACAAATCCTGCCTCCTGCATATGCTGCAAAGCCAGACGCATGGTATGACCAGGAAACTTCCCATCAATCCGCATTTCATTAAGCAAAGTTTTAACCTCATCAAACCTCTTGGCACCTACAAACCCTTCCACCAAAACTGAATACTGCTTTAAAGTCCTTTTGATCCTCATCAATGGCAACAGACTAAAAATCTCAATTGCTGAATTCAATTTCCCTGAATTAATGAGATGCTCAATCATAACTGTGTAAGTTCTAGAATTTGGAATTGCCCCTTCATCAATCATCTTATAGAAAACATCTACAGCTTCTAAATTTCTACCCATTTGAGCATACGAACTCATAACAATGTTATAAGACTCAGTACAACCACGCTTAACACTGCCTCTATACTTATCCCACGTATCTACAACTGCCTCTATATCTCCGGCTGCAGCATACCACTGCATAAGGTTCATAAAGCTAATACGAATATTATAATATGTACCGGAAATAATCTGATCAATCAGGGACCTAAGCTCCGACTTCCTGCCAGACTTGGCAAGGATTGTGGCAAGCGCGTAAAGGGTAGATTGATTATGTGAGAAATGAGGGATAATTTTAAGGGATTCAACGAGGAAAAGAGCTGAGTCTGCATTAGGAGCAGAGCGAAGCGCGTGAGTAACTACAAAAGGGTCTAACAGGCGGGTATTAAGGAGAGTGGGAAGAGAGTTGGAAGAGTTGGAACGTAGACAGAGTCGAATTGAATCAATGAGTTCGGCCCGGCGGAGGTAATGAGTTAGCTTGTTGGGAAATGGATCACGAGCAAAGAAGCGAATTTGCTGGTTAAGGATCTTGAAGTGGTTTATAGCTCGCGAGAGGCGGGTAAAGTTCATTGCAAACTGTTACACCGCGATTAAAATTAGTTTAGGCAAATTATCAAACATCTGATGCGCATACTATCGAGGGATTGCGACAGCTACATAAACGTATAATTAATGGCTAGCGACCGAATAATCAATATTCAAGCTTCAAGCCACTGAGCAGAGAAATTAGGAATAGCGGAAAGCTCGGAAGCATAATGCCAGAGGCAGAGCATTTCTGACAAAATGCATATACGTTGTCGATGGAAAAGCGTCCCTCGAGTTGATAGAGCACATGAAAATTTTTACCCGTACAAGTAAATAGTCTAGCAGGACTAAATCTAAGGACGAATGAGTAATTTTATTAAATAGCAGGGATGGGGGTATAGATTGGACCAAAACTCAGGAATTAAATAGTTAATTAACCTTACGTGATAAATAGTACTCTTAAATTAAAATTTATATTGACGCTAAAATCTGTGTTGTAAAATTCATTTTTAGAATTTTGGAGTGACAATTTCACATATAAGCTTCATTTGATATAAATGAATTTTCATGGTTAATATAATTAATTTAAAACATATAATTTAATTTAATTCTACATAATTATATATGGAATAAATTTATAACTGAAAATTCATTGGCTTTTGTTTTCTAAAACATCCTTGAAATATCTTTCTAGAGTTTGAACATCCCTTTTCACAACATACAATGCTCTGTCAACTTTATGACAAAAGACTACAATTGCTTGAAGGCAAAAGCATTTTGTTCCCTTATTCAGTCTCCCAAGGTATTTTATGTTTTGATCCTATAGATTATATGCAGTTACTACTATTTGTAAGGGTGAGACATTATTCTTGTTGTAGTATTCATCTAACCAGTAAATCATTCAGGAAAAGTTCCTGTCAGCTTAATATGCTCAAGGGTTCTCCTCAGATCATATTTCCCTGCTGCCTTGATACCACGCCGGAACCCATCTCCATAAGCTGATGATGTATCAGACTCAATTTGGTGTTTGAAAAATTCACCAAGTTTCTTCTCAAAGTCGGACCGTTTTCCCTTCTTTGATGATGTAGATGAAGAAGACGATGATGGTGATGATGATGATGATGAAGATGCTGACGATGACGATGATGAAGCATCAACTCCAGAACTAGAGTAGATCTCAGAGTCCAACCACATATGTGCGAGCACCTGGCATATACCTTCTTCAACCTGTGGACTTAGGTTCGGATAACCTGTCAAAGACAAATTAGAGCTTCTTAGCAAACCACAGTAGAAATGAAGCACAGTAGAAATGCATATCTTGGCAAGGCTAAGTTTATGTCACAGAAATGTTCAAAAACCTTTAAGCCTAAGCCATGCGTGCATCATCTCATGCGCCAGGATTGAACCTGTCAACAACCTGTGTATAATATAGAGGTTTGAGGATGTACAAAGTAAATAAATTCTCCACTGCACTAATCAATGGGTTCTTATAGGTAAGAAAGGAAATAAAGATAATACCTAGGGAGGCCATATAAAATAAGTATTGCAGTCACTTCACACCGACGGCTTAGCCTATACGGTTCGGTTATTAGGTCTATAAAGCGGTAGCCTGCACCTATCCTTGGCCTCCTTGAAACCTGGTAATTTGGTTAAAATGACTATGAATTCCATTTCAGTAGAAGATCATCTTTAACAAATTTACATAATTGTAGTTCAAAATTAGGAATTTCGAGAGAAAATTACTGTGGCGATAGTGTGTTCTTCAGATAAGCAGAGTCCTCTTGTCTCCGGTAAATGATGATGACCCTGGCCACAGAAACAGAACATTAAAAATAGACAGAAGTAAAGGAGAAAGAAACAAAAGTGATTGCTGCAATTGAGAGGCTTCAATGAATAAGCTTATGTACATTCTTTTCTCCCTCCATGGCCTCATTCAAAGCTTGTCTCTCAACCAAAAGTAAAGGAATTTCCTGTTCCACCTTCATATTCAAACCTTCATAAAATTCTCGTATCTCAAAGTAAAGAGGTTGGCATTCATGAGTATCCATTATTGCAGAGTCAAGGCACTCCAGACATAGCTTCCGACCATCATCAAGGGATAAATATCTTGTGTCTCTAGGCTGCATGGACAAAGGGTTTTCTTTATTAACATACTACAAACTATAGATGAATTAGAGGTTTCTGGAAACAAAGCAATGCCTTTTGGATGGTGGAAATGATAACATTTTTTCATTTTGCATTTCTTTTTCATTTTGTCTGAATAAAAGTAAGTTGAAATTCATTCAACTGACCTCCATTCTTTCACAACTACAGCAACGAGGAGTCCCATCACGCTCATGTGAGGGGCAGTACTTTTGATGCCAGAAAGGATGTGCCCTATATTCGATGAGACCAGCTGAACTTGTTGGGATCTGCATAAAATCAAGAGATTCAAGGACAAATATGGAGAAAATACTATGGAGAATTCAAAATCTTGCACTAGTTTTGATAATCCATAATTTAAGTTTGACGAAACATGTTTTTCTTTACTTTATTTATTCATTGATTATGATCTAATGAAATAAAACATGGGTCTCAAAATCCTATAGATTAGAATAAATAATATATGCTGGGATGGAGAACTAGTAGCTGGCCCATGCAGCAGATACGGAATTATTCAGAACAAGATGCACACAAACAGCCTTTGCCCTGCCCAATAGGGTATAATGCTTATTTATTCAATGCATATAGATGTAAAAATCATTTGAGTGCCCCAACCACAACTCCAATATCAAACAATCCCAATCCATTTATATATCTTTTGATCCATGAACTGAGCTAAAAGCCATCACTGTGTTCAGAAAAACAGACAAAGATAGATTTGAGTTTCAGTGGCTGTTAATACTCCAGTTTTATCAGAGATGAGAACTACAAATTATAACAAACTACTATAGACATTCATTACCTAGCAAAACAGATACCTAAAGCACAGTACAGAAGTTCAAGCCAGTCATGATGACTTTTGTAGGTAACCCATCCTAAATGGTGCAAAAAGAGTTTTTCCCGTAAATCAATAAAAAAAAAATAAAAATAAAAAAACAGTTACTCAACATCTATTCTACCATTTTATCTATTCCAAGTAAAAATATTTGATATTAGGTTCTCTTTTCATTAGAAGAGGTGTGCCTAGAAATGCAGACATACAATAGGGGTAACCCTCTTTTGGCTCACCAAATTGGAGAAAACTCTTATAGTCAAGAGGACTCAAACTCATTCCCCATATTAATAAAAAAACCAACCAAACTACATTTGATTGACAACCCTTCATAAAGTTTTAATACTCCAACCTTTAGACTTTATAAATTATATTTGGTAAGCATATGTGTGCAAGAAACACTGACATAATAAGACTTGATACCATCCGAGTGGCTTAAAATGACTACAGGGGCAAAAAAGAAAAAAAAAAGACGAGTTAATGTCTCCCTGGCAGATAAATACTCACATAGTTGTTACAAACGTCACATCTTGGGTGATGCCGCTCCTTATAGCATGATTTGTGGTAAGGGCGATTGCCAGACATAGAAAACTATCAGAACAAGTAAATTTGACAGTTAGTTAATATAATCCAGTCGCCTAACACTTTACTTGGTTTGATAAATTAAAAGGGAAATAAACAAAGGATTCAAGCATATTGCTTATCAATTTCAAAATTCAAACCAAAGAATCAATGAGGTTTAATGAGATTGGGACCTCATAATCAGTAATTGGCTGATTACAAGCATTGCAACGAAAACATTCAGGATGCCAGACAGCACCCATGCAACTAAGAAAGCGCCCATGACCAATTTCAGCATTGCACCCAGCGCAGATCCTAAGAACAATTCATTTCAACAACCAGATCAAATTTCATACAATCAGTAATATCCAGAAACTAATATTAATAGAAAAATATATAAGAAGCATTTTACTTGAAATATGAATAAAAATACGTGCAAGTTCTGCATTCAATTTCATAGGTATATTTTTGTTGAATGTGGTTAACCAACGCCATTCTTAGGCCTCCTCTCCTCACAAGAGAACAAAAAGATTTCTTCAAGCTAGTTTCATGTATCATTGCATTTTCAGGCAATGGAATTTTGTGCTTGAATCATCACAAAATTATATGGTCATTCTACTGAAGCTTCCCACGTCTATTTAGAAAGGAAATTCAATCAGGTGACTGAGATTACCATTTCCAAATGATAAACAACCTTGAAGACTAAGCCTAGGTAACATGCTTGACTCAATGTTGTCATCTCAGAATTCTAGTTAATTCCTCAGATGTCAAAGACATTTTTCAACCACATTCCAAAAGTACAATTACATATGCAAATCAAGCAATTCCTCTTCCAGATAGAATTTCTGACCACCAACTATCAGTGTGATTCCAAAGGCAAAGTGTAAATTGCACCATATTAAAATGTTCTCACTCAAGTCGAGTACAAAATGCCTCCCCTGAGATACTAAATCACCAACCACTGTCCAGCAACACAAGGAAAAAAAATTGCATTTAAATTAAACAGATTTTGTCTGCTCAAGTTTGATACAGATTATCCTAGCTTCCATCAGAGAAAATGCAATCTTATTTCTTTTGGAAGAGTTCAACAAGAGGTGCAAATAATTATCCTTTTGAAATTTGATTGGAATATAGTGAATATCATCCAACACATAGACTATTGTAAGAGTAGCAAAATAAATGTTCCACACAACAACACATACCTGTAACCAGATGGAAAGAGAAATGGATAAGGTGAAAATGCATTTCCAAAATCATATTGAGGAGGTGTATCCACATATAAACTTTCTTGAAGAGCTTTGGCAAGTTGTTCATCTTCCTCCAATTGAGCTCGTACACGCTTTTCATCTTCTTCGGCTCTCGCACGCCTTTCTTCTTCCTCGGCTCTTGCACGCCTTTCTTCTTCCTCGGCTCTCGCACGCCTTTTTTCTTCCTCAGCTCTCACACGCCTTTCTTCTTCCTCGGCCCTCGCAAGCCTTTCTTCTTCCTCAGCCCTCGCAAGCCTTTCTTCTTCCTCAGCATCTTCGTCTGACAGGCTGGACTCATCATCTTCCTCTGTTTTATACACATTTCATATTGGCCATTAAACAGCAAAAAAGCACAACATCATATCATTAAGCAAAACATTTCTTCTTACTCTAACTTAGACAGGCAATGCTGTACATATGGGATAGTGATAGCAAAAGAGGAAAAAGCCAAAGATTTCACATAGTAATTGTGATCGAAAAATCAATCTGATTTATTTCGTACCCTTCGCTCAATGAGAAATGGAACACTAATTAAGAGAAACTAAATCACAATAAACTAAAAGATTTTGCGTGAAGCGATCAAACATTAATGTATACATAAAAGAGCCACTGAATGCTTGCTGTCCTGACCAGCTATTTGTGATCAATAATTAATTATGGTCACTTCAAAAGTTGTTGTTAACAACTTGTAAAAGGAAACTACAATTAACAACTTAAAGTAGACTTGAACATTTGGTAAGAAAGGATGAGATTTTTCACAAAAAGGGCAACTTACGAACAATCTTTTTTCCTTTTTGATCTACTTCAGAAAGAGATATTGCAATAGCACAATCAATCTCTTCTCTGTCGAAGTCAGATGAATCATCCTGCATTAACAGTTTCAGAAAAGAAAAAAAAAAGTTTCAAGTGAACATAAAAAACACTTGGTAAACAAGTGCCAGCATACAACTTATAATGGGAGAATGTTAGACCATCTCATCTTTTCAGCAATGTAGTAATTGTGTACAAATCATCTTCCTTCCAGAAATAACAGGGAAGCCTCATATGATGAATAAGCAGAAGAATGAGAGAAAATTTATGACAAAGCAGATATTGTCATTACCACTGAGCGGCGAGGCTCATGCCAATATCTATCATCTGCATACTTCCCATGATACTGGCCTTTATAGCTAGAACCTTTGAAAATTTTGGTCAGCCAACCCATACTGTGAAAACTTATTCAATAGCAGCCTGGCAAATTATGGCCTGAGAAGTCAAATTATGCAAGAGAAAGAAATTCAGGACAGGACAGGATACGGTAGGTAGTAAAGACATAAACATGCAACGGCAAACTTATCCAATTATCTAACAGTGTGTAAAGATACATTCAGTTTACAAGTTCAAAAACAAATCAAGAACAATGGAAAAGTTAAGCAGTTTTCATTTAAATGATACCAATAACAAACAGGTAAAGACATGAGATGGTAGTAGAGGTAGCATTTAATATAAAGTTTATCAATAGCACAAGTAGTCGAACATAGAAACACATAGTATGCGTCAGAAATAACAAGTGGGGATCTTGATGGTAAACAGCTACCAGATTTGGAGGCAGTAATTTAACTAAACATTCAAAGCATCAATCTAAAAGAACCATAACTACGATTTCCAAGAATAAAAAAAGCTATCAGCTGAGAGTAAAACAAAAGGGCGACTGAATCCAATAAAAAATAGTATCTAAATTTTTTTTTTTCTTCAATCAATAAAAACTTCAAAGAAAGCCAATAAAGAGTCAATACTGAACCACCCACCATAAATAGAAAATTTAACTGAAATGCTTCAATTTCTTAAAAATTCTATAACCATAAGTTGCCTAATAAATACGCCCATACTAATTTTGAATGTCACCTAAAAAAACAAATTGAGATTATATGCAACAGTTGTCTGTCCAGTGTAAAAAAATAGAACAATCGAGAGTCAGCTAGAACATCTTACCTGAATTAAGAATCTGCAGAAAACGATAGAATCTGACGAATCCAGGAACAGATACATCAGCCTATTCCCACGAATGCATAGTTAATCGAACAGAATTACATGACATAAATTTGCCACCATTTCTAGAAGCAACCAATCGTGCAAAAAGTTAACTAAACTTTATTGACAAACAGGAGTCTATCAAATAAAAATGATTCTAGTAAGAGAAAAAAAAAAAGAAGATGAGAGAATAAAGATAACTACTTTGAATCCTACGCAAATACTGGCTAAAAGGGGATAGAAATGCAAACAGTGTGAGCTTCTAGGACTTGAATCAATCTTTAAAATCTTCCTTCCTTAAAACCCACCAAACCAAAAGGCTAGAGCTGAAAGATAGAGAGAAAGAGAAGGGCTTGAAGGAAGGAGAGAATCAAAAGGCCCACTTGGGTGCTGGTGTTTGTTGAATTCTAACAATTTCTCCTTTTGAAGGTGGGTCCTTTACTCACTCCTCTAACCATTTTCCACCACAACCCACTAAATGTCAAATAAAAACCCATGAATCTTTCTTGCTGAGGAAGTGACAAAGAGGTGTTCTTTTTTGGTTTAATTAGTGTTGCTTTATATACACTTTGGTAGTGGTGGCTCACTTCTGTTACTGTTCAGCAGTGGCAAATAGCGAGTCCTAGTCAGTGTTTGTGTTTACTCTTCCCAAATCCAAACCTGTTTTGTCAGTCGCGTGAAGGCAAAGCATTTGGCATTTGCCAGTGCTCTACTATTTTTAACTTGCTATTACTTGACCCCATCCAATGGAAAATTTGCCACGTTTCAATTTTTTTATTTATTTTAATTTCCTGCTTTTTCCCATATATCTGTATTTGTTTTTTTTCTTCTCTCCAGGAAGGAGATGGTGGGCGGAGACTAAAGTCTCAACCCCTTTTTCTTACTTTTATCTTGATGAGATCATGTGGTGATTCTAAAATCTTCCAGATTCAAAAAGGAAGATGC
The DNA here is from genome assembly GCF_014843425.1 of Jatropha curcas. The sequence continues at coordinate 1,149,021 of NW_023590567.1, forward strand.
AAGAATTAAATGCTAATTGATTCGTGGACCCTACATTTAATTATAATTCACTGTTTTTCTGCATACATAAGCTTACAAAATAGTATATGCTAATTTATAAGAAATTGTACATTTTTTTTTTTTTTGAAGAATTGTTAATTAGTTGTTCCCTTATTTGTTTTTCTCATTAATATGGAAATGAGCTCTGAGTCCTTATCCACAAGAATTATCATCAATTCGGTAAGTTGAGGGAGGTTAGTTCTATCGTATAGTGGATAATATTATTTCAATTTATTGTTCTTCTCAATAAATAATAATAAAAAGAAAAAGTTAAAATGCTAATCCATAAAAGAGTAAATATGCTTGAATTCAATCCATTAAAAAAAATACTAATAAAAAACGAAAGCAAAGAATTTCTAATTCAATTCTATTAAAAAATGCTTATGAGAAGAGAGAGCTAGGTTGATTTCATACCAGATAAAAAGAAAAAAAAAATTAAAGCAATAAAAAATTAATTTTTTTTTTCTAAAACATAGATGTAATAAGTTGGCTTTATTTTCTTTCTCTTTTTTTTTTTTTTTTAATCAAATCAGTTAGTTCTTGCATGGATAATTTAACTATTATTTTTTATACATTGAAATAGATTTATTACTATAAATTAAAACATATATAAGTGTGATAACATTTTTATCGTATTGTAATAATATTTTCTTCCATAGTTAAGTTTAGTTTATTTTTAGATAATTAAGTGTAAATTAAAATTATATTTTTGTAATTTCAAGTTATTTAAAATAATTACAATATCAGTGAATTTTGGATAGTTGTACTAAATAATCCGTCGATTTCTTTATATATGTACTCACACGTTTAAAAGAATCAACTGAATAAACTACTATAATAACCAGAGGTATTCTTAAATTTAAATTTTAAAAAAAAAAAAAAAAAAAAAAAAAAAAAAAAAAAAAAGAATTCAACTGAATAAAACTACTATAATTAACCAGAGTATTCTTAATTTAAATTTTAAAAAAAAAAAAAAAAAAAAAAAAAAAAAAAAAAAAAAAACCGTTGCAGAATCCCCTCTATGAGCAGGTCCACCAGATTGATTATTGTGGAAAATAAAAAAAAAAAAAAAAAAAAAAAAAAAAAAAAAAACCGGTGCAGGAATCTCCCTCTATGAGCAGGTCCACCAGATTGATTATGTGGAAATGTGCTTCCAGCCATCCAATCCAAACCCCAACAGGCCAATAGAAGGACATTGGTGGGCTAAACATTCAAAGAGTTCATGTCCACTGCTTCGTTCCTAAGCCGAATAAAAAAACAATAAAATATAGTGGGAATCTGAATAAATCAATAACAAAGAGCATTTACCATATCGATAAATATGATTAAAGTCACAAATTCGAAACTCCACCAATTTAAATTTTTTTCGGATCAGGTCAGCCGCTTTGCGTTTGAGAGTGAGTAGAGATTAATTAAATTTACTGTGGACTAGACATAAATCCAAATAACGGGTACAAATAACAACAAGAAAAACAAACAATAAATACATGTAAACCCCACTACTTTGTGAATGTGTCTCTCGGATCAAGCCATTGCTTACTTTTGGAATTGCATATTGGCACATTAGCTTTATCCACTCTTTCGGTCTATCCCCTTTTCATCATTTAAAAGGTCCACATAGAGTTAGAGATTCTTCATACATATGTAATAAAAGAAAGAAAAGATCTGCAATGAAAATTCCTTAAATTATTGAGTCTTTTGCTTAGGAATTAAGGATTTCAAAATATGACATAATATTTCTCCATGTCATACAATGTCGTTAAATTAAATAAAATTATTCACAACACAGATTGATTTGAGTAAAAAATACTTAGATTTTTTAAACAATAAGTCGAGTGTTCAATTCTTGTGAATGAAAAAAATTTCTAATGAGACACGAGCAAAATTATATTTAATCCAATAGATTAGGCACAGTTTATAAAGAAAAAGTAAAAATGTTTACCCATCATTTGTGGTTATAACAATTGTATTACTCCTATTTTTTTATAATATACTAGCTCCATCATAAGATAATTATTTTTTATTTCCAAAAAAATAAAAGCAAATTTCTATGAGCACAAAGTTAAAATTCTTTTACCAACTCCTTTTCATTTGGGGTAGTATGATGATTAAAAGCTAAAAACATAAATGAAATTACATTTTGCTAATCAACATACTTAGTTTAAGTTAATTTGGTATATATATAAAATTCAACTTTTAATATTTTTATTTTAGAAATTAAAGAGATGCTTCAAAAGGTGATAAGATAATTTTCCAAATAAAGCAATCATTATTGATGAGTACCTTTCTTTTGTTGCTTGTCATGGCCCCATCCTTATGCTATCTCCAAGCCTCATGCTCTCTCTCTCTCTCTCTATAATTAATCAGAGTTAGGTTTTAGATAATCAAAAAGATAATTAGGTAATGGGGGTAGTGACTTTGACACCATCACTAAATTTCATGGCTACCAACTTGGCATTCAAGAAAAAGTCAACACATTTGTACATATTAAATCCAAATAATCCAATCTAATAATTGTTGGTTACAATTATAAGCTTCATTGATGATCATTTAATGAGTTGGATCTACCATTTTATGGATTGCATAATCTACATTTTCAGTATTTTAACAATTAAAAAAAAATTATACTCCCTTTCTTCGCATAATTTGTAATTTGTATATGGATTAAGAAAATTTATACTATAATTTTTGCTTATTTTTTCATAATATATCCTTTTATGTCAGTATTCATGAAAATTAAATAATTCATATTAAATTATTCTTGAAATTAATTAAATATTTGATTAAATAGAATTTTATTGGAAAATTAAAGGTTGATGTGTTAATTTTGTTTATATCAAGATTTGATTAATGATAACAATATTGTAGTTTGGCTATTATTATATTTGTTGATAAAGAAACACATTAAATAAGAGTAAAATCATAAATTTTAAATATTATTCACTAATAAAAAAGAAAATAAAACAATAATTTAAGTAGAACAAAAATTATTGCAAGGAGCGAGTATAGGGAAATGTTATATTGAAAAGGAAACAGAAAGGCACTCTATGAGTTTTTCTCTCGGGAAATCTTAAATTTTATTGGGTGGATGGCCCTTTCGGTCTTTTCCCTTGATGATAAAGGTAATCAAATGCAAATTTATTGTTAAGAACAAAAAGGGAGAAAGAAAAAGAAAAGAAAATGCATTTTATGAGTCATTGGTGATGTGTTGATGTTGAATCTGACGTGGGTTATGTTGTTTGTGTTAGGAGCGAGCCAACTGCTTTAATCGAAAATACAATCGAATTGATTCATTTTTCAATTATTTGATTCAATTTTCTTAATTATTTGATTCATTTTGACATCAAAGTCCGTTTGTTTCCAGAAAATTTCCAACTGTATGTTATTTTCCGAAAATAAATAGACTTTGATTCAAAAGGAAAATATTTTTCAAATGACTTATTTTCTATTGTTTGACTGCAATTTAAAAATTAGTTAAAAATATTAAAAATTTAACTCAAACCATAAAAATAAAATATTAATAATATCAATTTCGCATTTTTAAAAGTTTTATTGTGAAATATGAGAATAATGTTAAAAAAAGTGTCTGGTGGTAGTGGCCCATGATGGCCAATGGAAGTGGTCAACGGTGGCCGCTGGTGATAAATGATGAGTGGTGATAGTAACTACCGATAATTAATAAATTAACAAAATATGATTTTATAAGGTTATTGTAAATTTATTAAAGTTTGAAAAATATTTTACGCTCTTGAAAATGAGAAGTCATTTTCCTTAAAAATGATTTAATTTTTTTTTTTCACCAAAAAAATATTTTCCGTTAGATTTATTTTCCTGAACGCCCCTAAACAATGGAAAATTGTGAAACATATTTTTCTACAAGTTATTTTACGGAAATAAATGGAGTCAAATTGATGCCAAATTTTCCAATAAATATTTTTTTTAAGAAATAATATTTTTTTCTCTTTTATTTTTTGTATGGACTATAGAGGTTTTTTTTTTTTACGTACTATACAGAGACTATTCTGAAAATGAAGTGGCTTGTGTGCATTTAGAGTGATAGGGGCAGGGGAAAGACTATTCCTAAGCCCAACAGCATTTCCACTCCACTAGTTTGGTCATAAAAACCGCCCAAATATAAAATATCATAAGCCTCAAATCAATGAGATTCATCAATGGTAGGTTGGGCTCAGCCTCTGCCAAGAGGAACTGAACTCAAGCCTCTTTATGAAGCCAATTTAAGTATCTTGGAGAGTTTAGTTTTAGTTGATCATATCTCTGTTGTGTAGAGAGAAAGCAAAATACAGTATAAGCAAAGATAGAAGATGGACCAAACTAAGAAAAAGACAACACAATAGAAAATGCATATAAGGGCAGAAGATTCTCTGCAAAAAAACCAAAAAACATATTTGGATTTTTGAACATTTCAACAGAATGTTTGTCCCATTTGAGATATAATATGTTAGTTCAGTCACGTTTCTTTCTTGGGTTCCTGTTCCTCCTGCTGGTCAAAATTTTATTGTCTGCACATTACTGAATCACCCTAGTTAATTTCATTCAAAAAATTTAACCACAGGAAGTTTTTTTTTTTTTTTTTTCACAGGAAGAAGTTTTTTTTTTTTTTTTTTGGAAAAAATAAAGGAAAAATAATATTATCACTGAGTAGCAGTAAGTATTTCCTATTGATTTATAAAATTTATTTTTTTTGTATTATTTTAAAGGGGAAAAATGTAACAGTAGTAGTTTCCTATTTCCGGAGAGGTGGAGTTTATAATTGTTATGGAGAAAGTCAGTAATTATAATAAGGGCAAACAACAATAAGAAAATATGTTATTGCAATTAAAAGAGTAGCAAAATGGAGAATATAAGTAAATAATTCAAATTTTTTAGATTTTTTTCTGATTAAGGCAAGTATATTTTCCATATTCAGAATATATAAAGTTGATAGAGTAAAAAAAAAAAAAAAAAAAAAAAAAAAAAAAAAAAAAAAAAAAAACTTGAATTCAATGGATAATCTCTGTAAGGTCAGAAATTTAATCCGTGAAAAAGCATCAACGAGATCAAAATCGTACCAATATCGAGAAAACAATAAATAGTTTCTCCTTGTCCTCGTCCTTTGAGGAGAAGAAAAAGGAAAAGGTGACAGCATAGCGGCTGATTGGTCCCTGTAGTGATATAATATAAATTTGCAGGCAACCCTAATGCGTATAACGAGACAAACGATAGAGACAAGAAGCTCAAGAACCCAGTATATATTTTTTGCTTCTAAAATCTTTCATTCATTCAAATTTGTACGCAAAAGAAAAAGGATCAGCAATGAGCTGCTCCTCTCTAGGCTGTGTTAAAGCAGAAAACCCAGTAAAAATACTATCTGCAAAACCTGAATGGCACAAGTCACAAGCAACATTTATAAGAAATTTATGCATGGAGAAAGAAAAAGAGAGAAGGGTTAATAATATTAGCAGTACTGATCATAATTATAAGATCAGATTTTGTTTTGGCTCAGATATTTGTGCTAATGGTAGTCCTGATAATTTTGTTTTCAGGCAAAGATATCTCAGGAGCTACCAGCTTACTAGGGATGATCAACTGAAGAAAAAAACTGTTAAAGAGAAAATGAAGAGGTGGTTCGTGGAGAAGAAAGGAAAGAGTAAGTTGCTAAGAAGTTATAATTCTGGTTCTTGTGCTGAAACGTGCTTGAAGTTCCTGCTGTGTTTTGTTGCCAAAGTTGATGTTAAAGAGGGTTCAAGTACCAGAAGCTTCCTCTCTGTGAGCAGTCCTTCTACCATATCAACTGGATGAAAATGATAACAATGGTGATGATATTTCTTGAAGATTTTAATTAGAACTTACTTTATTTTTGAAATTTGCTTTATATATGTTTAATAATATGTTTATATATTGTTAAATGGCTTAACAATATTAGGCAATACTAATTTAGCTTTTTTTTTTTTTTTTTAAAAAAAAAAATTTTTTAAAAAAAAAAATTTCATGCTAGTGAATTTGGCTTCCAACAAAAAAAAAAAAAAAACCATGAGTAGGCTTTCCAAAAAAAAAAAAAAAAAACCATAGTAATTTGGATTGTGTATTTATTTTGTCCTTTAGATTAAGTGTTTGATTTGCTAATAATATACAAAATTATTATTATTATTTTGCAATAATCGTTTGGTAAATTATCTACATTCATGGTTACCAAAATTTGTGATTAATTTAATTAAGATCACATTATTACCCATCCAAATTAGAGATTTGAAAATAGCATGGCACTAAAAATAAATATTTTATTCAAAATAATTATTATTTTCTTATAATAAACTAATATGAGAACTACTTATTAATTTAGTTAATAAATGATGCCTAGCTGGACAAATCAAATCAGTTTAAAAAAAAAAAAAAAACTGATGTTGTAATCTTTCTTTTATCTGTTATGATACTCTTCTTTTCCCAAATACTTTATTTTAAATGAAATATTACCATTCTGGTTATATTAAAATAAAAATTTGCCAGTAGTAATTGAAATGTCACATTAGTGGGCCGTCAACAAGATATATCTGCAGCCTACTTCAGCCCACACAACTTGGGCCTACCTTATCCAGAATTATACCCTACAAGGGTCACAGCAAAAAGCAGTATAGGCCTTGTTTGCTTGCTGGAAACCACCATTCCTTTGGATTCTTGGGCTTCTGTTTTGAAGACAAACATAATAGATAATTTGGTAAACTGCACTTCTTTCTTTCTTTTCTGGTTGCCGAATAGCAACATTGACCTATAATTAAATTAAAAACTCGCTATTTATTATATAGTTTTCACTAATTAAAAAGTCGAAATTTCAATTAGATTACAAAATACTAGCGAAAATAATTACTCTTTTTCATATATAAAATAATAAATTATACTAGCCACAATTAGTACACATATGACGAAGCACAAATATTAAAAACAAAGCATTAAAAGAGAATTAACTTCACATTGACTTTGCATTTCTTAATTAGAGTATGATGTACTCTTAATGAATAAAAAAGGAACTTAACAAACATCATAAATAGAAATAAACATGATCACGAGTCTATAAATTTGAATATATATATATATATATATATTTCGAATTTTTTTTTTCTTTTTTTTTTGGAGCATAAGGCAATGATTGAGAAATGTCATGAAAAAATTGACCGTTAAAAGGGTGCAAGTGAAAACCATGCACAATTTTGTAAAATCAAAGCAACCCAAATGCCTTTGAAAGAAAGAGCTTTTTTTTGTAGTCTTTCTTTATCCTTTTGCAATTCAAGGCTTCTTGGTTATGTTTTTTTCTCTCTACCCTATTTTGCGTCTTTTGCTTAACAGCCTGTAACCACTCTTTTTGGTACACGTGTCAATTTTCCACTACTTCTCTTGCCATTTGGACCACCATTCCCACGTGGCCTTGGCCACCCTTTGCCGGCCTTGCCACGTGGACCCCCTTAATGCTTACTAGAGGACCACCTTTATGTGATGTATATATGCACACAAACCCTTTTAATATAGACACTAGTTTAGCACCTAAATGCCCATTTATGCTTTCAATAATTTTAGGTCATTTTCTTTGTGGGTCCAACCCTAAAAGTCCAAAAGACTCATCAACCATAATTTTAAATGCGCATTTTTTTTTATTTTTTAATAAATAATTTTATTTTTATTCTCAATTTTCTCATTAATTTAGATATATAAAATACATTCTGATTAGAGTTAAATTAACTAAAAAAAATCAATAAGCGATTGAATCGACTGCATTTTTAAACGAACTTTATTTATAAAGTTAGAGAATTAAAATTTAGAATCGCAAGATTTTATCTAAAAACTGCTTTCAACGTGAACTTAAAGACACGCAAAGGAAATTAACCAGTAATATAATTATTTATAATTATTTAAAAGGAAAAAAGAAAAAAAGAAAAGAAAAGAAAAGAAAAGTAGGGTAAAATTATCTCGAAAAGGGTGGAAGTATACCATGAGAATGTTGGTCCCTTAGTTAATGTAATCATCTGAGAGGAAAGTGACCCACTTTGAGAAGGACATTGCTGTTTTTGTTCTCAATTCCCAATAAAAAAATTTTAAAATTCCACAAGGGTGGCTACTTCTCTTATTTATTCCCTAATAAATCCTAGATTACACCACATCTTTGTTGGAGATAATAATTTAATTAATTAATTAATCATATTAGATTATGTATAGTATATCATAAAGAGCATCCTTTTTGTCATTTTTCCTTTACTAGGGCTATCTAATGCTCACAAACATGAGGTTTTTGAAATTTTGTAGGGCTTTTTGTGTGATAGAGAGGCTTAGGATAAGACTATATATAGTGACTTCCAAAGTTATATATATATATATGCATTCTCTCCTCATTTTCTTCAATTCAATACATCAAAAGCTATATGGGCATATCATAATACTCAAAGTTTTCTTTCTCTAGTGTTTACTAAAGTGGGAAAAAAAAAAAAAAAAAAAATGGGAAAAAAGGGAAAAAAAAAAAAAAAAAAAGTGTCTCCAAACATGTCCCTATCAGTAATATTTTAATCTTTATTCTTTAATCTTTTTTCATTTTTTTAGCGAAATTAATTCATTTAATTATAATAAAGCATAGTAAGAAAATTTTAATTTATCCAAATAATTTAACCCTTGTTAACAAGTTTCCGAACGCTCGAACTTAATTTGAGAAGATTAAGTGAAAAAATCTGGTAAAAAATCATTTAAATAAAATAAAACAAGAAGAAACATCCATAAAATCTTTTCTTAAGATAAAAAGAGAGAAAAAAAAAATTCAATAAATAACTATTCTATTACAGAAACAAAAACTCTTTTCTTATGATATGAAATTAATTATTTTTACTCGGTTCATATACACATTTATATAATTAATTAAACATATATATGCTTATTATTTTATGCTTTAATTTGATATGATTGAATTGCCTTATTGTTTATAGGATAATCAAACATTTTGAATATGAATATAGTATTTATTAGCCTAAATCTTCTGACTTGACCTCATACACATTTTCCATGTTGCTTCTTGTTTCTCTATATACTATATATATATATATAGCTTTATTTCTTTTTCATTTTATTTGTGGGTTGGATGTTATTAATTAGAAAATAATCATAAAGAATTAATTACCAATAAGGTAATTAATAATTTAAAATATAGAAATAAGCATAAGTCTTATCTTTTATCATATGATCATATATCACCAATTCTCACATAAAAATAATTGTTGTAGAAGAAGATCTAATGGTAGGACTAAATAGAAAATTTGTCTTGATTTATCTTGTTTCTTTCCTTAATTAAAAATCTAGTATGACTTGACATGAATGGAACCTTTGAAAAATAAACAACACTAGGCATTATTGTAATGATTTCAACTTTCTAGGACCAATAGAAGAAGAGACTAAACTATTTAAATAATTAGGGTTTGGTGGAGAAGAAGGTTCATGAGGCACAATTAAAATTTAAGCAATAATTAATAATAACATTTTAAATAAATATATACAGTATCTAATATCTATACCCTATAGGCCTCAGAAGAGGGAAAAGAGTTAGTTAGGCCTTAACATCATTATTAGGTAAGGATTACCCTAATTTTATATTATTAACTTTTTAATTGATTTCAATTGCAAACAAGCAATTAAGAAATAATCAGAGTGATTGTATATTTTGGGAAAGATATTATATATTATTAGTATAATTTTTATATTCAAGTGTCTATATTATATGTTATGGTTGGTAGTTCTATTGTAAAACAAGAGAGTGTATATATTTACCAAACTATTTGGAGAGGGATAGAGCACATTTTGGCCACTGTTCTTTTTTTTTTCTTTAGTTCATTCTTTGTGTTTTTTGTTTTTTATTCAAATAATTTTTAGATTTGTATCCGTTTGAAATAAATTTCGGATCTTTTGATATATCTTGATTCTTGAGTTTTATTTATTCTCTTTTAAGATTTTTGTTGTTTGTGTTATTTTGTTTTTATTATTTCATTGCGTTATTTGTTATTTGTACAATATAATATACAAAATAAAATGTAGATCCATATTGTCTATTACAAAACAAAGTTTAAAAATTCTCGGATCGAACTTATTGAAAAACCATGAAATTAAATATTGGCTGTAAACTACTATTAAGTAGAGCGTGCTTGTTAACATTATCGATTAAATCGCTTCAACCTAGCTAATGATTATTTTATATATTTTATATAAGTGGTTCATGTTTAATTTACTTACATAAAAATATAATAATTTGCTGATTTATTTTTCAAACCATTTCTAAAAAATAATTTCACTTTTCTTCTATATAAAAAACAACTAATGATTATTTATACACGTGATTGTATAGAGTATAGAAATCCTTAAGCATCAAATAGTGATTTCAATGTAATAATATTTTCCAATATTCTAAAGAAAATGTAATAATATTTAGTATGCATATATTCAACCTAAAAAACCTATAACATAATATATTTTTTTTTGCTTTGTTGATTGGCTTCCAACTTCCAACATCTCAATTTCACTAACAAGTCAAATGAAATATGAATATCTATGGAAAACTAAGGAGAAATCAATCTAAAACTTCATTTAAAATTCCCCAAAAAAAAAAGAAAAAAAACAGAGGAGTAAATATATATTTGGTGTCAAGTAATAATAAGAACAAAAAAACGTTATTGTGACATGACTCTCCCATGTCTCTAGCAGTAGTAGATAGAGTCATAGAGATGCCAAGGATCAGCATCACTGCCCACTCTCAAGATAGAAATCTGTTAAGTTTATTAGAAAGTGTCGTATCCTACATTTCATTGACCCAATACACTTTATGAGCAACTCAAATGGGTAGAATGGAAAATAGTATTTACCGGGTTAATTATTATGATTTAGATCATGAATTCGATTCTCCACAATACAAATTTTCTTCAAACCAGTTCTTAAGACTGACGGAGATTAATTAGATTTATTATAAATAGTTAAAACGGATACGGTTCTAGACACATCACGCCATCTAAAATATGTTTGAGCTACTTGCAAAAGAAAGCCTCCTTTGAAATGAAAAGACAACAACTTATGCACTCTTATTGGACTCCAATTATTATCTCTATTATAGTGTTTCCACCATAAAATTTTAAAGTCCCCACAAAAAGATATATATATATAAACAGAAAGTTGGATTACTGGAAATAGACTGATATCCAAGGGCACTTTATTTAGTTACCAGAATATCACTCCAAGACCAAAAATTGAGAGATATATAAAGAAATCAAGGAGATTAAGATAAGGGTTTGATTGTGAAATAATTTATATATATATATATATCTAATTTGGATAGTTACATGTAATAGAAAAGTTGTATGATTCATGAATAATATACTAATGATGTTTAATTACCACAAGACATCACTAATTAATCAAAGTTTGTCCAACATCAATGATAAGATTATTAAAACATAATTATAACTTGGTCATAGTTGACCTCACAAAACCCTTGATTTTAGAACATAAAATAACATTTTTTTTGTCTTTTTAAATTTAAGAGCAGAATCATAACCAAAACCTTGGACTTGTACCAAGAAAACTCTTCAATTGTCATTATATATCACAAATAAATAAAAATTACAAGGATATGTATGCAAAAGAAAGCTCTATTTTATATTGTACAGAGAGATAGATACAGCAATTAAAAACTGTAAAAAAATATGAGTTAATTTATTGGAAAGTGAAAGGTAAAAAAATACAAATAAAAGGAAGGAAAGCATCCAGAAAAGGAAAGGGAATAAATTGATAGACATCAAAGAGACAAAGGGACCATCCATTTTCAATATATAAATAAATGAATATTTATAATTGGAGAATGGAGGTAAGAAAGTGGGAAGAGAGAGGGTTTTGTAATTTTTTTTCTTTGTACGAGTTAGTCTTTTTGCTTTTGAATCATTTCCTTTTCCTTTTCTAATAGTAATAATACTCTGGTCTCTTCTCCATCTCCATCTCCATCTCCATCTCCACTCCCACTTGAGCTTTAAAAAGAGAAAAACAGTTAGAAATTGGCGTTGACGATTCCTTCCTCGTACGACAATTTTGCCTTCTTGTACCCACTTTCATTACCTCTTAACATTTTTCTTTTCAACCTATATTTAATTTTAAATAAAAAATCCTTTTAACCAAAAGAATTCATATCTTAAATGTTTAAATAAAATCTATGAATTCGAAGGATATTTCATTAGGGTTTTAAAGTTATTGAACATAGAACAGTTAATGGCTCCATTACGTAAGACTATAATTACGATGTATGAATAAAATTTTGAGGCACTAATTGAAATAATTAATAAAATATGTACAAAGTGAAATAAGCTATCCAGCAATATTGATGCTTATTTATAGGATATGGAGAATTGGATTTTGATCAATAAATGGAAAGTTAACATTTGGGATTAATTCATTTATTCTGATTATAAACTGAAATCATTAATATATAATATACTTATGAAATATAAACTAATAGTAAATAAAAAGAATAAAGATTATCTTATGGCAATGGCAGGTGCAGCTTGTTAAGGTGTATCGTGAGGCTAATTGGGTGGCTGACGGGATTTAGATTGAGATCTTTCGAACCAAATTGCACCCTCTACTTATTATTGAGAAACTGCAGCCTATAAAAACAGATGTGAATATTAATTAGGAGCTGGAAATTTTGGGTTTTTGCAAACTTGTGGCCCTAATTAATTAAATGTCATAATCTAGATATTCAATCTCCTATTTTAATTATGCAATATCGATCAATCATGACAGTTAGCTATTAAGGGAAAAGTACTTTCTTTTAATTTGGGATATCCTTATTACTCCAATTGGTACCCTCTTGTTGCATTTTTCCCTCCTTATTCAGGGATGTTTGTACCTTTTATGTTCCTTAACTTAGTTCTACAATTCTTCGGATTGATGAGACGTGAAATTTATGGAACTCATATTTTATTAGAAAACAAATTCTATGGATTTAAAGTATATTCTTGAAATAAAATTAAGCAGTTTAAATTACGTTACTAATAAAGATTAGCTATACCATCGAACTATTGTCTTAATATTCGTGTGCTCCTTTCGTCTTTCCACATTAAAGTATCAAGATATCATGCCACTAAAATAATTATTAACATTTTAGGAAGTGCATTTTACTGTTAGGGTAAAAAAACCTTTACGCTTTATAAAAAAAAAAACTTTTATTTGTTAACATAAATAGGCAGAGAGATATTTTTATTTTATGTGGGTTAATTCATGAAAATTACATTATAATAATTCTGATGTGAGGGATATACAATCAATTTTATGAGAAATATATATATATGGAAAGGGGAAATGTATATATGTATATCATGATCTTATTATGAAAATTGAGGTGCACCATAACATCACTTCTCCAATTATATTAATTTTGATGTAAATGTGCAAAATTTAATTAGAAAATATGTGGTTATTGTATGCTTGGTATGTATTATCAATTAATTGAGATGCTGTTTTCTAGCATCAATATTATTTTAGACAAATCCAAGAGAGATGGAAGCAATGTAGCCGATTGATGTGTGTATGTGACTAGGAAAATGTTGTAATAGAAGATTATAAGTTTCAATATATTTAATACCTTCCATCGATTTATTTTTTTGATAAAATTAATTATTTTATATAATTGAACTAGAAATCAAAAGTAAAATTATTTAAAACTTTAAATTAGAACCGAATAATTGATATTGATGAATTTGTGGTAATAAAATATATTTGAGTTTAGTCTTTGTAATGTCAGCAATTTGATCGATGGAAGAGATAATCATAAATTTGAAAATGATATTAATCTTAATCCAAAAATATGAGAATAGTTGTTACAAAATTTGATAAAGAAATATTTAGTAATACAAAATTATTTCTGAAATATTGAATTAAATCTTAATAAAAAGAATAAAAAATCCATATTGTGGCAATCATTGGTTACTATTTGTTCAAAAATCTCATTAATCGGTTGGTAGAATATAGTATCTACAAATATAATAATAGCAATAAAGGAACACGTGCGTAGAGCCGACTTTGGCACGTGATGGCAGATGGGATATTAGATTTTGGATGATGAGGTGGCGTAGGGAGGGTGGGATTCACGTGACCATCACCCAAAAGGCCACACAAGTAGAAGGAGAAGGTTAAGCTGTCAACTGTCAATCCGGTTTGCAGTTGGGAAAGAAAGTGCTCTTTAATCTCTCTCTCTGTCTCTTAATATTTTCCACAAACCCTAAAATCAATCCTTAAATATTTTCTATTTCCTTATAGCTTCTTAAGCTTCCAATAAATTGAATTCATTATTTGTAATATTGCAATCTAACAAAACCAAACAAAATACGTATTTAGTTAGTTTTTATATATATATATAAAGATAACAATGGATACCTTTTAATAAAATCACGAAAATTTTATCGAGCAATGTTAAATTATATATCCTATATATACTTTCAACCGTTTTCATACGTGATAAAGCATAAAATAATATCATACATATATAAGAAGTAGATCGCGTTGTGAGCTACGTTTGAATTTAATATATAACTTTTGTAAACCGATAATTTTTATAAGGTTAGAGGTTTAATGAAGAAAAATTAATCTTAAATCTAAATTAGGTGTAGAGAAATTCGTGGGAGAAAATATACGTAAAAGGATAATCAATTTAAATTTCAACTATTCTCGCGTTTGCATTATATTTTCTTTTTTTTTTTTACACCAAAAAAACTATCAATGAACTTAAGATTTATCTCCCTATGCAAATACTTCAAATTGTGATATATCTAGGAAAAAAAAAAAAAAAAAGGAAAGCAAAACTTTGCTCAAACATATACATTTGTTTATTACATTTTGAATTAGTGTAAATTTTTTTGTAATGCTTTATGATTGACATGAACAAAGACATGCATGTGGCTACATATAGTTGCAATGGTACAAAATTCACCATGTGAACGTGGTAGACCTAAAAGTTTGTAGTTTTAAAAATCAAAGCTATTTGGACCTTTTGGGATTTATGAGCATAATTAAAAAGGAAAGGCTTGCATTTAAACTTCACGAGATTGGGAAAATACTAGAAATAAGAGAATAAAAAAAAAAATATTTTGTACTTGAATTTTTCTTTTATCATAAAAATTATTAAAGCTGATGTTTAAAAAAGAGAAATGATGTTCCTTTTTTTTGTTTGTCGAAAAAAATTTAAAATAAGATTTGGCAATTTTTTTTTAAATTAAAGAAAGAAAATTCAAATTTTATTGTTTGATTCATTGAGAAGCCAATTAGCTATACGAAGGCAACCATTCCCTTAGCTTACCAAATTACTTTTATAATTGAAATGACTCAAACTCGAGAACTTTAATGTTTCTTATTAGTGAGAAAATCAACCAAACAACACATGGTTGACTCAAATTTTATTTTATTTTGTGTAAAATATAAATATGAATAATAAGTAACTATTAGATAATTTCTAATTTCGTTTTCATATCCCTACTAAATCCTATCCAATCGAATCATTTCCTTTTCCGTTTATATTTTCTCACTCTTTAGACTTAGACATGAATGCTTATGCAAATGCATAAATATAGATATAAGGAAAATGATAGCTTGAAAATTAACCATATCAAGGAGTTAGAAACTTCCTATCTTGCAAGCAGAAACACTACTTCATAATAGTTTATTTCCAACTTCCTAAAAATTAGAAGGATAACATCTCAATTTCAACTTGAAAAACGATAATCTAATAATTTAATCAAACATGTCAATATCTAAAATCATTTTTAAAATTATGAGATTATAAAATCGAAATAAATAAATAAATAAATTTATATAATTAAGCTATATATATTTATATGCATTTAATTAACACATAATTTTTCATTAGATAAATGATGCGATTTAAGTAAATTTAAATAATTACAATTATTAAAATGCAGCTTAATTTAATAAGGTTAAAAAAACCCATTAAGGATAATTTCATTTCATTGAATAGCATCTATATTGGGTATATACTATATAGTCTAGTCTTGAAAACACATGCAAAGCCAAAAGCTCAATTAAGTGGGATATATATATATATATAGAGCATTGCACTAATTAGTATCAGATCAATCAGCTATATATAGCTTATTTATAAATTATATATGACAGTCTAATTAATTTTTTAGTTTCTTTAATTAATTATTATTTAATGAAAAGCATATATAACTATATATATGCCACAACATAGGTAACTAAAAATATAATTTTGATTCAGTGATTGTCCCCTTCTTGTCTCTCTCTCTCTCACTATTAGTTTTCTTTATGTCTCTAAAATGGATAATTTAGTTCCAAGCTTTATGGAGAGAGAGAGAGAGGAAGATATTAGTTTTGGGGATATTAAAGAAACTAAAGTGAATTTGTATATATATAAGAAGGTGTTAAATTGGCACATGGCAAAATTTTGTATGCTTTACCCACTTGTTTTTATATTAGTGGGAAGTGTATATTCTGTTTGCCTTTGGTACCAATAAGAAGATGCCAAAGACAGATTTAATTGAAAGAAACATAAAATAATATGTAATAATAAATTAAGATGAAAAACATTCACTACCCTTAAAATTGTCACTGTTCAGAAGACTTTATCAGAATATCACTCTGGCCTGAACGTAACATTATATATATTATGCGTGTAAACTCAAAAAAAATAAAAAAAATATTAGATTGATTTCTACAAATTGGGTTCAATTTGAGTTAATTAGACATCTTTCTCATCTATTAAGTGATGTTAATTAGTGGAAATTAATAATCTCATTTTTCCACATAAAAATCAATTAATTAAGAGCATATATAGAACATATATAAGTTAATTTTCCAAAAATAATCTCATTTTTCCAAATAAAAAGGAGGAACAACCTTGTAGATAAGGGCATACCATAATTGATAATGTCGTAATACCCCATTAATGATATTGGAATAAAAGTACAAGTAGAAGGAAAACAATGTAATGCAAGATAAGCATCTTTAAATATAGTACAATATTCCAGTGTGGAAGATAACAAAATTACAAAGGCACTAATGTCATAATCCATCAATGAATAATTAAATAGGAAAAAGTCAATAAATAAATACAATAATGGAAAGTAAAAAAGCAGTACAATATCATTAAGCTAATTTATTGGAGTATTTAATTGCTTGGTAATG
The DNA here is from genome assembly GCF_014843425.1 of Jatropha curcas. Next base: position 1,166,277 of record NW_023590567.1, read on the forward strand.
CAATAAATTTGAGACTTCAAATCCAACAATCCTTTCTTTTTTCTTTTTTCTTAAGGATTTTCTTGCCCAAAAATAGGTTTGTAGAGTAATTTTGTTTGTAATAAAGTAAGTAAAATGCTATTACTTTATGAATAATGTTATAGTGGAATTAAGCCAAAAATACAAATAAGATGATCATCAAAAAACAGACTACTTTGCTGGGAAGGGCCAAAAATATTTACGCTTTATGGCCTGAGGGGATTAAACCTTTTGATTATAAAAAAAAAAAAAAAATTACGTTCTTATAACACTTTGGAACAAAATTATTAATAAGTAGGAACAATAAAACGAATTAATGATAAGGTGATATAAATAAACAAAAACTAGAGGGAGTAAAAAAGTTGTTACACATGGAAATGGATTGCACGTCAAGTGAACTTTATTTAATAAGTTTACTGATTGAAAATCTGAATTTTTTTTTTTAAAAAAAGTGATTTTACCACGGATCAACGCATAAATATAACGCAATTGACTAACTATAGTTTAAGATCAAAATGTTTGTCCTTAATTTGCGATCGATTTTAATATCTACCATAAAAAGATTGCAACTAGAATTTTTCCTACCGAATTCAGTTGGTCACAGATTCATCGCTTTTCTTAATTACCAATCAATTTAATGTGTTTTGCGATCGAGTAGTGGGTTATAATTTAACTTTTCTTTATGGTGATTTAAGATGATTTTATCTAAATATTATTACGAGCCCGCTAGAAAAGAAAAAAAAAAAAAAAAAACTATATTAGTAGAAACTTAAAGGGACATATTGAAAAGGGTAATCAAACATTACCCATCTTGACATTGCCAAACCATAAAGCGGTTATATGTGCTTTTCACACACAAACCTAACTTAAACTTTGCCCTCAAACCAATACTCGTATAAATGTATATTTGGCACGTGCCACTCATCTTTTGCGTGTAGGGTTTCCTTAATTTTGCCTTTGTCTATGTAGCTATATAGCTATGGTTGTATTATTAATGCATAAATACGCATCTCCAAAAGACCAAAATAGCCTCACCAACTTATTTGGAAATAATTATTAGATAGGGCATTTTGGTAATATAATCGAAATCAAGAGGATGGTGGTAGTTTGGATCATTGAGATGACCTTGTACTCACCTTATCTTTATTTTATTCCGTAGTTTGCGTTGGTTTCCAAAGGATGTATATAAAATGACAATAATATCCATATTGGGAACCAACAATTTTGGTTTTTTCTCATTTAACTAAAACTTAATTAATCAACTTGATTTAATAAAATAATCATATAATTAAATAAATTAGAAAATAGTATGTGCTTCTGAAAATGCCAGTTTGGATAATTAATCAATGACTTGTAAAATCTTAAATTCCAAGTACCAACCTACCCTCAAACTTTGGAGGGTCTACAAGAGGGACATTGAAGTAATTTCATATATAGACATTTAAATAAATTGTAGCTTAAGTCTTTGTTTTTCCTTTTTTCTCTTTTTTTTTTAGTAATTCTATTTTTCTTTATTTAATTTTGTTGTTGTCAAAACGAAGAACCAATAAATAAATAAATAAAATATTGGTGAGTAAAAGGAGGAAGGTGAAGGGGAGAAGCAGGAAATAAAGAAAGAAAGAATAGCGACTTCTTCTCTTTAATTGTGTTTCGTTTAGGCCTGTCTCCTCTCTCTTTGGGGCTGAGTTTTCTTTGAGAGAGATATCAGTAGTAGTTTATCTCAGGCTCTAAGCCACCATTTCTTTTTCTTGCTTTATTTTATTGTTAAAACTTCACCTTTCTTTCTACAACACTCGATTATTGCAAACAACATACACACACTCAGTAAGTGCTGCAAAGAGCAGCTACCGAAGATAAAAGAAAAGGTGAGAAAGAGAAAGAAAGAAAGAGAGAGAGAGAGAGAGAGAGAGAGAGAGCGGAATTGGCAGAAGCTTTCAATACCACACAAGAGAAAAGGATGGCTGAGAGCTTTGCTTCCTTCCATACTCTGCAACTACAAGAGGTACTTGTATGTGTGTGTGTGTGTGTGTATATATATATATATATTTAGAGGATGAACAAAGCTGAAAATGATAAAGGAGTAATATATAAATAAATATAATATAAAATTTTAAATAAAAATCAAGAAAGGCTCTTGAGAAAAGACCCATTTGATACTCTGATAGTCCTATCTTTCTCTCTCTCTTTCTTCCTCTTTCCTTTCTTGTTTTTTAGCTATGTCTCTTGATATGTAAACCCTCTTAATAACCAAAAGATGGGTGTTTCTTGTTTTTCTTATATGGGCTAATAACCGATCCATGTATACAGCAGAATTGAACAAGATCGTCGAAGGGGTACAGAATTACAGTGATATTACACAAGAGATGATGATCATCATCAGTATCAAGAAATTGATATTATGGGAATAGCAACACCACCGCTCCTCCCTCCAATTCTTTCTCATTCCAAGACTCATCATCATCACCAGTCGTCTTCAATTACTCCCTTAGCTCTATTACAACAACAACAACAACAACAACAGTCTAATTCTATGTCCCAAGACTATCACCAAGCAGCAGGCATCTTCTCTTTCTCGAATGGCTTCGAGAGATCCCAAGAACATCACCACCACCACCAGCAACAACAACAAAATCACTTGGCTCAACAGATCCGTAGAGACAAACTTAGAATCCAACACGGCTATGACCCGCCTACAGGCTCATTAGTAGGAATTGAAGATGAAGAATCCGGTAGTCTTGCCGTTTATGAAGGCGCCGGTATGTTATCAGAGATGTTCAATTTCCCTACCGCAAGTGGGCCAGCTACTGCTGCTGAATTATTGGATCAGCCTTTACAGTCTAATTACCGCACGGCAGCCGCTGCTGCCACACAGCCCCGGCAACAGCAGCCAGTAAATACTAGTGAATGGTACAGCAACAACCGGCAAGCTATGGTAGGAGGTTTGGGTTCCTTAGGAGATACAAAGAATCATAATAATCAACATCATCATCAGATTTCAGGTATTAATGCAGATTCAGCTGCTGCCATGCAGCTTTTTCTCATGAACCCGCAACCAAGATCACCATCTCCTCCTCCGGCAACTTCTTCTACGCTTCACATGTTACTTCCAAACCCATCTACATCTCTACCAGGGTATAGTACCACCGGAGGTGCTTTTGGCGCTAATAGTGAAATATCTCCTCCACAATTCACTTGGGTTCCTGATAATACTCATGAAGGCGGCAATACTAACCCGAGTGAGATTGGTAGCGTTGTAGAAGGACAAGGGCTTTCTTTGTCATTATCTTCAACATTGCAGCATTTAGAAGCAGCAAAAGCAGAAGAATTAAGGATGGGAGACGGTGGATTATTGTATTATAATCAAGGAGGGGGTTCTTCTTCTACTGCTGCTCAATATTACAAGAATTTAAGCGGTCAACACCAGTCAACATTGCATTTGCAACCTGGAATAGGTCAAAACCATCAAGTTCATGTTGGGTTTGGATCTTCTTTAGGAGCTGTTAATGTTTTGAGGAATTCTAAGTATGTGAAAGCTGCTCAAGAATTGTTAGAAGAATTTTGTAGTGTTGGAAGAGGTCAATTCAAGAAAAGCAAATTTTCCAGACAGAATACAAACCCTAATTCTAATACTGCTGGTGGTGGTGGCGGCATCGGCAGTGGCGGCACTACTGGCGGTGGTGGTTCTTCAACAAAAGATTTCCCTCCTTTATCAGCTGCTGATAGAATTGAGCACCAGAGAAGAAAGGTCAAACTTTTATCAATGCTTGATGAGGCATGTAATCTCTCTCTCTCTCTCTCTCTCTTCTTTTCTTTTCTTTCTTTCTTTAATCCTCTTCTATACCTTCCCTCTGTCTCAATTCTCAACTCAAGAGTCGAGACTCCCAGAACCAATCTTTTCTTGATTTAACTATTATTTTAATTATTAGTCCATTAATTATAAAATTAGAAGAATTAAAGAACAGAAACTTCCTGCCTTCTTTTCATCAATATATAAATCATTTTTATTCTTAAAAAAAAAAAAAAAAGACCCAATCCGAGAAAAGCCGGCTGGTGCAATAGGGTTATGTTTATGCATATATAGGATCTAGTTGGTGGAATTGGATTAGCACATAATTTAAAGCAAACTTTTTATTATTATTAAAAAACAATTTTTTTAATCTTTGATTTGATTTGTGGGGATGGTTAAGGTACTTAGTATTTTCGTTTGGTAAAAAGAAAACATGAAAGACTACTATTAGGGGTATGCTCGTAGCTAAGAAGGGACGTTCCTTCTGACTAAGAAGATGACTAGTAAGCCACCACAACAATCATATATATATTACGTAAGATAACAAGTTATTATGAAGTTACTTCTTCTTCCATATATTCATACCCATCATAGTAATATTACAGTGAAAGCTAGCCAGCCAGCCATTGATGATTCTTGTACATATATATATACATATGTTAGTTTTGACTTGGACAGGGAAGGAAGGTGGTTCTTTGTTTTTATTTATTGTTTTATAAAACTTTTTTTCCCTTCTCACGTTTTTGTTTATGCACAAAGGATAGATCCATTTATTGTCCCTATTAACAATCATTTCACTGTACCAGTTTTTGATGATGATGATGATCTATGCATTTATTCTTCTTTTTTTTTTTAAATTATTATTATTATTTCTGCATTTGGTTTCCTTTAAGAGCAACAGAGTCCTATCAAAAATTGTTCTGGTAGTCATGAAATTCTCAAAGAGGAATTTTGTGTTTGCCTTTCCTTTTCTTTTCCTTCTATTACTCATGAATGTATGTATAACATCACATCACATAGTAGTCCAATAATTTTTCTCTCTTTTATTAGTCTGCTTTCTTTCCTCTTTCTTTTTTCTTTTCTCTCTCTCTCTCTCTCTCTCTCTCTCTCTCTCTCTCTCTCTTTTTTCAATTCTAGGACACTACTCAAATCACAGTCATTTGTGATATGATTTTTGTCCTTTTTTAGACTGCAGTCTTAAGAAATAGACATTTAAATTTTATAAACAAAAAGTAGGGATAGCTCTAATGTTTTATTTTCATTTATTAAATGCAGGTGGATAGAAGATACAACCATTACTGTGAACAAATGCAAATGGTAGTGAACTCATTTGATTTAGTAATGGGTTTTGGGGCAGCTGTACCATACACTGCCCTTGCCCAGAAGGCAATGTCAAGGCATTTTAGGTGTTTAAAAGATGCAATAGCAGCACAATTGAAGCATAGCTGTGAATTGCTTGGTGAGAAAGACGGGGCAGGTACTTCAGGTATAACAAAAGGAGAGACCCCAAGATTAAGAATGTTAGAGCAAAGTTTAAGACAACAAAGAGCCTTTCACCAAATGGGTATGATGGAACAAGAAGCTTGGAGACCACAAAGAGGCCTACCCGAACGATCTGTCAACATTTTGAGAGCCTGGCTTTTTGAGCATTTTCTCCACCCGTACGTTACCTTCACCTTTCTATACATTACATGCCATTATACACTAATATTAACATTAATAAATTATCTTTGATTAAAATGGAAAAATAAAGTTATTGTTATAACTCCTTTTTTTTTAAAAAAAAAAAAAAAAGACAAGACATAATAATGATACTTTTATATAATTAGTTAAGATAGAATGCAGAGAAATACACAAGATCCAAGTTCTTTTTGTTGTCTCTCTGGCATTTTTTACAAACTGTGATTAAAGGGAAAACAGCAATGCAGTGTCCTTGGATGTTGTCTCGTCAGTTAAAAGCTGCAAATAGGGCTTTTCTTTCTTTGCCTTGCTGCTTTTTTACATACAGAAATTAGTTAATCATTGGATAATATACAATAAACACATTAAGAAAATTTTTAAACTCTATCCAAGTGTAAAATATATGATTTTCCATGCATCTTTTTTTTTTTCTTCTTAGCTGTTTCCAAATAACAATAATGCAAGAGAAAGAAGAAGAAGAAGAGAGAGAGAGCGAGAGAGAGAGAGAGAGAGAGAGAGAGAGCAGTTGTTGTTGTCCTTGTAAAATAGTGTTACGGTAGTGCTGTCTCATCTTTCTTCTCTTAGATTGTCACGCCATGCAGAGAAAGGAAAAAAAAGAAAGAAGAAATATTACTGTGTCTTTTTATACGGTTTAGGTAAAATAAGTTTCTCTAATGTCATTTTCTGGTCTCTTTCTCAGGTACCCAAGCGATGCAGATAAGCATCTGTTGGCTCGACAGACTGGTCTATCGAGAAATCAGGTCACTATTCTCCTCTCCCTCTCTCTTTTTATATACGAATACTTTTTTTTTTTTCTTGTTAACATAATTGTGAAAAATTTTAAAGTTAACAGAGAGAAACCTATATAATAGAAGAGACCATCAGTAAGTTCAGTAGGAACTTGCATGGTTTTGGGTTTTCTTTCTCTGGATTTATTGTCTTTCTGTTAGAGGAAGACACAAATGTTACCATAATGTTTTTTTATGTATATATACAAATTAATAATGGAGGTTTTCTTTGGATTCTTTTATACACTGGGACATAGATTCTGAAATAGACATAAATACTGAGACAGTGAAGGAACTCCTCAGACATAAATATTTAAGAGCAGAAGCAAGTACACTAGAGATGAGACATGAAAGTTTGCAGCTTTGATTCTCTCTATCTTAATCCAACCACACGAGGACAACCATTAAGGCCGTCAGTAATTTTTTTTTTTTTTTAAAAAAAACTACTTGGAATATGTTCTTTTTCCTTTTTCTTGTCTTTTTTTACTGTTTTACATCCCATATTTTTTAAAAAAAAAAGAGAGAAAAAAATATCTTTCTTTTGCTTTTATTTTTATTAATTTCACTTTTTAAACTCAAAATCTCACTGTACTAACAATTATTCCATAAAGAGTAATTCAAGCGAGAAGACTGGCTTGAATTTGGCTGACTATTTCTGTAAAGTCAAAGTTTGAGTCATATAAAAACACTTAAATCTCCTTTACGTGCATTATCATGCAACTATTTTTCTTGGTTATTGAAGAGTAAAACCCTCTTTCTTGAAAATGAGTACTGTTATTATAACAGGCATCATTGTATAACTATTTTTTCTTTAGTGCTCACTTAAAGACGAGTTGAATTAGAGAGAAAAAGTTAAGACGGAAAACTGATTTGTAGCTGCTAGGAGGAAGCATAAAGAAACAGACACCTATTCCTATGTCTTTTTCTTATGTAATAAATAACTATGATAAAAAGAAGACAATGAGTAAAAAAAAATTAAAAAAAAAAGAAAAAGAAAAGTCAGTCATCGAGAGGCTCATAAATAGAGTGCCCTCACTATGATGACTTCTGAGTTGTCTTCATGCCACCCAAGAGTTTTCAAGAACCGCCATGCATTTCCCAATTATTACCACCATTCAAGAAATCAAGGAAAAAAAAGAACACATATTGTCTTAAATAGTTACTAGTAATAATTTCTTAATTGTCTAGAGCTTTTCTTGAAATTTATTTGTATTATTATAGTTAAAGAAAATGAAATATCAGGGTTTGAATCTTGAATTGTATGTTTCCAGGTTTCAAATTGGTTTATTAATGCGAGGGTGAGGTTGTGGAAACCCATGGTAGAAGAAATGTATCAACAAGAAGCAAAAGAAGAAGAAGGTGGAAATATTGAAGATAAAGAAAGAAAGCAAAGCATCAATAGCAAAAATAATACTTATAGTAATAATAACAGTGGGCTTGCACAGACACCAACGCCTACTACTACTTCTACTGCTACACCAAATATCACTCCAACAACACAATCCTTATCAGCAACACCAACGACACCACCAGCCAAAAGATCCGAAAATACAAATGAAAATGATCATTCACACCTTCTCGCAACCGCCTCCGCCGCCACCACCATCGTTACTCCCACTATAGAGGCAGCACCGCCAATACTAACACCACATGGCCAAGCTTTCCATGACTTGGCAGATGAAACTTGTCGACGTGGCAGCATGATTGCAGGTGATTATGGGACCACAGCCACCGTCTCTGCTGGCGGAGCTGAACATATTGGCTCTACACCAATAAGGTTTGGGACCACTGCGGCTGGAGATGTGTCTCTCACTCTAGGGCTACGCCATGCTGGAAACATGCCAGAGAAGACTTCCGCTTTCTCTGTTAGGGACTTTGGAAATTATTAATTATAATTCAAAACCTCTTTTTTTCTTTAAATTATATATAGTACCTAAGAAAAATATTTATTTTACTTTTGTTTTGTCTTCTCTTTTTCCACTTTAATTTCATTCTATTTAGAAGAAAATACAAATATTATAAGTTAGTTAGTTGTATGAAGTCTATATTGTAATTGTATAGTAGAATATTTATTGATTTGCATATTTATGTATTTATTTATTATTATAATTCAGGGTTTGTACCTTAATTTATGTCATCTTTCCTAGAATAATATAAGATCTTATTCTATTTTAAAATAATTATGTGAATTAATAAATTGTAGATTTGATTTATCATATGAATGACCGAATATATATAAGTTTCAAAATCTCTATTGAGAGCGCGCTTGCTTGAAGGATACGATGCAGCACGAATAAAGTTATTAGGCTCGATTCATTAGGATTACATTAATATAAATAAATCAATAATAACTATAATTATTTCAAAATAATTTTAAATCTAAGAGCTCACGAAATCATTTTTATATAAAGTCTATCTTATAATAGACAATATTATATTATGGGTAACTTAACTAATATAATTACAAGTTGCGTGATTAACTTAACCATTACAAAAAATTATGGTGTGATGGATTATTTAATATATACCTAATAATTTATGGGTGAAAACTTTTCCATATTGATAGTTGTTACAAGATCACATGTAGAAACTATAAATAGATGGTGAACTTTCAATTTAAGGTGCACATCAATATGTCACCTTTATTTGCAATAAATTTATCTCATATTTTTTAGTTTTTTTCATATTAAATGAGCTTCAAAAGAAATATTTTATTTGAATAATCTTTAATTCTCTAGTTAGCAGCTTGTGTTTTTGTTTTTTTTTTTTTTTTAGTTAGTTATAGTTGGAATTTAAATTTATAATTTCACATTTTTGAAGCCAACTCCAATGCAATTAACTAACTCGAACATTTATTTATTTATTTTATGTGAAATTCATCAAAATTCAATATCACTCATATTTAACATATATAAAAACATTGAGAATTAAAAAATCAAAATTAAATCATATTACCGAGGAAGAAATTAAACAATCAAAACAATGGTTTATTACAAAGCCAACAAACTAGGAACTTGGACAAGACTCATGTTGTGTACCTAAATTACATAGAAACCTTATACCTAATATGGAAAAAGATCTGCATATAGAAAAATTATTAGCTACCTTCCTTTAACTAATTGAAATAAAACTTATTCAATTTATATAAACTAGGATTAATTAGTTTTACATACTTGAGGTAACCAAACCATGTAGGAATTAGAACTCACTACCTCACAATTTCCAAAGTTGATTTTAATATTATTCAAACAAAATTTAATAATAATAAGAAGAAAAAAAAAGAGATTTAGATGTGTTTAATAAAGGAGCGGAAAAGTGCAAAATATATAATTACTACAATAAGTGAGATTTCGAGTAAGTGTTACATAATCTTCTTCTGTTCGAAAAAATGATTCATCGAAATAATGAGCCACCATTGATATCGACACATCTAAATATTTAACAGATTGTTCATATAACATCAGAGTTCAAACTCGAGCTAATAGACTCCCAATATATATAAATCAGACCTAATACTATAGGGATTAATTAAACTTGAACCATTAATTACTAGTTGTTCATAGGATTAGCAGACTGATTGGTTTTGTCATGTTAACTGATAACCAACGCAAAATGAGGGTTTCTTCAATTCGAAACTAAAATATACAAAGCAACAACTACTCTTTACCTAATATGTTGCGTTTCATTTTAGGAACACACATACTGTAACAAACCGAAAACTACATCTCCTACATTTAGATTTTACCAAGTTGTTCTGCTGCTACGATCATATTCCCTTTTGAATTCAAGTTAATATATATAAAAAATTTCAACTTTTAGATAAATAATTAACTAAACAAAAAAAAAAAAAAAAAAACTTCATTGGCATACATATGATATGATATTGATGTTCCAGCGGTTAAATTATCTTGTTGGGAAAAATACAAACCATTATATATTGTTAGAGCTGAGAGTTTCACTTTCAGATATGTAAGTATCAAGAAATGTCATTTTCAAATGGGTTTCATTCTTTGATGGTGAAGTTGCTTAGAAAAAAGCAAGGTAAAAATGACTGGACGTTTTTAGCAGTAGTATATGTAGAAGAAGAAAGACTTTTTTTATGTATAAATAATTTTAAAATTGACGATGGATTATCTTCTTTCTACTGGGTTTTCTTTGTTTTTGTTAAAATGATGTTCATTTTTTTTTCTGAAAATTCAAAATTAGGTTTTCAAAGCTTTCATTGAATGTGTTATAAATGTTACTTTCTGGTGGGTACTGCCCTTTCATCTGAGAACTGTTGATAGCATCTGGGGCTGAGACAGGCTCAAAACCCTACTCCAGGTACTCGTCAATAGGGTTGATAAGTACCCCAGATGGTTTCTTTGTCTTGTTTGGGCACTTGGATTACAATTTCAATGTCAAGAAACTGACAATTTTTAAATAAAAATAGAAATATTGAATTGAATTTAAAAAAAAAAAATAGAACCCTACCCCAAATAAAACAAGTATCAAATATGTGCATTAGAGGACAACAACTTTGGAGTGGCCCCCTACCTAAAATTTGCTAGCTTGAAAGATACCCTTCAGATCCAATCCAAGGGACTGTCTACCAACCAGTTACCTTTGTGCGGGTCCACATTGGGAAATGGAGTTGATGGATGGATATGTGTTGTGTACGCCCACTTAATGATCAGGTCCTTTATTGGGCCTTATGGGTTGGGCCCATCCCAATTTCTTCTTTCACTCACAAATAATTGGAACTGATTGGCTGCAGGGGTGAGATAGGGTCATCTCTGGATAGACATAAGACTATGAATTGATACAGAGGAAGTGTACTATATGGCTTCCTAGGGTTTTGTCAGTGGATCTTGGTTGCAAGGAAATTTTTTGGATGATTTAGTTTTCTCCATATTAAAGAAGTTAATAAATATTAATATTAAATAAATGAGTATTAAATGATTTTGCATATCTATTTTTGTAATTATTTTTTCAAAAAATTAAAAATTTTCCCATATAACAGAAATTAAATAAAAAAAGTTTAAATGTTTTGGGCCAACAGGACGCTGTGGACATGCATAGTAAAACAAAGCCCAAGATGCAGTTGTTATTACATACAAGTAATTAAATATAAATGATAGGGTAGGGTTAAGAGGCCCCACTTCCTCGACATGGGCCGACCACTGGATGTGTGCATTAATTAAGAGCACATTCATATTCTTAATCTTCAAAAAAAAAAAAAAAAAAAAAAAAAACTACCATCTACCTAGTTCCCAATCTCTTTTATGCCCCTTAGTTTGGAAATTAAAAAAAAAAAAAAAAAAAAAAAAAGAAGGTCCCATTCTACCATCTACCTAGTCCCATTCTCTTTTATGCCCCTTAGTTTGGAAAATTAATAATCAAAATAACCTTAATTAGTTAAAAAATTACTCCTTTCGTTCCATTATATTCAACAGTTAAAAAGAGTTGAGAAGGTCCTTCTAGCTGTTCTAGGATGCTAAAAAACACAACAAATTGAACAAACAGCAATGGCAGAGAAGCAAACAGGAAATGAGACAAAATAAGAAAAGGCAGGAAATGAAATGTGACATTACCTGGCAATGGCATACACAATTTGCCTCATCATTTTTGTGCACGTACAAGTGGGGCTCCATCAGACTCTGTTTTCAGTGATGAGTAATGACACTCTTAACAGCGACAAATCGATATTATTTATGATGTAACAGGAAAAGTAGATGTAGAAACAACATCACCCACTTGAATTTTTTGGAGCAGACAACCCTTATGTCACTCCTCCTACTAATTTTTACTGCCTAGCTTTAATGCTTCTTCTTCCATTATCCTCTCGTCTCTTCTCCCTCTCTCAAACTCTTAACTGTAGATATAAAATTTTCCTGAAAATACAGTTTACTTCCGTAGATTTTACAGCAATCAAACCCAGAAGTTGAAACTTGAAAATATCCCAAAAGTTAGCATAAGAAGTTCCTAACTGCTTTGAAAAGTAGCTCGCTTGTTGATATTTGGGATGTCAATTGTTTAACTTGTGTGGAAAACCTACTGATACATCAAACAAGTAGCTATCCATATCATCAAACCTAATACATAGTAAGAGCTAAATGTAAAAAAATAAATACGTGTGGGACATGCGAGAGAGACAGAGAAAGAAAGAGGCATAATCAAAAGCTGGGAAGCTACCCTATCAACAAGAAATCATTACTATTTGGGTTCTTGGCTTTTGCATGCAAATGTCTTGCACCGACAGTTACAGTAAAATCGTACTACTCATGTTTCGTCACATGTTGATGTAGGAATTATAATTAATAATGGACATTTTTTCCGGAGAAAGTAGTTATCTTACCATTATGATGCTTTGGCTTTCTTTCTATCTTTCCATTTCCCAGAATCAGCGTGTTCGTTTGTCCAAATGATCAGATGGAAACTGGTATATATTGCTTATTTAAGTTTAATTAACATATATATATATATATGTTAATAAAAAATTTTATGCTCGCGGTTTCGAAATTTGTTAATGACCCAATATTATTTCAGTAGTTGATTATAAAATTTTGATCTTTTTTATAACAATTTAATTGTTTTTCTATTTTAAGATTATTAAAGAGGGAACTTAATTTCGATGCATGTGAGCTAATTCGAGAATACCTTAAGCCAAAAAAATTAAAAAAAAAAAAAGTTGTGGTTTATCCTTTAAGTTTTAAAAACTAAAGTACAAAATTTTCAAATTTTGCTTCAGAAAATATTTATATTTTTCATATTGAAGCAAACGGTAGAGAACTTTCTGCAGAAGACAATAGGTATATAGGAAGGACCTTTTGTTCTGCTTCTGGGCCAAGAGGATTTTCTCACGAGTCATGTGGACTTGGACTGGGCAAAAAGGGTCACACGTATGATATCTTTCTGAAAAGTCCAGGCCTTTTATGTTTTTGGAAAGTATTATTTTCAATTATTATTGCAAGGAGCAGTCTGAAACAATATATCTTAACAATGAAACGAAGAGTGTAATAAACAAAATGAAAATAATTAAGCAAATATAAACCCGGTTTGTGAATCTCAATCTCATGGCTTGCATTTTTTTTAACTATGGACAACGTAAAAATTTGAATGACATTCATGGGTGAGAAAAATTGCACATTTACTGGAAGAAAAGCAACTTCTACAGCATTTCTGTTCATTAATTTCAACATCAAGCAATAAACCCATATTCATATTCATCAACTCAAAAAAAGTTTTACAAGCTTGTTTTATACTCACAAAAGAACACTGGTACACTAGTCAGATTCATATTTCTGTCACTGTTTTGCCTTGAAATGATTTACTAGACGAGAAATGGTCACTTGTCTTTTACATTTTAAATGTGAAAGTGGCTTCTCCCCAAATTGTGGATGGATGATGCATTCACATTATCAGACTCATTAGATCTTACTGCTTTGATGTCATTGAGCTATCTGACTGGAGTAGATTACCTTGTGTTTCGATGTAAGGTCTAATGAAAGTCCTCCGCCACCACACCTCGAAAGCTCTCTGGAGATTCGGGCAGTTATCACCAGCCTTCAAAAAACTTCCTAACCAAGAAAGCAAAATACTCTGTTGGTTCTCTAGTGGTAGAGTCAGGATTGTCCTCCCAATGCCTTCCTCCACTACTTTCCGATCAAATGTCCGGCACCCATGTTGCAACCAGCTGTAGTCATTGATTAATGGCTGTAACCATGTCTGTAGCAACAAGTTACGAGTGTCCTTTGATGGTAGCAGCTCCCCCCTTCCAATTCCCACAAATAGTCTTGCTGTAACGCAGCTAACATGGTAACGAGACACTACAGGCAGTTCTTTATGTAGAACGGCCAATTCCTCCTGGCTAGCCCACATTAAAGCAAACTCATCAGCTGCTTGTCTGTCTGCTAAAATCTCAAGCAACCATGAGAGGTTATCAGCCTCAAGAGCTATTTGCTTCACCACTGGTTCTCTACTGTCCATAGGTTTATTGGCAAACTCAGGTTCAGCAGCTTGCCTGAACAAAGACAACAGGGAATTCAAGCAACATCTACATGAGCTGTAGATTGTTTCATTGCAGATGTCAGTTGAACCTGCATAAGTTGGAAGGCTGTTGTTCTCTCGCAGAAGCTTCAGGACTACAGATTTCATTTCACGGCGGCCTCTCTCCTCATTGCTTTTAAGAACAAGTTCCATTATAAAGGAAAGTGTGTCTTTAGGTGGATTAACAACCTCTGGTGAGACTCGTTTCAAAACTGGAGTTACCCCAACACCTTCATTCTGCAGTCGTAGAATTGAAGAGACCACCTTTTCTTCTTCTTCTTCCCCAACCCATGGAACTGCTTCCAAATATTCCAAGCATGACCGGATGCATGAGTTGAAGCCAAGAAATTCAGCAATCTGCAAAACAATTCCAATCATGTGAGGTCTTGAAGAATGCCAAACATTATTCATAAACCACAGACGTAGAGTGGCAAAAAAGGGACAGAGGGAGATCCCGATGAAAGCTGAAGGCTGATTACACATAATTTCAACTGAATGCATAAACTTCACGTGGGTTTTTTTCCATTCAGAATATGAAAACTTCAAATTGCATGTAGGAGAAATGCTGTTTTCCCTACCATTGTCTTAATGGCATCATAAACTCCTGGAAATTTAATAGTACCAATAATCAAATAGGCCATTTAAGTCATGCAAATAAGGACTGAACAAGTGTAATGAGATGGGGAGGGAGAAGAACAAAGCAGATCAAACGATGCATTACACTGCCAATTCTAAAGACAACTTATCAACTTCAAGGCAGATATAATCATCAACAGAATCTCTAAGGCCATAGTTAGAAATGGCAGTCTTCACCTGGCATTTGAAAGATAAAGAAAAGTCTGCCTCAACTGGATATGCATAGACTGTTGACCATTACTTTCACCTTTCTCTAACCCCAAATCATCACTTAGCAATGCAATTCTGATCTTTGGGTTTAAGAATAGGGCAAAACATTTTGTCTAAACTGTGTTCGATAGGCAGATTTCTGATGTCTCAATATCTATCCAAAAACAATAATTGGTGGCCCAACAAGCCTAGCTTCCAAAGCACTGGCCAAACTATTGCAGCCTTGTAGGAAGTATATCTATGTATTTACTAAAATGAGGTAGCAGAAGAAAAAGCTTTTGTTAACCATATTAAGTAATTAGAAGAAAAATAATGTATCAAACAGAATCACCATAGCAAAAAAAGAAAAGGGTAAAAGCAATATCAAGAGAGAACAAAAGCAACAATGAAATCAAAGAATGTAAAATCAGTTTGTTAAGCTATGTACAACCAAATGTCAAAGCAAAGAATAATGAGTCGTTTTTCATTTGTGAAGATATTACAGCACGCTTTAAGTCCAAGAGGGAAACTTTCAAGATAGCAAGGCCTAGACATACTGACCTACTGAAAACATGGTTCTAGTTGAACACATGAGGAAAAGATAACCATACAACAGTCCTACATGGAAATGTAAAAGCAATTGGATTCACACGCTAAACCCATACAACTAATATTAGGATATCATAAATGTAAGTTGTTTCAACTTTCAATGCCTTTGTAGATATCTCTCAGAGGCAACTTATAGATATAGATGAAAGTCACTCGACTTCCAACAAATTGGCTAGATCCACTCCCATAAAGATTATGAAAAATTTTAGATGTGCATACTAATGTTGTGCTCTATGTTTCCAACTAAAGGAAAATCTTATTCTTCGTTGTCACTCTAAAATATAGACCACGCATCTCAACATTAAATGCAAAAATAAACATACTTAGTATCATATTTAATGTTATTTATTTCCATAGAATATATGGGCATCAATCTCAATTTGTTTGAAAACAAAGCATCCTTTATTTAACCCTCTTCTCCATTCAAAATCAAACTTGTGCTATTCAATTCACTAGTTTTAAGTGATTTTGAGCCTAGAGCATTCTAATCCCTTATCAATAAGGAAGCCCAGAAATACTAAATGACAATAACAGTCTTAGCACCCTATTAGACATTATCATATAAAGAGTAGCAGCCATGCGAAGTGAAGCCCATTTCCAAAGAAGTAAATACAGAAAGCACTACAAGGGCGAATGTCTGGATTTGACATATTTATTGTTAGCCAACAGACAAAGAAGCTCATTCTTATCCTAAGCCCCAATCAACCACCTTTTCTCCTAGCTGGAGCCAAGGATCAGTGATGATGGAATTGTCCTCCACTATTTGCAGACTACAATAAGTCATTAAAAAGGTAACTTCTAAATTTCCCCATAATGCAAGTAAGCCATATCTAGAAGAACAAAACCACAAAAAATAAATATTAATGACAAGATGTGAGCAGCAAAGTTGCAGTCAACTCCAATAAAAAGAAGCCATTGCACTGTAAATTACCTTAATAATTCGAAGCACACGCGATACGCTTTGCTTGATTAATCGCTGCTTCATATCTTTGCAATACATCAATCCCACAGTTTCAACATATATCTCAATGTCCTCACAATCATCGATCTCAAGACAGGACAGATTAGACTCCTCTTCAGAAAGCTTATCAGCAAAAAAACTGCTGTTCTCCACTAACACATTTTTGTGGACGCTCAGCTTCACACAAAATCCTTGCTTTCCAAGCAAGACCACCTTCATATCACTGGTTCCAGGTTCCCCAAACTCAATTGCCACCTTCCTTGGCAAACTTTCTATTTTAGGCCTTGGTGCTCTGTCATTGACAATAGAAGCACTGACACTAGGAGTGTCAGAGCCACAGTTTCGCTGATCATCAGAAACAACTCCAGTTCTTAATGGAGCTAGCGGTGGCTTTCTCTCATTAAATGGGGCTTGTTTCTTTTGGACAGTGGTCTTAGGTGGTGGTGAGGATGGTTTAGTTTTGTTTAGAGGATTTTGAGTTTTAACCGTCTTTTGAAACACAACAGGAGAAGGACAACACCAAAAACCTTCTGGTGTTACAGCAATAGGGACATTTCGAATCTTGGTTTGGCCTTGTTCTACCCTCGTAAGTCTAATTTCAGCCATGTTTGACAAGACCTTACAGCATTATTGAAATCAATATATGGAAATTTTTGTAAAGAACAATAAATTGCGGCAACAAGCTGACTTTCCTTACAAAAGTTAAGAAAAGAAAAACTTTATCATATAAAATATAAGGTGTGTTTTTGAAGATAGTCCAGGAAACCCTAAATTCGAAATTTCTTTTCCACTAAAACAAGTACCCCACTTCACAACATCGACTTATTCAAGATTGAGCCAATTAAAGTACAGTTTACTCCAAATTACAGTTGCTGAAAAACTACACAAAATATAATTGCAATCCAAACTTAGCAGAAAGATGAGAGTACAATTCTAAAGAGTAAACTCAAATTCCTGGGGGGAAAAAAACACTCTTTACTTTGGAGGTAAAAATGCCAACAAAAAGAAATTATACAGTATCTCCAATGTCCTCCTTTTCTAATTACAGATCAACTTCCAAACAGAAACCCATAAAATAGCCACCTATTCC
Organism: Jatropha curcas; assembly: GCF_014843425.1. Next base: position 1,184,063 of record NW_023590567.1, read on the forward strand.
ATCAGAAAGAAGCATTAAAGTTTGAAACTTTGAGACCCCCCAGAAATTAAAAAACTCACCTAGATATAAGGATAGAGAGCTCCTTGAAAACCCATCTCTTATGTCATAGTGTCAAAGTCCAGGAGTGCCTAAAATCAATGAGAAAGAGCTCCAGTGTCAAGCATCAAGGGAACCAGTTAACAGGCAGTTACAGGGAGGAACAATGAGTGTGATGTCTCTTTTAACTGTAAAAGAAAACCCCAACACACACATACCCTTATTAAAGTTCAAAAAAAAGAAAGAAAGAAAGAAAGAAAATAAAGCAGTGATGGGCTCATAGGTTTATGTCTATCTATGCTTTTGATGATTGTATGGTGATGTGGGTCTCAGATTTTGCATGCCTTTCCCTCTCTCTCTCTCTCTCTCTCTCTCTGCAAATATTCCCTAACCCTCTCTCTCTCTCTCTCTCTCTCTCTAAAAAGCACTTTCTCAGTGATCAAACACGCCTGTCTCTCATCATCAAATTCCCACTTTTTTTTATATATAAAGTTTCGATTTTTATAATAATTTTCCGGTTTCTTTAAATGCTTTGTTGCTTTTCTGGACCGTTGCTGGATTTTCTAGGCTGAAATGCGACCATCATTTTCATGGATACTGGAATTACTACAAAACCCTTTAACCATTAGTCGACGAAGGTTGAATGTGACAGGTGATTGATGTGGGCATTAAGATTTAAGTGTAATAACGTTGGATAAACTTATGGCTTACATTGAAAAGGATGGTCGGTCCAAACTCTCTTCTATTTCATGTTTGTATGTACATATATGCATCTGTATTTTTTATTCTATTTCTATTGTACATACTCCAATTTGTTTCCTTATGGTAGATCAACTCACATTTTGGCTTATTATAATGTCTTTAGGAACTAATTAGGTGACAACCAATTTAGCCCTAATATATAAAAGTTATCCCTAAATTTATTATTTTCTTTGACTTCCTTAAAAAAAAAAAAGGTAAAAGGGAGTAGGCAAGGTGATTAGAAAAGAACGGTATATATCGGATCATTTACTAAATAAATAAACATGTCAATCGCATAATTATAAATTTCAACGTGAATAAATATTTTTTTCCATTCATTATAAGAGAAATAATAGTGACGATTGACAAATTTCAAAAAAATGTGATGCAACTTATCTAGAGAATAATGTGAAATTTCAAATTTTAACGATCAAATAAAAATAATATTATTAGTATATCTTTTAAAAGAAGAAAAGAATCTCTCTTTTGATTTAGATTTAAAAACAAAAATGAACCAATAATTGCCAACTAGATTGCTTATTCCAATTACATTATCAGTACTTAAATCCCTTTTTTATATTCTGAGTTGAATTATTTAAAATTTTTAATAAAATGTTAGCAAAATGGAATTTAATACAAGTATGCTTAGATATATCAAAACTACAATACTATTGTATACCTTACGGTAGGCCTAAGATGGATGCTCCTAAATACCTCAAATTATTACAAAGCATCCCCTTAAAAGCAACCGACAAAACTTATATAGAGATAGCCAGCTAGTTCTTTTCATCAATATATGAGAAATTTGCAACTACAAATAAATTCTGATTCAAAATTTTAATTAGTAATCTATAAGAAATAACTTGGTGATGATATACGCTGTTATAGATTACACTCAGATGATTTATAAAAAACTTAGAGTTTGATCGGAAAAAAAAATTTACAGAAAAAAAAAATAACAACTCATTGGAGGCAATAGATAAAAATAATTATAAATTGATCATGAACGGTGAAAATAGATGACAAAAAAACCCTTTTCTTTTAATAAGAGGTCTCGAATTTGAATTTTGGATAAAAAATTCCTTTAAACACTAAGAGGAAGTGTTTTTTCTTTTTTGCGGGTCTATCCAGCGCGAGTTTAAATTATTTGGCCAGTGGATGTTTCACTGAATGATTAAAAAACTAAAAAAAAAAAAAATTGTAAATTGGATGAAAGGAATAAGGTGGTAACATCATTAAAATTAAATGTAAGATCTTGCTTTTCCTTTTTGTTCCTTGTTAAGTTGCTATTTGCTTTACAAAAAGAAAAAGAATGAGAAGACATCATTGTCAAGTGACACAAGTTCAAGAAAGAGTGGAAGTTTTGATGAGGCAACCAAAAATATTCTTAGTCTACTTATTGAATCTTTTTGACTAGATGTAAACCCTTCTTTCTTTTTTTTTTTTTTTTTTTTTTTTTTTTATCGGAAAAACGAGAATTTACATGTAAAAAAAAAATAACAACTCATTGAAGAGGCGAAATAGAATAAAAATAAATTATAAAACATTGATCATGAACGGTTGAAAATAGATGACAAAAAAAACCACTTTCTTTTAAAAGAGGTCTTCGAATTTGAATTTGGATGTAAAAAATCCAATATCTTTTAAATCACTATAGTGAGGTAATGTTTTTTCTTTTTTGCGTGGCTCTATAGTTATATGGAAATTTCGTCCAAGCGCGAGTTTAAATTAATTTGGGCCGAGTTGAGTGTTTCACTGAATGATTTACAAAACTAAAAAAAAAAAGAAATGTGAAATTGGATGAAGGAACAAATTAAAATTTATAGGGGAACCCAATGGGGGCCGGTGAATGGTAACATTTCATTAAGAACTTAAATTGGTTTAAGGGATCTTGCTTTCCTTTTGTCCCTGTTAAGTTGCGTATTTGCTTGGTTATCAAAGAATGAGAAAAAAAAAGGAACATGAAGAAAGTAATATCATTGTCAAGTGACACCAGAAGTCTATATATACAGTGGAGAAAGTTTTGATTGACGGCAACCAAAAAATCATTCTTTAGTCTAGCTTATTTGAAATTCTTTACTAGAGTAAACCCTTCTTTCTTTTTTTTTTTTTTTTTTTTCTTTTTTCTTGTTAATTCTTTTGCAATTGCATATATATTTAAGAGGTGAGGACCTATGTCAACTGGCTTTTTCAAAAAAAAAAAAAAAATAGAAATAAATAAAGAAAATAGTTAGGAATAACTAATAGTGGCATTAAAAATGTATTGGTGCTACTATAGAAAAAAAAAAAAAAAAGGAATAGGTCTAAGAGGGGCCACGTTCTTAACATCACTGGCTATTCAATAGTACCCCAACTAAAAAAAAGTAAAAAAAAAAAAAAGCGAAAAAAGGCGATATTGAAAACTAAGAGAGGAAAAAAGGATGTTGGGTGTTGGAATTTGGCCCACCAGAAAAAAAAAAAAAAAAAAAAAGGAAAAAAGGGAAAGAAAACTAAAAGAAAAATGAATTTGGGTGGAATTTTGGCCCACCAATTAGTGTTTACTATTTATATCTCTCGTTCTAGCTATAAATAAACTAAATTACTTATAAATTGCTTCAATTTCGATAAATTTAAATTCATTAGTTTCAAATTTGAATTCGAATGTAATTCATATAATAAATAAGTTAAATCTAAGATTGAGTTAAATTTATAAATAAATAATGTTTTAACTGTAAATTATAAACGAGTTAAGTTTAAATTTGAGTCTCGTATATCTTTATATTATAGTTGTTTATTTTAAGTTAATAATGCTATAGCTCTTTATCATAACTTTGGTTCGCTTGCACGTGCTGATTTTACCTTGTAAAACCCTAATTACAATCCACTATGCACTTTGTTGGTTAATAATTACCTCTTATTATAGCTAAAGAATCAAACTCATAATGAGAGGACCCAATAAGGATGTTGGAGAAATTATCACCACTAAGTAGACCAATTTACATATCATCACATCTCAACTTTAAAGGTAGTATATTTTTCAAAAATTCGATTTTGTTTGAGTTCTGATTTTCATATTACAATATATTTGATTTGCCTTTTGAGCAATTAATTCAATAACAATTACTCTATTTTATTTTTACTAATCATTTTCTCCGATGTATATTTAAATGTATTATCTTTCTTGTGATAGATAATAATTGGATTCATATTTATAAATAGTGTGAATGCAATTATTTTCGTCTCTTAATGTAAGAAATTAAGGTTTCCATATTAAATTGTATATTAGCCTTTGTCCGACATAAATGAATTTTGTAAAAATTTTATGAAATTCATTATAAATTTCATATTTAATAGAAATTAAAAAAAAAAAACTTCATTTTAACTCATAAATTCAATTTTATAGAATTTAATAATCAACATCAATTTTATTTTACCATAAAAAATGGGCATCTTCCTTTGACAGAAGCGCAGAAGAGACAGTAACCTTATCCATGAAAAGAACAGCAAAAGAAGAATGTTTTGGCTCAAAAAACAGCTAAACAGTACGAAACCCAAGAAGGATGTCTTGGACGGGACAGGGTTGCTGTTCTTCTTAGTTCTTGCCATGCCTCTGTCTTTTTCTTTTTTCTTGCACAAGTCCATCTGATCTTTCTTCCTTGTCAACTGTTTTAACTGCAGATAAAAAGAAAAAAATTATGCAAATAATAATTAAATTAGCATTACACCCATAACTCCTAATCATGGATACATAGTTTAAGTTTTCTTTCTTTCCTTTTTTTTCATTACAACCAAAAGATTCTAAAGGAAAGATTTTGTGATAGTTATCATGGGACAAAGCTCATGAGATGAATTCTAATAAAAAATAATAATAATAAAAAATCAGGTACAGATGAGAAGGATAATTTAGTACTTGTATGTGATATGTTGACCAAGGGTTTCATCTCCTCTCTTGAATTCATGCCAAACTTCTGAAAGAGAAGTAGAAATGGCAAGATCTGCTATTCTTTTCAGCTTCTGTTCTGTATTAATGGCTGCAATTTTTGCATACTCTGCATCTGTCCAGTTAAATGACCCTGGTAATTCTTTTTTTTTTTTTTTTTTTTTTTTTTTTTTTTTTGCTTTTAGTCCTCTTTAAACAGAACCGGCTCTACATATTGTGTAGTTAAAAGTTAAAAACTTTTTTAACTTCTTGTTTTTTTTTTTTTTTTTTTTTTTTTGCTTTAGTCTCTTTAACAGAAGCTCTAATTATGTGTATTAAAAGTTAAAACTTTCTTTAACTTCTTTGTTCTTATTTTCCTTTCTTGTCTGGTATATAGATTGGTACTTTTGGTTTCCTCTGTATGCTTGTGCTTCTACTGTTAATATGGTGAATCGGGCAATCTCCTCTAAAGTAATAGTAAGGCAAATTGCAAAGGTAACATTATGGCTGGCTATAGTCCTGTTTTTGAAGGTTGTAATAGAAGATTTTATAAGAGGTAAAGCTGGATTCTTTTCATTAAATTTGAGTGAGAGAATTGTTAGAGAGAAAACAGGAAGTGGGTTAGTTATAATTTCCATGATTTTGCAATTGGAAGCATCATCTAAGCCAAGACATGAAATGTCACAGAAGGGAAAAAATAAGAAGGAAATTCCAAGATTTGTTGAATATGGTAAGAAATTTTACCTATTTTGATTTAAATTTTTTAAATCAGTTAATCTGAATCGACATTAACCAGTGAATTGTCATGACTCATGGCAGGAATGGCAATCTTGGTTAGCTTCAGTTTTGGACTCCCCTTTATCTTCTTTGTGGTTAGAAATGGTGAGATCAAGTTTGATAATAACAGTGATAGGCATTCCTGAAAATCCACCTTGATTTAGTGATAGTATCCATTAATTAACGAAATAAAATGTACTAATATAGTTCCACTTTTTCTCCTATGGATTATTTTAATACCAATACAATTAGTTATATAAAATAGCACTGTGACTAAAATTGTATTTTAAATAATTTTTAGCATTTTGATTGCCCCAATTTTTTATAATTTTTAATAACACAACGTTTGAATTAGCTTTTAGAGATTAAGATAACATTTTATAAAAAATTAACCAATATAATACTTATCATTTTAGCATTTTATGAAAAATTATTTAGACAATTAGAAAATAAACGCTACTAAAGCAACTAAAAGATACTATCATTATCATTTAATTTTGCCGAACATTTCCTAAAACAACTTTTTGAAGCATAGAGAATATTTCTATGAATTGAAAAGCAGGCTTTTTTGAAGCATAGAGAATATTTCCATGAATTGAAAAGCAGGATTGTTTGTTTCGGATATTTACATGTCACTTGTGGGTCAATTGGCACACATGGCAACCAAAAATTATTTGGAACAGGGCCACTTTTGTATTCCCATGAAAAAAAATAACCCAGAAACATGACACCTAACAAATTTTCCAGACAGAAAAAGCCATCTAAAACTCCTAGCTAAGACAGGGAAGCATCATTGTTCATTGCTACTGCAAAAGGAGATGCCAACAAAGAAAATCAGGTTTCCTCCTCTCTTACGAACAATGTGTATAAAAAGATGAGAAATGAGCATAGACACAAACTACTTCCATGGACAATCGAAATTTCATTGCAGAGGCACTAGAGAGATGGTCCCAGTAAAAGAGACTTGGTTGTCTACCAACTGAGCTGCTGCTTATGATTTGATTCCCTTGCGAAGGCCAATGCCAACACCGAAAGGGCTCAGAAATGGATCCAGTCAGGCTCTCCTATCTCCCTTATTATACACAGATGAGACCGCCAGAACAGTGTTCATTATGATTTAGTACAAGCGACCTCTGCAATTGGAAGTTTCACAATGGCAAGGACATCCTTCTCCAGGCAGCAGATGATACCGATAATTGTATGTCAGTTCTTCTCCAAATGCGATCTGCTCAAAATAAGGGGTAAAAAAAAAAAAAAACAATAAATGAAATAAATCACCACCCATACAAACAATACTAGGAAAAATAAGGTTCATTACAATAAAGAATTAAAGATGGTTAATTGCAACATCCTGGTTTATGTTATTAAGCACTGGAACCAATACAAGTATACAACATAAATAGAACCGGGGAAAAGAAAAGGAAGCAAAGGGTTTTTCCTCTAAGATCTTCACATCAAGATATTAATGCATCCCATGAAAAGAGTCAAAAACCACGCAATGACCCAAAATGCAATTGATGATTTAATTCCTCCCCTCTGAGCCTAAAAGAATTAAATCTTCTTGAAATGTCACACAGTGATATAAGGAAACAAACGAATGCTCCAATAATCCCAAATATCCTACTCAAACAAGAGATCGATATTCCAGAAAAAACAGGCAAGGATTTCTTACATCTCTACTTGCATAAAGACCAATATGACTATGCTGAGAATCCATGCTGTTGACAAGAACTTGGTGATTCACAAGATTTGGAGAGCAGCTGCCAATACGAACAGAAGCAAGAGGAAATTAACAGGTACTCAGAAATTAAACAATTAACAAGAAATTAGCATCTGAACACCAAAACTTCACAACTTGAACCCATCTTACCATCTAACTATGTTTAGGGTCGCATCTCAATCTCAGATTATGGGTCAATACAGTTTCTTCATAAAGTGATCCATCCAAAAAGTCACATTAATTTAAAAATAAGAAATGGGTAATGAATTAACCCCAGTAAAAATGAAGCTCTAGGACATTGACATAACTTTTTTCTGGATCAGCAGAATATAATTGCATGAAGAACCAGTTAACTGTTAATCTAATTTCCTCCTGTCACTTCTTTTGCATCTCTGCCCTTTCTAATAGTCTTAAGAACATAATCAGCCATAGAATTAGAAAAAGAGAGAGTCAAGGACCAGGAATTTACAGACAAGTCAAAACAGTTGCCCAAGGTTGAATTCTGCTATTATGCTATTATTATAACAGAAAACTAAAACTAACAAAATATTTTTAATCTAATATGCTGTAAACAAGAACCTATATATCTAATTTGCACCTTAGGTGTCCTAGTGTGAGACCTCTTTCCTTTTACAAAAAAAGCATTTTCCAATTTTTGAACCCTTGACCTCAAGATCATAATGAAGCCATTTTACAAATGCAACAAGATTCACCCTCTCAAGTCACCAAGGTCAGAATAATTTTAAAAAACTAATTTTTTTAGACTGTTCCAACTTATATACATGGATTTTATCCACTAATGAATATCTTTTTATGCAATTTTTTTTAACAGTAATTACAAAACTACATAATCATAGTGAAGTAGGCCTACACTGTTTATGCTTCTTTTCTTAATGTTTTAGATCATAGGCAAAGGTGGTCATGCTTTATATGAGGACAGAACATATTTCCTCTAATCTTAAGAAAAATGTATGAGAAAATAAATAGTTATTAGCACATATTAGTTGTAACAGTAAACCTAGACAACAGAAGCACCTAGTAATTGGTCCATTTTGTTTTGAGCACTATATTATGGGCTCAAATCCTCCTAAAAGCCTTTTTAGAGATTTTGAACTAAAAATTGGCTATAAAAGCCAAACAGTTAGTGAGATTAGCTGGGTTACTGGATCCACTGGTCTGTGGTTGAACCAAGCAGTTCATGTCACAGTTAGAAGTCATAACCTTGCTCTTTCTTACACAATCCTCAGACAACTCAACCAGATAACGGACAAGTAGTTTTTAACACTAGCTTCTAGGTTTCTTGACATTTTGATATTGGATCTTAATTTTCTCATGCTTCTCTTGCACATGGTCCATGTACAATTTTGGCATCCAGTAGTAAATTTGTCTACTAAAATATAGAGTAGGCTTCATTGCCATTATCGCCTATGAAGATAAGGATAATAGAGGAAGTGAATAAATTAAGAGATGGGAGGGGCAGATCATAAAGCACTCATACTCATAGCATCAAACCCAGTGCCTCACATCTAGAGGTAGACATAATAATACATATCTTGACAATTTTAACTTTTAGAAAATCACAAATCAAACAATATACTATCAATTGGTACACATTGCAAGGGGTAATAACTAGTTACTTTCCCTACCTGTGGTTGATGAACCGTGAAACATTTCCATATTCTGTGGCATCAATCGCATATTTGACTTGTCCTTCAATCAATCTGCTCATATCATTAGTATGAGCATCAATGTCATAAATATAGCTACGAGCTTGTTGACCATATCTGGAAGTCCAAAGAAAGCTCATTCAAAATATAAAATAAAAACAAATATAAGCTTAAAAATAAAATACATCTTTCAATATTTCAAACCTGCCACGTCTCTTATTTGCTTCCTGCTCATCTAAAACCTCCCCAATATACTCGCACACAAATGTGCCACGTAGGATTGGCTCTGCTGCCCTGACAGCCCATCCCTGTATATGAACAAGCATATGAGTAAATATAATGCCATAAATATAGGAATAACAAAAAGAAAAAATTGAAGGCATTACCTTATTCTTTTTTTTGAAGACTTCCAACTTCACTCGTATTCCATTCTGCAAAACCCTGTTTGAGCAGGTTTTGCTGCAGCTGCACATGTTATTGCACTCATAAACCAGGTAACCCTCCTACATATTGATAGAAAAATGGAAAATGTCAATTTCATTATACTTACATTCAAAATATACATAAAAAGGGGCAGGGTGTGCAGGGCTTTACAGTAACAAACAAGAAAAAACAGCCCATCAGCATGTCACAAAATTTGAGCCTTGAAATCGAAAATGTAGGACTAATTTAAATGTTGAGTCCTGGAGTTCTCAAATAAGAAGGTACATATAAAAACCCCATAATCCCATATACCCACAACCTCAGAATTATTTTTCATCCTATCAGGGTAATACCTAAATGGACCATTATTAGGAACTTATAAGCATCTGTTGTAGTCCTTTCTGTTGTCAAGCTAAAAAACTTGTCACAAGCTAAGGACAGAAAAGCTAGGAAGTTAGAAACAATTGCATGAATCAATGAAAAAACCATTACAGAAGCTCTCGGAGTCATGTAACAAACACCTTTCAGGGAACAAAGGGAAGTCCCAGGCTTCTAGCACCTAACTATAAACATCATCCATTGTTTGACAGGCAGTCATACCTAGAAACTCGGAAACTCAATTTAGAATGAGTTTTAGTAAGTATTGACTACGTGAAACAATTCATGTTACCTCCAACATAATCCGCCCTTTATCATCATAAGGGAACCTGCCATGCATAGGTTTCCCATATATGTCTCTTGCATCTTCAAAGTCATTGTCAAAGAGGTAAACATGATCACAGGTTTCAGGAGAGCAAAATGAATGAGAGCAGGTGCACCCCAGATGCAAACTCTGCAAGAAAAGGAAGGGCAAACATGACATCAAATACATGCGAACCAAAGATATATATGATCGAAGGGTCTTTTTAATATATACATAGTATGAACACGCCAAGAAAACAATACACTCACTTACTGGAAAGTCTATCGATCGAGGAGTTACATTCGCTCAAGCTACTCAGTTCACGACACGATCTATCTTTTTCAATAGGAAGTGCCTCCTGCCATTCACTCAGACAATTATATTGTCAAATATAGGTAATATAGGTAACTCTTAAAATGGTATATGAGTCTCCGTGAGTTCCCTCAAATAGAACGAGATGTGAGTAAATATTATAATAGGAGAAAAAGAATCCCTCGTTTGCATTAATCCACAACAATAAACAAAATGGAGCCAACGTACAACCTCTCCAGAATTAATTCTTTCCAATAAATTTCTCTAATCAGTCGCTAATATGTGAAAATTACTATATTTGAAATACTTATATTATACAAATAAAAATGGCGGGGAGAGAGAGAAACAAAGATGCAGGCGGTCGTGTCCTGCCTGGCTAGTCAAACAGGTGGTCTAAGATTTCAACTTAAAGAATCATGGCGACACCATCATCTAGGAACTTATACAGCATCTGTTGTTTTTGAGTCGCGTGTTCTTTGTGTGTCAAGTCTTAACCAGAAGAGAAAATACGATGACTCCGTTTTTACACAAGAACTATTGAGAGACAGCCCCAGAAAGGACTTTGCGATGCAAGTCTAATGTAATGCTGTCAATTTATCTCAATATGCTGTTATGAATATGTATACTCTGAGACATTATCATGCTTAAACCCGCATTACAGAATGAGCTTGCATCCGGTATGAAGTTGATTGTAGAACGCAACACAGGCACGCCTGGTGCTCGATGTGGAGCACATAAGAGTTGGATATAATGCATCTTACGAGAAATAGAGTATGGATATCCTCATTGGCTAGTACTTTTAGCCAAACCAACTATAAAACATTCATCCCACTTCTGTTGAGCAGGAAGATCAGAAGATTATGAGCCTAGAAACTCTAGGTAATAACTACAAAGTATTTAGAATTGAGTTTTTTGCAGTAAGTATTGACTACGCTGATCCCGAAGGACAAAGTATATTCTCATCCAGAATTTCCCCGTCAACTAGTGAATTTTTCCTGGGCTTGTGGAAATAAAGTTTCGACTGCGATATTGGATTACAACGTATAAGCAGGGCATAGAATCTTAGTATGATTTATTTGCTGCGGCGAACTCTTATATGTTCTCTTATGATAATCGTCCGTGCTCTCCAGATAACTGGAGAAATCCGTTAGTTAACTATGATGCCCGAAAGTGGTAGAGACATGATCACAGGTTTGCAGGAGAGGGCGATAAGAGGGTGGACTCCATTACGTAAAATGGAGAATAGCAGTATATTTGCTCCACACACTCTTCTTAAGATGCAAAAATAACCTCAATGAGCAGAGCTCAGAATATGAAAAGTGAAATATGAGGCAAAACTACATTGACAATTTCTCATCAGTGATTATCACATAGCGAACATACCAAAAGGCTATTCATAAGGAATATTTAGTATTACACTTATCTCTCTATATAGTAAGTCTGAAACATGATAAATATATTGAAGTTATCTCATATCTAATATGATTATTGTAGTAATTAGAACTTATAAATAAAAAATAATTAAATAATGTTAACATAATATGCAAACACCACATATGGTTTGTCCTTTTTGATTCTTTATAGTTTAATTTAAAAGTTCTTATCATTCATTCATGGTATGGATATCGGGTTATTAGATTTTGGAATTCTGGGCAGACATATTCGCTTTTAATTTTGAAGCCAAGTAGGAGGTAGTGTTCAATTATGTCTCTGCATTGCGAGTCGGAACATAGCTAAGTATAGGAGACTTAAGAGTGCATAATGACATCGTGATAATAAAAGAACATCCTGATATCTAAAGCTCTGCATTATGCACTTTGTTACCGGCGCCACGCATGCCTTAGATCCCGTTAGATAGCTATATTAAAGTCACATAACACAGGTAAGCATTCACAGGAGAAAAATTTAATAGGAGAGGTAGGATCCGATGCGAGAAGAGAAAGATGAGAATATTACGCATAACGAAAATAAATGAACAGAGATACCAAGAGAAGACTATGATTAGAGAGTGAATACAGGCAATGGCTCGTTCTATAATTTAATATACATATGTAGTAATCGTGAGGATCGTCTACCTTCGAGGATGAAGGTTCTTCCTCAGCCCTGGAATACAACTTTCTACTATATTAGATTTCGGGTAACTATCAAGATTTTAGGTCATCTGCTATAAGCTATTACAATAGATACTTTCACTGATTCCAGTAGTATTGAGTACCCTTCATCTTTACCGATACACTACTAATATTGAAAGTAAGCCTTAAGCATTATTTTATTGTACTTTGGTATTTGCAACCTCCGACCGGGAAGAGGACATGCATATTTCAATGAAGCAAATCATGACATCACAAAAAAAAGAGGATAGGAAATCAATTAAGGTTTCTCCAATTTTTTGTTTGTTGTAGCCTCATCTATTACATATTATTCTATTTTTTTTATTTTTAAGTCAATAAAACTCTTTACTAACTTGGCCACATCATTCTCACACAACTTTCTAAAACCCAATACATATTTATATAATAGTAAGCATACAAGATATGAGGCATGCGGCTAATGTATATCTACTTTATAACCTATCTCGCAAGTAAGCAACCTATTTTGTATAGTGGAAATAAGGCGATTACAGTATATATTTCCACGAATTGCGGCTTGAGACTAACATTATATTACCTGTGGAATATGTATGGGTCCCTGTGAAATACAACTTATTTATACAAGAGTCCTCTGGGACATAATAAGATAATTAATAAATTACTTACATCCCCTGGTGCCATATATGCAACACCACATATGGTTGTCCTTTTTGTTCTTTTGTTAATTAAGTCTTTTCCTGTATATGGATGTTTGGGAATTGGGGAAGCTCTCGCAGCCAAGTAGGGTCAATCTCTTGCAACATAGGAGATAGACTTAAGTGCATAATGCATAGATTAAAAGACATGTTTCAAACAGGGTAGCATCACAGAAAAATTAAATGGCCGACAAAAGGATACCTCAATAACAGGATCAGAGCTTTGATCAAGCAATGGGCTCGTAATATATGTAAAGCTCTCCCAGGGCTTGGGAAAATTACTTATTTGACTATCAGAAGCATCTGCAAGGTTAAGAGATGCCAGGAGGTCCTCATCTACTACACAAGCTATTGGTATGGATTCCCTCCCGAAGCTGATATCATTGCACAATATAGTGGTCCTTTGTTGTGGCCTCTCTCTAATATCATTTAGGTCAATGACATAATGGCACTCATCCACTTCCCACTCATTTTTTATATGCTCAGATGAATGCGCTAACTGTTTACCTATAGAACCATTTGGAAAAGGCATCATGGGCGACAATAATCCTGGGTCCTTAAAACTTTTACAGCCTCTGGGACAAATAAACCCCTCCTGGTGCCACTCCACTCTAATGTTATGCTCACTGCAAAGTTTGGCTGCCTTGAGATATAAACGTTCTGGTAACACTCCGTATTTGCCCTCCAGTGAAGCCTTTAGGCTCACCTTACAGCAAGCAGAGCGTGCAGCAGCTAAGATGTCGAGGTTATTTGGGCGAGGTTTAGTCTTCTGAATCTCAGAAAACAATATCTTTGCAACAGATGAGCATTGGGATTCTGCTAATCTACCAAGAGTTTCTGACTCAGTTACATGAGGCTGTGCACTTAATTCCCCAATATTAAGTGACTTTGATGCCTGGATACGTTTCTTCATGCTAGCACTGCCTCTGTTCCTCATCCTATATGTTGCTGCTCCTAGACCTTTCTTAAATCTAGGACGACTAAGTCTTCCAGATTTTAATCTGTAAGCATAGTAACGAATCCCCTTCTTTGGGGGTCGAGAGCTGAATAGGTTTGGTCCCATATGAGCAGCCTGATGGTGCCTGCCAAGATCAGGCAGCAAATCAAACTTCAAGCCACAAAACCTGCAAATGAACTTTCGGATACCACCAAAATTCTCAGGGTTATTTTCCACAGGAGCTGTATTTCCCAGCTCAAGTTTCTGCAGAGAATCCTCTTTCTCTTCACCCAGAGACTGATTATGCTGTTGAGCCACTTTTGACAGCCTGAATTCAGCAGGATGAACTGAGAGTACATGTAACCATAGCTCCTCAGCATTCCCAAAGTGACTTCCACAAGGAATGCACCGAAGAAGCATACACTGTTCGACAAATTGCACATGGTGTCTTTCCTGCACATGAGTTTCCAATAGTTTCCTGTTGGTAAAAGAGTCCAGGCAGATGGCACAAGCATATCCTCTGAATATCCATTGTGCTTCCTTTTTATGATTCTCAATCCAGTGGTTGCCAAGCTCTTGGTCATTAAGGAACCCCTCTGAACAAAATTTGCACTTAAATGATTTTTCATCATCATGGCTACAATCAATAGCCAATGGCAAAACTGCTGATTCCTCAATGACAGAGGAGGAAACAAGTGCATCTTCACCAGCATTGAAGCCCCATATTTTAGTGAGTCTCTCTTTTTCATTGCAAACCAACTTCAACAAGAGTTCTCCAATGCTGAAATTTTTAGATGCTTCAGACAGGGCCCACTGGAGTTGAACTTCCATAGGAACTGGGTTTCTCAGGGACAAAATACTTTTGAAAAGCTTGTAGAAAAGCTCACAAGCTTGATGCAAATGCAATTTTTGATCCAGGGAATGGCACTCCTTTAAAATATCTATGAACACTTCTTTTGTTATTATTCTACTTTTACCATTTCTCGCACGCTTAAGCCAACTTGGAATGTGTTTATTGCAGTATAATGAATAACGCTTTGGACTTTCATTACAAGAGACATTATTATCCAAAGGACCTGAACCTATGCAGTGCACCACATCTGTGCCATTATAATCCTGACTGGAATGCTCAAGCTTCTCCATTAACTTGTTCCTTCCATGGAAGGCATCTCCATCCATGACCGCAACAGGCTCTACTTGAAGGGGACTTTCAACTTCTCCTACCAATACCATATCTTTGCAGTATGTAGTTTCTGAACCTGGCATAATCTCCTCATACTTTCTCTTAAGTGTATTCTCAGGTGAATTTGAGGTATTTGTTGTATCAATCCGGGGTCTGTGTTTCTTACAGAATGAGGAACCTGGTAGAGACCGATGTTTACATCGAGTGCCAAGAACAGTGGTACCTTCACACATTGGACTATTAACAGGAGGACTTGTCTCTGCTTTAGTAGAGCTGCCAATAAAGCGAGAGGCCAAATGTACACAACAGTAAACATCACCATCATTTGCCCATCTAACACACTGTCTTCCTTTAGATTCAATAAAAGCAATGCATTGCCGATTCTTATTCCCAGGATCTATGATTTTCTTATCCACATTTTCATTTATAGGAGTATTTTGAATATTATTTGTCTGTATGAGCTCAGAGTTTCCAGCTTCAACTACAATTTCATCCCATTTATCAGCCACACTGCAAGAAGACTCTATAGGTGCAGCTCCCCCTCTAAAATCTTCCTCTTTAGAAAGCTCTGATGCTACATTAGTGGAATTTGTACAGTCTCGATTATTGAAGAACTCAGAGTCAATTTCAACCGTCATGGTATGAAGCGGAATGCTCATTTCCCCCTGGGAAGAATGTGGCTCCGCACGGCGAACTTCAAGCTTAGGCCTCTTCCTGCCAACTTGAACACTCATGGTCGAGGGACTGTTACAGCTCTTGTGCTCCATATCTCCACTACTAGATACAGGTGATTGGGATGTTGAGAACCATTTCATAACTTCATGCTTCCAGGTTTTCCACTCAGAACCTAAAGTTGCCTGCACTGGTGCATTCCAGAGAGAGTTGACTTCATTCCACTGGATAGAATCAGACAATTCCTATATCACAGGAACAAGAATCAACATAAAACACAAAAGAAGATATTAGGACAATACAATATTGGTCTATTAATCATCAAGCACTTCCTGCATCTGGATAGTGACAATCTTAAAAATAGCACACAGGTGGCAGAAGACAAGCATATATGACAATATGTAAAGAATTTTACCGAACCTATTGAAAGACATCAAAATCTAATTGGCAACAGAGACAAAAATGATTATGATTTCCTTGTTCCTGAAAATATTTTATCCACTAAACGTCGTAGAGAATTTCTCTCTTAGGCACCAAGAGAGGTGGGTAAAGCAGCACGAACCAACATACAGAGGGCAGAAGCCCAGCAACCAACAGATATACTGGAGGGTAGCAAAAAATAATTAGGTTCGGATAAACTAGGATTTGGAAATTTTTTTAGCAAGCCATTCTGCCAAAGGCAACAATGCTGCACAAACATGCCTAGCCATGGGCTGAATAGCATTGTCTTTTCATGTACAATCAAATGTATATCTAGGAAATAAGGCAACCCAACTGTCATAACTAAAGATTACTTTAGCATCAATTGGTTGGTACTAATTTGGCATCAATGGTTCGTTAAACATTCTAGAAATGCTCTGAGAAAGTAAAGAGAGAAATGAAAAGGTTCTAATCAAGAAATACGTGACTCAGGTACTTTCCCGCATCACCTCTTTCTTCATTGTTCAAAGAATCTAGATCAACAGATGGATATCTCACACACCATAATAGCATATATCAGAGAGCTAATTTGTTCTATTTTGATGTTGGCTTTGCAGTTAGTCACAGCACTTGCATATCTAGTACAGTGACAAAAGGATCCATCTAGGCTTGTTGATATGTCACGACCTAAAACCTATTCCATCTCAGTATGAACTGTCATATTTTGGTGTTTGTGAGCAGACATAATTTAGCGCATACCTCTCTCAGCAATTCAATAGATTCAGCACTTTGTGCAGCCTGACACCGCCGAACCCAAGATTGAAAAGAATGCTGCAGCCATTCAGATTTTATGTAGATTGGTAATATCATCTGTTGATAAAGAACCAATGTTACTTCATTTCAAAATGAGAGAAGGAGACAGTTCTATTTATAAGTCAATATCAACATGAGTTTTAAAATTGCCTGACTAACCCTGAGCTTTCAAAGTCCATAGAATGATACAAATCACGTCCCATTTGGTTCAAAAATATAGTCAAATAAGAATAAAAGAAACATGAAATAAACGACTGTAACTTTAGATTATTGGAAAATTTTATTGTTTTATAGTTGACACAAACATTTACATGCCAGTTACTAGTACCTGTCAGAGGCAACACATATGACAAAATGGCTAGTGAAGGAATAATAGGTCAGAAAGAGTGCATTAATAGTGAGCAATTTCAGGTCCAGACTCAACTTTCACATGTGGAAATTATCAATTGCCGTATTGCAGGAAAAGGAAAAAAACAATTCCAATTCTTATTCAGCAAACTATCAAAGGAGTAGGGGATTTACATTTTGGAGCTTCAGAAGCATTCTTCCAAGGTCAGAATAACCACTACAACGTGAAGCCTCCATTGCAAATTCCTTCCAGACCATCACATCACGAGCAGTGTCTATCAAAGCCTATAACAAGTTTGAAAGGACAAAAGAGATTATTGCAACACAAGGTGAAGACATGTTAGGATTATAATGCTTCATTAGTGTACCAAAATAAGAACAAGCAAGTATAAATAGATACCCCAGTGTGAAATTGATCAACAATATTCAGCATGCCAACAGCTAGCTTTTGCATTATAAAACGTCGTGCAACATTCAAATCTTTGACCATTTTTAGTCCAATTTTATGTGTCCTATATGCAATAGGCTCAGGGAATTCGTTGATAGATCGGACGAGTAGCATATCTGCCCAAGAGTAATTCCTGTTGTGAGGGAAAAAAATAACAAAATACTTCTTCCGATCATGGGTTGGTTTTGCTTTCAAAGTAGATAATGGCCAGTCTGCCCTTGCACATCGGATTCCTGCCTGCCACTTCCCCCTCCACTATACTCAGAAAAGTACAGAAGTACCAATGTCAAACCACATTCAATGCATATTTCAATCAGCACATAGGAAAGCTTAAAAGATGAATGGCTATAGATGCATCTTTTTTTTTTTTCCTTTGATAACTAATGAAAGAGAAGAACCTAGTAACACCCTGAAATTGACAATGTGAGAATAGCAAATCAACTGACACAGTTAGACTTAAAGAGAATTCATGCAAAAGGCATGAACCATTGTAAAATAAATACTGTATGTCCATCAAAATAATGTAAGAAAACCATAATATCTGCTGAAGGGAGACACTATCATGACAGTGAAAAAATACAAATATACACGGTTACCTTGACCCACAACGCCACAGATTCATCATGTTCCAGCCACTTGGGCTCTGAAAAGGATGACTCTCCATCCCTACAATTGGTTGGCTCACTTTCAATAGTATCCACAATTACATTATAGTTCTCAGTGGCTTCACAGGGTTCTGTACAATAATTCTGTACATTCAAATCATCATCTTCAAAATCATGAGAATCACCGGATAGTCTTTGACTCTCCACCTGACAATCAGAATATGAAGGTCCACTCTGGTGCCCTTCAGAGACAGGCAATTCATCTGCTGTCCCTTGACATTCACTGTTTCTACCTATTTGAGGCCCTTCCACCTTTAGTGACAAGTCATCAACTGCACCATCTGTCAATTCAACTTGTTTTCTACATTCAAAGCCATTAGATTCTCCATCATAAATAAAACCCGTTCCTGAATTCTGTTGAGCACAATCAGATTCTCCAACATACTGAACGCCAGAACAAGGAAGCACTTCCATAATTTACACTAAAATCTCCAGTCCCATGTAATGTGTACAAAATGATTAATTATTTCTGAGCTCATTTCCCTGTTCAAACAAAGCTCAATCCATAGAAGAATCAGAAGCATGTAAATACAAATCACCAATAACATAATAGTACACACTGATAATTGAAGCTGAAGCAACAAAAATTATATTTCTGCAGAACACATTCAGAAGTAACCATTGCATAGTGAATCAACAGATCATCTGATAGTACCACCTGAAGACAGCCTACTACATGCTAAAAATCTGTTGTCAAATGACTGAACAGACTATTGACCAAAAAGTCATTCAAGATTGAAAAAAAAATCAAGCAAAACAAAAAAAAGAGACACATTCCATGTTTCAGGTTTTAAATGCATACAGAATAAGGGATCCATCTGTTGACCCTTCAGAAAAATTTAAGCACCTTATTGTCTAACTCTGTAAGCATGCGGTTGTCCATGCACGAAATTCTATGGTAAAAAAATAATAATTGCTCGAAAATTTCAGAAGAAAATCCAGATAAACTAATTGTGATTCTCTCTATATACACAATAAGTGTAAAGAAGAAAGCAATGGTCATAGGCAAAAGAAATCATCCAATTCATTACTACTAGGTTCAAATTTGATGAAAAATCATATGCATTACTATTGAATTGATGTAAAATTTAACCAGAGCATGAAACCAACTTTGTTCCATTGCTTGTGCTGACCAAGAGGAGAATTATTATAAACTCTAATTCAGTTATTACCTTATAATGTTTGACCATATCAACTAATAGTAATCACAGAAATTGTCAACGTAATGAGTAATTATTTGCATCAATGGATTTATACAATAAACTGGAGCAATTTTAGCAAGTTCACCAGCTAAAATTTCCTTTTTCATAAATTATAACATGCATTGCTAAGTTTTCCTTTCTTTTATAGCGTATGTTGCTTATTTGTTTCACGGTATATTCAATTCAACCACTGAGCTTTTTCCTTTTAGCCAAATTATAAATAAGTTAAGAAATAAAATCAGCATACATCAGAGCCTTCAATTCTCATGGAGGATTTACAATTCAACTTGAAAGAAGATATCTATTAAACGAAGACTTTTGCTATCCAATCAGCAGCTCTATCAAGAGACCTATTGATGAAACAAATTAAAGGATTAAGAAAATGCTTAAAATCATTAGAATAATTATCATAACTACTGTTGTGAATAAAGAAAATAAAAAATACAATCTCCTTAAATACTTTGACCAAATGCAACAAAAATACTGCTGAGGTGCTCCTCAGATTTTATGACAAAAAGATCTCAAATTCAGTTTTAGCTCGTTTTGGCCAGATCATTCAGAAGAGTACTTTTGCTAAAAGTACGCTCAACCAAAATGCCAGTAAGCACTTAGTTGGATAAGATGAGTCAGAAATCCAATAAATCACAGCTTTTAAAGCCTCAGCTATTTCATCTCATGTTCATAATTTACCATTTCCTTGTAATAAACTTGGCAAACTATGCATGATCATATTTTCCTCATCAAGTAAAAGAAATATAAATGCTGAATTATCTTAAATACTAGTAATATCAGAAATATAAATATCCACTGCAAATATGTTGAATTGAGAATCTCATCAAGAAGATCATATTTTAAAATAATAAAAAAATTTTAGAATTGAATTTACTAAGATTTATTAAATGCAAATAACAACCGGCATGGCTTCCATCAAATTTTATGAAGTACTGCAAAGCTATTGCATGAAGCTTATTTATACTCTAATAGACACATGAAAGTCAATATTGTGCATTTTCATTAAAAATTCACCATCTATCATTCAATCGTTACAAATATCGCTTAGGCTACTGTAGCACCACGACAAGGGAAAACAACAATGAAGCCAAGCAAACATCACATGCAAGAAACAACTCAATAAATTACCAGTTAACAAAATATTAGACATCAAATCCTTAATAACCCACCAGAAAGCCTCTAAATTTTTGCAAGGAATATCAGTAAACCCTAATCCACTAGACCCAGAATTAAACAGAATTTCTCTTAGAACCCTACATTATAATCAATTCACCATTTAGTTTAATCACCATCCAGAACCCATGACCTGATGTATGATCAGCATGTGAAATATGCCTAACCCAGAAGGTGGGTCCGATCCCAACTCAAAAAAATATGTATACATATGTTTATTTATTTTTATATTGCAGAATTATCTTACCATGCAACAAATATATTTACCAAGAACCCAAAATTACTAACAGAAAGTCCAATTTAAAAGCAGAATCAAACATGGGTTCTCGGATTTTGCATAGAAAGTTTGTCCTTTTATAGTGTATTATGGTTTTTATTTTTTATTTTTAGGGGAGGAGCAACTACCAGCTAACTAGGTCATAAAATTGATTGCAAAAAAATAAAATAAAATGTTACATACATAAATAAATGGTCATGATGCCTAGAGGGGGAAAATAATAACAGAGGAAAGCAATGGAGAAGTAGTGTTAATGTACCTTTAAAGACTGTTGGAGATCACCTTTTTCCATGGTTGTTGTTGTGTTGATATTGCTTGTTTGGTTTTGGTTATGGCTTATGGTTTTGGGTTGGGTGCGCAAGTGAAAATTTTGTTGTATACCCTTTTTTTAAATTATTTTTGGGTTCTAAATTGCATATATATCAATACGTCTAGTGAAAGGAGATATGACGTTTTTGTGACCAGAGGGAAGAGGTGAGATGGGTAACCAAACCAACTCTGTCCCGTGGCCAAAAATTAAAAAAGAGAAGTCGAAGAAAATTGCAAAATTGGGTACTTCAAATAATGAAATTTAGACCCTTTTTTATATATAGATCATAGATGGAGAAACGAACAATTGTTGTGTAGGGTATGGGTATGGGGTCTGGTTAATGAAAATGGAAACCTAAAATTAAAGAAGAGGACCTAGAAAGACTGACTGGGTTTTTAGCAAAGACTCAGGGATCAGAAGTGCGCTTCTATTGGGTTTTTTTTTGTTTTTTAAATCTAATTTGATTTTTTTTATTGTTATTATTGTTTTCTTTTATTGGGTTTTTGAGATAGGAGTTGTTTGTTGCTGGCTTTGGAGGAGTGAGCGAGTGGTAAGAATTTGGGATTTTATGTTTCCAAGATTAGACTTCTTCGAGATATGCGACTTTCTTTGGGGTACAACTGATTTGCCATTTGGCTCTTGCAACGAAAACAGAGCGGAAAGACACGACGTCGTTTGATACTGATACTCATTGTTGAGCTGCGTTTGTATGTTATAAGTCCGGTTCTTTCTTTACTTTTTAGCCCGTATGAAGATGTCCAGCCCTACTAGATTTAGACTATTTTGGGCTCGGCCCACTTAGGCTGAAGTGGATAACAGGATAAGTCTCCAACTCCAACCAAAATTTTATATTCCTTTTATCCCGTAACAGACTCACTTTCCTTTTTCACTTATCCAAATAATGTTATTTCTTTTCTTAAAAAAATTAATGTTTATAGCCTCCTATTTCATCCCACTAATTTTATTTCTTTTCTAAACAAAGAATATTTTGCAGTTTCCTATTTCACCCATTCTTAATCAAATTTTAAAATGAATAGTTAATTAAAACTTAGATCTTCATTATTTTATTATACTTGCACGAGTTGTTCAGATCCGTATCCGTTTTAACGGTCTACAGTAAATTTGAGTAATTTCCACTCGTCTTTGAAGGCAAAAGGGCTAGCTCGGAAGGAATTTGTATTGTAGAAGATCGAACCATGACCTTCGTTATTGATTACGGGAGGGTGCAGAAAATTATGTGAATATATATATATATAAAGAAAAATTATCATAAAAATTATTGCAAATAGTAGCTTCTCTTTGATTGAATTAGAGAGATAAGTTTGATTAAGTATGTGAAAATGGATGTGTATGTCAATTTAATTCTATTGTCATAGCATGAAAAAATATATACAATTACAAAAATCTTCTAATGAAAAAAAGAGGTCTAGAGGTGAATGATTTTGAAGCATTAATTAAAGATAAATAATTGGCAATTTGCAAAGTTGGATGCATTTTGATTCTTTTAATGTACCTAAACCTCTCTTTGCTTCCCTTTTCCTTTATAATGCAAACAAAACAAGCATGGAATGAGGTGGCAAATTAAAGGAAGATAAGGTCTTCTTCACTTTAACATCATTTACTCTGTGTTTCAATGGAGACTTTTCTCCAAGTTAGCAATCCTTTTATTCTTTTTCTGCAACCCCTTTACACTATTAACTTTATTTGAGGAAGTCAAATCTATAATTCTATACATACAAGAAAGAGAGATATCTACTTTAAAAGGGTTGAAATTGAAAATTACGTGACAGATACTCAATTATTAAGACTAATTAACTTCTAATAATCTGATTATATGAATCATTTAATTGATTTTTGCAAAAAAAAGATTTGATATATATGTAGTTCTAACTAAAAAATGATTCTTAATCTTACCTACTACTTAAAAAAAAGGAATGGCAGTGCTTTGCATGGATGTTTGGCAGAAAGGAAATGGCTAAAAAGGAGCAAATTTTCTTTTTCTTTTAAAATTGAATGATGGATAGTACTTTAGTTAAGTTGGAGAGAGGAGATTAAAAGCTAAAGCATTTATAAAAATTTGGTTGTCAATCTTTCTTGCACTTGAATGGGAAAAAAGGCTTTATCTTTTCTCAAAATTCAACCTATCAGCTGAGTCCTACTTCATAATTTCATTTCATTTTTTTTATTTTTTAATGGAGTATTTTTTTTTTTTCTCTTTTGGCAACAAAACACATCTTTGCCCACTAATTTTGTAGTTTAATGCTTAATTACAGTACAATGACCATGTAAAGAATTGTGATTAATTAGTAGGTGAAGAATGCTTTAGTTAGTCCAACTTTTGTTTCTTTAGTCAAATAAATTTAAGTTAATAATGTGGTCAAAACTCAAAAGGAGATGATAATTAAGAATTTAGGATATTACCAAAATATAGTGTTTTATTCTTAACATTGTAATGCAATCACTATTAGATAAATAGAGTAAATTTTTTTATTTATTGAGAGACCCAACGAGTCGAAATAACACTACATTTCACTAAATTAATGAAAACTCTCGTGATCAAAACGATCCGAATTCAAAACCTCTCACTCTTCAAATAAATGAGAAGATCAAGCACGCCACAGCTTGATTTGCGATAAATATAATATATTAACAATTTAGGATTGGAATACTCCTCTTCTTATAAATGTCCAATGATAAATTTGTTAAAAAGGGGAAAAAATAAAAAAAAAAAAAAACAAGAGAGAGGGAGATACGTAGTGCTTTAGATGGCAATGCACATGAAAGATAAAGGATTTATAGCAAAAAGAGGATAGAGACAATTATGGCTAGTGCCATGCATGCCCACTTGATTTAATTTATTAGCATATCATTGATTTAAAGCATTAAACTTTAACAAATTAATTAATAAATTTGAATCTGCAGCTAAGCTAATCATCCATTTTCTTATGAAGTTGGGACCATTTTAATTAGAGGGTTTTTTTTTTTAAAAAAAAAAAAAAGGAAAAGTGGAGAAGTGGGGACAGAGATAGAGGAGATTAGAGATGCCTTTTGCTGGTTATGATTGGCATTGACTCCTTGTCCAAATGTTTTTGGAAAGTTCACTTTTTCTGTCCCAATTGTGGGATTCTACACTACACCTTCTATCTTACACATCAACCTTATAACCCTCTCCCTTTTTTCCCACCATCACTACACTAGAGAACATTTTTTCTGGATTTTTGTGACCAACTCAAGCCATTTTGCTTGCTTTATTAGTCCCCACTAGTATATTGTAATGGTTGCATCAGAAGTTTCAGATCACCAAACATCTATTCTGAAATTTCTGATGCACATTTTCCTTTCCGTAGAGGAAGGAGAATAAAAGTGACTCGGTGTATCAAATATTCTGTATTTGTAGGATCGGAAAAGGATTTAAAATGGAGTAATTTTACCATTACACTAAGTCTATAGTCGAGATTAGTACCATAGAGGAAAAAAAATCGTTAAAAAGCACGATTATGTTTTTATTAAAGCAATTCAAAATTAGTAACAAGATTAGATTCAAATATTGTCATGTTACCAATACAAAACAAAAGCATTGCATGCAAAAAAAACAAGAGTGAGCGAGTTGCGCTTTCTTTAGAATCTACGTTTTGGAATTTTACAAGCTTCCTTTGAACTTCATCCAATTTCTATAGTCATTTCTAATTTGTCTTCTTTTACAATTTCAGTTGAAGATTGTGCATGATTTCTTGAGAACTGAAATTGCAGGAGCTTGGAACCTGCAGATTCAAGCTGTTGCCCTACTTCGAGACCTCTGATTTTCAAATCTTTCTTTGAATTTACTGTCTTTTAAGTGAATTAGTTCAAGTTATTCTCAGTACTGGAGATAATAAACATGTCAGCCTCCAATACGGGATTCAGTCTTAATCATCAAAATTTGTACAGACACATGGGTATCTAAACCTAATCTTGTGTCTACAACATGACAAATTTTCAAGAAAAAAAAAAAAGAAGTTCTATATGGAACTCTGAGTGTGTATTAGCTAGATAAAGTCAATAGAGGATGTTATTTTTTGTAATCCACAATTAAAAGAATATAATTAATGCAACTAAAAAATTTCATAAATCTATGAAGTATGTCTGTCAGATTCCTTAAAAAATTGATACCCACTTGAAAAATTGGACAGATTAATATATTTTTATTAATATTAGCTTTGAGAACCTACCAAATTTTGGCTCGTATAAAATTAGGATAATAAGATAAAATAGAAGTTTCATTTGTTTATTTATTGGAACCAGAAAATTTCAAGTTCTGATAACGGAGCTTAAACTATCAGATGTGTCCAAGAAAACCAATCTGACTCTTTCTTGATCCTCCAAATGCAGAAACAGAATCACTAGCTTGCAAAGACAATATTAAAAGTTAAAACCATATGATTCCAACTGCTACATATATTACTTAAATGCAAGGTTGTTTCTCATTTCAAGTTATCTTACCATTTTAATGTTATTATAACAATATTTACCATCATCCATTACTACAAATTCCAAAAAGTGATCAATATAAGTTAAAATGTACCGTTTATGTATACATAAAATTTAAGTAATTAGATTGTCTTATTGAAAAAGATACAGTTGATATATTTGTTTTTGTCCCAATTTGGATCAGAGAAGATGTTTAGAGCCAATGATATTTAAGATCAGGCTTCTATGGAGCTCTCTCACATAGAATATTGTTAAATCACATATGAAAATATCTGCTCCAAAAACACAAATTTAGCCCATGTAACTTTACGCAGGATGAATTCAACCTTTTAACTAATAAAATTACATTTATCAATTAAATTTATGAAATTTACACCTATTAAATATAATATTACATATATTTTAATTATAACATTAAACAAAATATATGTGAGAGTTCTACGTAAATATCATACCGATACGAGTGTAAAAACACTAAATAAAATATCTATATTGCAAATTTGATATGGGTAAGAATTGATCCCGATTACCATCAATAGAGCATTGCCTAAGTGACTATATTTTCAATATTTTAAACCATCCTAGTCATAGACTCTATGTGGTTCTTGATGAACTCTTGTGGTTATACTGAGCTTTTGGATCTTCTTGCAATCTCAACAAAAAAAAGTTCCTAAATAAACAATCACAAAATGGGAAGTTTTTCAAGAAACTCTCTCTCTCTCTCTCTCTCTCTCTCCACAGCTGCAGAGAGAAAAGAAACTTTCTTTTTATTTAGTAGGTGAATATGGCGACAAAAAGAGAGACCTGAGTGACCACACTCACACGCATTTACCTTTTCTTTTTATATCGATATTGATAAAGGTCAAGAACCCAAAAGGTACTATTTTATTTTAGGGATTCTTTGACAAACGTTAGTTTATTGAATACTGAAGGACAATGTAGGGCATCTAACCTAAAACCCATCAACCCTAATTTTATCAAAGGAGAGATTTAGACAAAGAGAAACCCCACAAAACTTCATATCCTTTTAAGCATCCAATGTCTCCTTTATACCTCACCTTTCATCCCTTTTGAGGTGAGAGCTTTGCCTTTTCTTGTTGCCTTAAAATCTTTTAGCAACTTACTCTTGGACATGACCATTTCTTGTTTAATGCTTTAAATCTGTTATATTTGGATGGACTCACTTAAGCAACTTTTGGATTATAGTGGAGTATTATTCTCTCCCCTTGTGTCATCAAATATGTTTCTTGAGAAACAAAAGAATTAATAAATTTTAAAACGCAAATTATCTCTTAATTTTTTTCATTTTTTTATATGAATATTGAAAGTAAAAAGTTTCATATTTAAATCGACCATAAAGATTTTTATCGAATAAATTTATAAATTACTATTACTTTTTTTATAAAATTATAATATTATTTTAATTCGTGTTGCCTCCCGCGTGTTAAGAAAAATAACGAAACAAATCGATTTTTCGTTTAGTTAATAAATGAAGCCCTAATTCAATGATTAGGTAGAAATCAATGTCTCATCACAATCAATAATTTGACACTGTGCTCTTGTACTAATTAAAGTACTAGCAAGTGTTACTTTCATAGGTGCTATTAAGCTATAGTTGGTAATACAGACAATTAAGCAAAGTGAATTAGTCAAATCAAAGTTAATATTTGTTACAAGGAATTGAACCTTTTTGACTTTAGAAACTTTGTCTAGAAAAGGAACATCCAAAGTAAAAATTTGGTTGGTTGGTCCAACAATTTTATGATTTGCTATGTTCCATTTATTGAAAACAAGAATTGCCTATTACAAACAAAATATGGTACCATATTTATTGTAATTATTCTGCATAATTAGAAATTACCCATCTGTCGATATAAAAAGAAAATAGAAAGTACAGTTTTAAAATCGGCTTGATGTCCATAAGGTAAGATTCCAATTGGTTTGATTTTGCCTAGTTCAAAATCGGTTTGATTATAGTTACAAATCGGAACCTTAGCCAGGGGGCTACAAGATAGGACTGTAGAGGACAAGGGAGGAGGGACGGTCACCAAACCTCACTTGCTTAACAACAAGAGAAGAGAATGTGCAAATTTGGCCTTAGATAGAGACTATTATTTTATTATATTATGCACTTACAGTTAGAGCCAGTATTTATCTTCCTACCATCAGCCTCCTTTGTACATCGGGATCCCTCTGGGCTCTGGCTGAAAGAAAAATATTCACTTTTTACTCATTTTGACATTTAGAGGGTCTACTCTTCTCAGTAGCATAACTTTGTTAACTTTCTTCTTCAATTAAAGCCCACGAGCTGGTTTTGAATCTTTTAATGCACAAATAAAGCTCTCCCCATTACAAAAGCTTGACTAAGCTTAGTCCCTTCAAAGTGAAGATTCACTTAGTCAAAAGCCTAAAGTTCTTATCTTTACTTGGGCATTTATGTTAATAAGTAGAACCCTTTCAGCCTCTGCCATGTTCTGACTCTGTTAGCTGCAAATGATGACTTTGTGGGTACTTCCTGGAACCACTGGATTGGTAAAATACATTGAGAAGAGTAAAGTTTTTAGAGCCTAATTGGTACTCTTGTGAACCCATTTGGTTTTTTTGGACTAGTGGGTCTACTACTCTGGTTAATCTGTCAAGAAACCATCTGTGTATCATTTGTTCTTTTTCTGGTGTGTAATGGTAGCTGTTTTTAGCTTTGTTTTCACTTTCTTTGCTAGTTTGAAATTTTTGTTTTGTCTTACTGAAGTTTTGCTCTTTCTTGGAATGTGTATCTGTTTTCATAGATGTGGTTTGAAGGGGGTGGAGACAGTAAAATGTTGGGACTGAGAGTGACTTCCAGACACAAACGTTCAAAGAGGTAGCTACTCAGTCCTCTGTTACTTTGCAATTACTGTTATCTTCATGCTTATTTCAGTCCATTTCTTGTTTATGTTTACTTGATGGGGTTTTCCCTAACTGGAATTACTTCTATGTTGGTTTTATTTGATTAACATGGAAATTTGGGCATTCATACTTGCAGCTGCACAATCTTGTATTTTACTAGTAACTACAATGCAAGTGCAATTATATAAACTTCCCTTACTTTGGATTTACTCTTGTTATTTCAGTTGGTCTCTATTTACCATCTAGATCAAACTTGAATAATTTGTGACCCAGATGAAATTGAGAGCTTCAAGAAAGAGTAGCAATGGGGAAATTCTTTTAGTAGTCAAAAACCTCTTGAAATAAAAGAAAAAAGAGGCTTTTAGTCATGATATCTCCAATGTTCTCTGCTTATAATTTGGGGAGCTTTCTTTGCGGTTTCTTCTCAAATTTCCCCAAGTTCTTCACTGATAAAGTTTGTGATTAATAAGTAATTGATGTTGTTGAAAGTAACTGAAGAATTAGATTGTTTTACCATGAGTCTTGGGAAAATAATTTCTAAGTGGACCTCTAGAATACGGTAACTCTAGATATATCTGGTCTTTTTTTTTTTTTTCCTTTTCTAATAGAAGAAAAAAGTCAGCAATTTAAAGTATATGAAGAAGGATTTAGTTACAGAAATTCAATGCCTTTATTCTCCAATTAAGAGCCACTTCATCTAAGCCTTTTCTGTTCGTGCTATGGCAGCTTCCCCGATAAGAAAAGAGTCGAGGAAGATGGAGCAGATAGTTCTTTTGAAGTATCACACCGCATAAAGCTGGTAAGACTACTACCTTCCCCTTTTTTTTCTTGAAAAATTGAAAAAGAATTTTTTTTCTAAAAGGTTGTTAGAGAACTAATACCAGGAATTTCTCATTATTATGCATTGTTCGAGTTTCTGGTTCTCCTTTCCCATGTTATGTAAAGACCTTGTGCCCTAAGCCAGCAATTCATTATTGAGTAATGATCCCTTGTGCTCTTATTTTATCATTATTATATTCCAGACCCTCTTCTCCTTTGCTATTATTTTTATCTGTTTGCTTAGGTGTTGGGTGGGTGAAGTTGTGAATGATAATCTTAAATCTTTGTATCAAATCTCCCATATGGCCCTAAATAGAGTTGAATGGAATAAATTATTCTTGTAAGTTCAGTAGAATAATGATTTTAATTAATCCCCATAGATGGAGCTCGTTTTATTACTCCTTGTATGATCAACCAATTGACGTAGTGGATACTCATTCAGAATGAACAATCTTAGAACAAATTCGATGTTATATGATTTATGGTAATGATCTGATGATAGGACATGGGGCAATTGAAGGACTCTGTCAAAACCAAGAAGAAACAATCTCCCAAGAAGGAAGTTCAAGTTTCTTTGAAGGAAGAGGTGTGAAGCTAGCTTCTCCATATTGGAAACTACAGGCTATTTAGGTGTTCTCTCACTGCAAATATTTTTGTTAGTTACATGTTATATCTAATACTTTGCTTGTAGATTCTACAGCTGGAGAAAAGATTACAAAATCAGTTTGAAGTTCGTCGTGCTCTGGAAAAAGCATTGGGTTATAGGACTTTGTCGCATGATAACACGTCTGACATTTCAATGCCTAAGGTAACTGCTTCTCATTTTCATTTGATGGAAACATAAACAGTTTATTGCATACATGACTACGCTACCATCATGGTAGTTGTATTTTCCAGTAGCTCTAGAGTAAATGTCACAACCAAGGTTTCTGATTTCCTCCCTGCTTGTTTGTTTTTCTAACTCCAGTCAGCCATGGAATTAATAAAGGAAATCGCAGTGTTAGAGTTGGAAGTTGTGTATTTGGAACAATATCTTCTCTCCTTATACCGGAAAGCTTTTGATCAACAAAGATCCTCATTTTCTCCACCTAGCAAGGATGAAGTACCAAAATCACCAGTGACTAGCCCCGGAGGGAGGAGAATCCTGGATGTTTCTGGGCCTGATATAACATCAAGGAGAGAAATTTCAGCTACTCAATCTGGTAGTCTGCTCCATGATAATCCATGGAGGGACTCAAGTGGTATTGGGGGAGAAGATAAGCTATTAGATTCTGGTGTTCATCGCTGTCACTCTTCACTATCGCAACGTTCAGCATTTCCAACTAGAACCTCTCCTCAAGCAGAGTCTTTTGGAAGAGCTGTACGTGCCTGCCATTCCCAGCCATTGTCCATGATGGAGGTAACTCAATTTATATTTCATTAATGTTTCCGATTTTTTCTTTTTGGGGTTTAGACTCCCCACAATTTCCATGGATTTTGACCACATCAAAACATGATTTAAGAATCGATTTCCAGAACTAAATGCGAGAAAATATTGTGTGCTCAGCAATTTTTTCCGTTTCATCTTTTCCTTCTTGCCATTGGCAATCTGTTTCCATGTTGAGGCAGAACAAAAACTAATTTAAGGGGATTATATAAAAAGCTTGGTCACCCTCACTTAATTGGATTATAACCCGTGATGACTTCTATGCAGTATGCTCAGAATGAAACGAACCTAATCAGTTTGGCTGAGCATCTTGGAACACGCATTTCTGATCATGTTCCAGAGACACCTAACAAGCTTTCAGAGGATATGGTCAAGTGCATGTCAGCTATATATTGCAAGCTTTCAGATCCACCTTTGACACATAATGGCCTTTCATCTCCTAGTTCATCTTTGTCATCAATGAGTGTATATTCCCCACGAGATCAATGTGATATGTGGAGTCCAGGATTCAGAAATAATTCATCATTTGATGTACGGCTAGATAACCCTTTCCTTGTCGAAGGACTGAAAGAATTTAGTGGACCATACAGTACAATGGTTGAAGTGCCATGGATTTATAGAGATAGTCAAAAGTTGGGAGATGTTGAACACTTGCTGCAAAATTTCAGGTGAGCCATTTAGTCTTTATCCAAGAACTTATTGATAAAGTAGGTACTAAGTGATGGGTGCATGTTTGCTATTTCAAATTCTTTACAAGCCTATTAAGGTATTCTGTTTCAGGTCACTCATCTGTCAATTGGAAGAGGTTGATCCTAGGAGGCTGAAACATGAGGAGAAGATGGCTTTCTGGATCAATATACACAATGCATTAGTGATGCATGTAATGGTTCTTGTCAATAGAATTTTTTTTAAGTGTTGATTTCTTAACACAGCTTCAATTTCTGTTGTGGGTGGAATTGGAACATAATCTTTTCTGTTCCTATAGGCATTTCTGGCTTACGGGATTCCACAGAGCAATGTAAAGAGAGTTTTTCTGCTCTTGAAGGTAAGAAGACTTTCATTAGTCTTCTATAAGGAGGAATTTGATTCCTTCGTATTTTCTTTTCGTTAAAGTTTTGCTCTGTGCAGGCTGCTTACAATGTTGGGGGTCATACAATCAGTGCAGACACGATACAGAATTCTATACTTGGATGTCGGATGTCTCGACCAGGACAGGTGGATCTCTAGCCTTGCGTTTATCTTGAAAATTAAGATATATTTGCATGTATAAATATATATTTTATTTGTATTATTATTATACATGCATAATGTATTCCCCGATATATTATGATTTGCTTGATTTTAGTTATGTATAAGCTGATAAAGGTTGCTTTTGATTGTAGTGGCTACGAATATTAATTCCATCAAAATCAAAATTCAAGACAGGGGATGAACGGCAAGCATATGCAATCGATTATCCAGAACCCCTTTTGCACTTTGCACTCTGTTCTGGAAGCCATTCTGATCCTTCGGTACAAAATCCTTGATCTGCTTTATATCTTTATTTTTTCGAAAGAGTAGGAGTACATACAAGTGTGTTGGATGAATCAGCTTGGAAAATTTTCTCCTTGTAGGCAAAAAATGTCATCTGAATCACCAAACTAAGTCCTTACATATTGGGCACCTTTTTTCTTTTTTTAAGTTTCTCTTATCAAACGGGATTTATATCAATTTGTAATCTTCTCTCATAGGTTCGTGTCTACACACCGAAGAAAGTATTTCAAGAACTTGAAGTTGCGAAAGAAGAGTATATCCGAGCTACATTTGGGGTACGCAAGGATCAAAAGATCTTACTCCCCAAGGTTGTAGAATCTTTCGCGAAGGATTCAGGTTTGTGTCAGGCTGGTGTTATTGAAATGATCCAACACTCATTGCCTGAATCTCTAAGGAGGTGTATTAAGAAAAGTCAGCTAGGAAAACCTCGTAAGATCATCGAATGGGTTCCTCACAATTTCACTTTTCGGTATTTAATATCTAAAGAGCTTGTAAGATGATTGCTTACTTGCATGCATCCAATAGGTTTTAACATGAGTTTGTCACATTTGCATTTTCTCGAGGATTTTTCACATTTTGAGATTCTATAATTTCCTTGTACAAAGTAGAGGATGAAGTAAAAGAAAAAGAAATGTTAGAATAGAACAATGCTTTCTTTTAGTTTGTATAATGTAATCTCCAGTCTTCTTCTATGCTGTGTCACGGAAGTATTTTTTGATTTCTGTAATGCTGGACAAGAATGAACTTGTGTATTGATCTTTGTAAATAAATTTTGTATGTTCATTCTTTTTATTTTCTCAACTCTATATTTTACTTGTTTATAAAAAACTTCTGTAGGCAACAATTGTAACATATGCATTATCTCATATATAAGCAGAAGTGTTAACTTGTGACAATAATATGTTTTGCGTCTGTGGTTAACCACCTGAAGGATCTTTGACAGTTACATATAACTTCAAATCAACAAAACCACACTTTCCTCAAACTGACCCTTGCATTACATGCTTTCCTCAAACTGACCCTTGCATTACATGCTTGTCTCCACCTGAACCAGAACCTTTAACCATCAATATAACAGCTCCAGTTGGCAGTTGGATGTCCCTATGAATTTATGAAAATCTCAAACTTTGGAGGTTCAAATTTGTCGGTGGCTAGTGACAAAAAAAAAATATTTTCAAAATAGAGAAGCTTTCTTTTCACTGATTTGTCCTTACAGACCAATTGTGAGAACTGTGTTAGTGCTGCTATAGATCCTAATCTGATCAGTAATTGTCTGCTTCTGTAGATTTCACCACAGCAATCCTGTCTGGAATATATTCTGGGTTTGTAAGCAAAATTGTAGAGAGAAAATGAGAAAATAAAGATTTAAACTAAAGCACAAAACTAAAACCCAAGATTTTAAATCACAAAAGCATTTCATATTAGAAATCCATTTGACAGAACCCAAAAAAAAAAAAAAAGATTAACAATGCTACAACTTTCTCTAATATGGGCTCTCCCCTATAATATTACCAGGTGGATTATAGAAACAAATAGTTAAGCTAGATTGTTCTTTCACACATGAAGCTTGAGCACACCCCAACTCCAATGACTTCTTCCATACAACTTGAGTGTAAACACCACACTGGTGATTTGATACACAGGAATTATCAGTATGGTTATAGTAAATCTTCTGTTGAACCCAATGATCAACAGCCATTAATGGAGTCACAGCCACGCCACTAGCCCATAATTGGTTTCCACCATACTTGCTGTTGGTTAAGTTTGCAAATTGGCAACCCATTTTGATTCTTTGGTACCTTGCTACTCTGCTGGTGGCATTGGCTAGCATCTCACTCCATTTTAGTGGCCCAACCCCAACTGCTGCTCTTGCCTGGTTGTGTGCTTGTAGGAACTCTCTGGCTGCAGTTGGTAGGGCTGCTGGGACTGGTGCACCACCTGAATTTGGCGCTGCTGCCCCATAGGACAAGCCATGGCAGATGGCTAGAGCTAGAAGAGGAAGCAAAGCAGAGACCATTTCTTGAGGTGGGTTTCTATAAGATTAAACAAATTAGATTGTTAGTTGACAATCCAATGATTTATAGAGGCTGGCTCCATAGTGGGGTGAGTGTGTGTGGAGATTTGGAATTATTAGGTACATGTCCTATTTACTACTTGAATATACTTCAAATATGTCTGCTCAGAATTTAATACGGTGGGAAAATATCGTACCATTTGGCTATATTTGAATTAACTTTGAATGTGTATATAGAAACCATTAAAGATGAGACTAAATATAAAAATGAGACTATCTAAGAATGATGATAAGGGTTCCGATCTCTAACGTTAATAACATCTTTATAGTATTATAAAATATTCATATCGTTCCAAAATTAAGTAATTTTTTGGATAACAATTCTATTTTAGAATATAAATAGTTTTGAATATTTTAAAGATTAATAAATGATAATTTTCTAATGTTATCCTTATTTATAATACTAGACACTATAATTACCTTTCAAGTTACTTGATTTTGAAAAAAAGAGTAATTTGATCGAATTACTCTTTAATTTGTTATAATTTAAGAGAATTAATCGCTTTCTTAATTTCTGTACAAAAACTTTAAACCACTTATATTTTAGGACATAGGAAATAATTATTAAGTAGCATATCTAATTATATAATTTAAATTGAATTAACAAGTTTAATTTTTTTTTTATTTTTTTGAAAGAGAACAAGTTTAATAGTTGGTTCAGAATAGTTGAAAGCATAAAAAGATTGAAAATCCTTGGAAATATTATGAATTGAAGGAGGGAGGGCATTAAAATATTGAGGTGGGTGATTGAGTTGATTAGGAGTTAAAGGAGATAGGGACAAAGTGCCACCCAAAATGGGGTAGAGGTACAGAGGATTATGGAATTTGATACTTCGGAATTGTTTATAGGGCAAGTGCATCAGAAAAAATCTGTTAGATATATTAATTATGCGTTGGCTTCGAGCTTGCACGTGACCCGGTTGACTTTGATCTGTAGAACCCATGTGATTTGCATTATTTGGAGATGAAATCAAGGCAGGATCGATATTACCATTCTCTCCTTTATTTTTCATTTTAACTTATTTATTTTAATCTAATAAGTAAAGTTAAGGATTAATTTGTTTGTAGACAAATTTACAATGGTCACGAGAAAAAACATTAACTGTCATTTACTTTAGCAAACCCGTGAAAGAATTGGACCAAAGCTCATTATAATGCTTGTACTTCTTTGGTCCAACACATTAATAAAGTTTGGTTTTAACAATGGAACCAAATTGATTGATCGGATCAATAATTCCAACATTGATGCTTAATTACCAAAATACTTATCCTATAATTAACAATTATTTATTAAATTAATAAAATAATATCTTAAAAATTAATAAAATAGTACTATAAAAATTATAATTTAATTCTAAAAATATCAAAAAGATTGTAATACACAAATTTTATTATATTTGTCGGGAATGATAAGTGACTTTAAAATTGTTGTATTTATTATGATGTTGAATATATAATATTTGATATCGATGATGAATAATTTTAAAATTATATTGATATTAATAATTAATAATTTGAAAAATACTTCCATACTTATAATTTTATCATTTTCGTCACTATAATATTTTTTTTATAGATAATTTTAAAAATATAAAATAAAAAACTAGGTTGAAAAAAATAAAACTAGTTCCACTGCAATTCAATCATAAAATCAGTTTAATATATTCGGTCAAATTTTAAAAACATTTCTTGTGCGTGACATGATTGGTAGCATTACTATGTATTACTCTACTGCTAATAATTAATGGGTTTCCGCTGCCATATGTAACGGGCAATCAACGCAAGTAATGTTAGGCCCAGGCCCAGCCATAGATCAAAGAATAATTCTAAGAACACTTTCGTTTTCCCTTTTCTGACCCTCAACGGATTTTACCTTTCGGCCTTTTGGACATGTTGGGCTGCCCATCCAACTGCTTTAGAACAATTCGTGTTTGTTTGTTTTTTTATTTATTTATTTTTAGTTTCTAAAAAAACAGATGAATTTTGTAATAATGAAAATGAAATCATTGCTAGTAATTGATAGCATAACAGAAACAACAAAAATAATTTGAATAGCTCTCCTTCTTTAGCTTCCAAAAACAGAAAGAAAAGAAAAGAAAATGTGAACACATTAACATCCAATGAATACAAAAATTGTATAAAAGATGATATATAACGGAAAAACGCGTCTTTCGCCTGCAAGGCTGCAACTTCTTACACGTCTCTTTCTAGTTTCTACACTTCCACGGCCATAAATTTTCCACCGGAAAAAGTGAAACTCTAACGTATCCATGACTTTCAGACACCGGAAAACTGGCAAGGCCAAGGGCAGAGCTTGCCTTGACAGCTAGACTACACAAGTGAGGAAGAGAGAGGGGTTTGTGAGCTTGACATTGTGGCAAAAGAAAGTAAATTTGATCAAGTTGCAATTCTTCCTCTTCTGGCACGTGAGGGATGCACATACCTAAATACATAGATTCTGAGCTACAAAGGAAGCTGTCTGGATTCTTTGCTGTAATATCACCAGCTTTGATTGGCTGCTTCAGCTCCTGTAATTTCCCATCATTGTCGATGATCTTGATCGTTGATGATGATGGTGATCTTGATCTTATTTCGCTTTGAGAAGAAGCACATGCACCCATTTTATGTTCTTGTTGCTGTTCTAATATTTGTGTCCTGTCTTGACAAAGGGAAGAGAGGAAGGTTCGGTTTTGAGAGTCAAAAATGGGTTGGATTTTCATGCTCCATTTTTTTTAAGGAAAATGACTTATTAAATAACTTTTTTTCCATTGTTTAATTGTAATAATGAAAATTAGTTAAAAATATTAAAGTATTTATCTCATAAGACCATAAATATATTAAGAATAATAGAAATTATATAATTTTAAAATTTTAGTGTTAAATATGAAAAGAATGAAAAAAATATAAATTATGAAAGCCGTCGGCGGCCGGTGGTGGTAGCCGGTAGTTGTGGTCGGTGGTAAATGGTGACTAGTGGTAGTAATTATGATGATCAATAAATTAAAAAAATGGATTTATAAGGTTTACCAATGTCTAGAAAATGTTTTACTCTCTCGAAAATTAGAAATTGTTTTCCTTATAAAATGACTTAACTTTCCTTTGACTATGAAAATATTTTCCGTTGAATTATTTTTTTGAGCGCCCCAAACAACGGAAAATTATAGAAAATATTTTCCTGCAAGTTATTTTACGGAAGCAAATGGAGCTTTAGAATCACTTCAAAAGTAATTTTAAGAGCATCTACAATCTTAATGTTAATATGGATTTCTCTATTTAATTGCCACATAAATAGAAAATTTTTTTTCAAAAAATGCTTTTTAATGGTAATATCCATTTGCTGTTAAGTTGATGTGTAAAAATAAAATAAAATAAACACTTTTTATTTTTAGAGAATTGGTTTGTACATTAAATTGTGAACGTAGAAAAGAAAAGAAGAAATAGGATACAAGCTAGTTCAAAAACTAAATGCTAAATACTAAAAGCTAAACGCTAAATGTTAAATATTATAAATGATAGAGATAGAGTTTTGATAGTCAAAACACTAAAAGGTAATTCAAAAGCTATCGGGGAATATAGTTTACGTACGAAAATTGCATTAATTAATTTAATTTCCTTTTTCCTTCATTAATTATTTCCATTAATATTTTCATGCTTCTATTTGATAAACTCATTAATTGTACTCCACTTAAAAAAAAGAACTTGTCAATTTGCAGTCTTCGTGCCCCTTGAAACTGGTACATTAAACCTATAGAAATTAAAGTAAAGATTTGTTTTGAAAATTAATTAGTCACTATTTACTAGAAATAATATGGAAATAAAATTTTTATTACACTTTGTAAAAGTTATGAATCAAAATAAAAAAAAAAAATTAATATGTATTTTCATGGATTAAAATGAAAAATATTGGGAAAAAAGGATAAAAATCTAATTAATATGTAAAGCTAGAAACAAGTTTGTATATGACAATTTCTTTTATTGGTGATGGGGGAATCCAAAATGCAATTATTTATGTAAAAAAAAGGAAAAAAAATATTAATAGAAAATAAAGAAAAAATAGTCAATTAAGAAACTAAATGTGATTTTGTTCATTTTACAAGCATTGAGGGGTCATACGACAAAGCCAAAGTAATATATGTATATATATATATAAAACAATTGTAGATGGTCATTTTCCTTATTGCCATTATCATCTTTTGTATTTCTACCTACCTTATGCTATCAATAGCCTCACTTTTTGAAATGAAATTTAGATTAATAACAAATAAGATTCCTAACAAGCACCCAAGTCGAATTTATTTATAGCTTTTATTTAATCATGTGCCATTAGTTTAAAGTGAAATCCATTAAATTATTAATCTATTTTGCTACTACTATTATTTAAATATTGCATGTATTCCACTTTTGGAACCTTTCTTACACTCAAAGCTACATCCTTTTGAAATTTATGCAAACTAGCTATTATTTTAATTTTTTTTTAATGTAAATCAATTGTATCTGATAATCCTATCGTTAGAGATCACTTAATCCGGTTTGAGGCCTAATCACAGTTAAGACTTTTCACTCATCTCTGTAGATGCATTTAATCGGAGGCATTGCCATATATCCAGCATACATTGCCATATATCCAGCATGCATTGCCAAATGGACCACAACCCATTGGTAGCTTATTATTTTAATTTAGTTGAATCTATATATATATATATATATATAAAGAATATCAATGTTTTTCTTTTGAGTATTAGATAGGAGAATTTTGAACTTCAATGATCAAAACATGCATTTTTTATTTACGTAGATAATTTTATTTAATCAACAAGGCTTAAATTTTGAGTATTTGATAGCCAAACTAGAAGGAAAGCATTTATTTGTGAATTTGTAAAAATTTAATAAATTTTGAACCCTAACTAAGATTAGGGTTTTTGTTTTTTCCAATTAAGATTAGGGTTTGCTATTGGTGGTCTTAGGTAAATCTTTTCTTGGATACATGCAGGTTATTATTGTTAATTTTGTACTTCAGTATAAGAATTCAATAAGACATGCCTTATTTATTTATTTTTTGAAAAAAAAAAAGACATACTTTAATTAGAGAACTCAATAAATAAATAAATAAGTTATCCTTTTCCCTTTACAAGATCTCTATGATACACAAAATATGCAAGAAAGTTCATTTGGTGAATATATAAGAGCACAACTTTCAAGTCACGTTATTGCTTCTTACGTGCAAGTGAAACAGGACCACTAGAAATTAATGATGATAAAGAGAATATTGTTTTTTTTTTAAAATTTTAAATACAATGTAGATATCAGGTACCATTTTAATCCGGCTCAAGGCCTAGACACAGTTAAGACTCTTCGCTCCTCCCTGCAGCTTGCGGGTGTGGTTAGTAAGAATTAAACCGGATGGTTCTTCCTACATGTTCAATCTGTGTTGCCAATTGAGCCACAATCCGTAGGTTTTCTTAATTTTTTTTTTTATATAATCCAAAGTATAACATCTCAGCTCGATGGAATCTTAGAGCATAAAATTTTTTGTCCTTTCAACAAAGTGCGCTTCTCAGGATCGAACTTATATTTTCACTTTTACGTGGATTATGATCGTTTATTACTCCAACTAAAATCTTATCGGTAAGACTGCAATTTTTCTTTCTTATTCATAGAACAACATTATTCAAAAGGAATTTTTTTTTTAAAAAAAATTTCAGTTTATCGTCTTTCTAAATATTGGTGGCCATCACTTTCCATTACTTATAGATTCATAACCATCAAAATCTTATTGAGAATAGTAAATAGGAACCGACAAGCTTCCTTATAAGAGAAAAATCCATGGAGATAGAGGGAAGGGAAATGCCTAAAGGTCCTTTTACATAGAATAAAGAACACAACAAAAGCTGATTATTCAACTATATGTGAGTGCTAGTAAGCTAATAAAAACAATTGGGATACATCAAATATTTAAAAATACTTTGTTATTTAGAAAGTTGACTCACTATACATAATTAATTAAATACTATCTTTTGCATTTATAAATATATAAATTAAGCTTTTTTTTTTTTCTATCTTTCTTATATTATAACATAAAAAGATACATACAAATATATTTCAACTTCCTTATTGGACACACAAATAAATGATTTGGAAAAAAAAAAAAAAAAAAAAAACCCATCTTTTTGCATTTATTAATTATATTATAATTAATTTAAGACTTTTTTTTTCTATCTTTGCTTGGATATGTTTATAAACAGTAAAAAGATACATACAAATATATTTTCAACTTCTTTATTGGACACACAAAATAGAGATGATTTGGAAAAAAAAAAAAAAAAAAAAAAACCTCCCTCTGTCATAAAAAATAAAGTGTCGTAAAAAAAAAAAAAAAAAAAAAACCTCCCTCTTCATAAAAATAAGTGTCCTTTCTTTTTTTTTTTTTTTCTAATTATCCAAAACATTTTATTCTCAGTATATAATTCATGGAACATTAAAAATTTCATCGGAGTACACATGATCGGCAAATAATCAAAAGTTTGGTGGGAGTTTCTAACTATGAAAGGATAAACTATAAAGTCTAACCTAACCTTGAAGTTGCCAATTCTAAATTACAGCTGGATCTAATTAAAGGGCTCTAATACCAAGATATTATTATTCATAAATACTACAGTAGCAGGAGGCTAGAAAATGAGCGGCCTATCTTGAAGCTGGAGATATAATTTGCACTCAAAAAGTGAAAATAATGCAACCATATGATTGCCAATTAATCTATCTATATTACTTTATGTGTAAAGTTACGAGTTTATGAAAATGTAATGGATTAGTATAACTGTAACTCATATGAAGTGCATTTTGAATATCGTGGGCAAAATTAGCTGTTTTGATAACGTTTAAAGGTCAGTTGTTTGAGTAGCGTTTTATAAAATGTAAAACGTTAAAAGCTAAATGTTATGAATTAATTTTTATAAAATATCACATTAACCTTTAAAAGTTAGTTCAAATGCTATATTATCAAATATTAAAAAAATAATGTTGAGTCAAAATATTAAAAGCTTGTTTCCAAAAACGGTGTTTACGCGTAACGGAAGAATGTGTTGAGTATTGAAAATTGAAAAGGAGGTAGAGAAAAA
This sequence comes from Jatropha curcas, assembly GCF_014843425.1. The sequence goes on from NW_023590567.1 coordinate 1,225,884, forward strand.
AAAAATGATAATTTTGTAAGTTTTGGACATATAAGGCAAACGGGTATATATGTTTTGAGGGATTCCTATGGCCCTTCTTTGTTTTTTCTTACTTGGTACAAAACATTCAATTGCAGCAAATCTCCATTATTGAATAGGTGGATTAAATTTGTCCACCAACTTGCATTCAGAATCTATCTCTGTCAATCATTATAATGAATACAAAGAGGAGGGAGAGGGAAATTATTTTTACCAATATCTATGTATCACGATAATTGGTCGGCATGCACTTTAATTTAAAGTGATAAAATATAAATTTCAGATATAACTCCGTAAATTTATTAATTTTACATATACCAAATGTATAAATTTATCCATGTACTTTACAAAAATAATTTTGTACCAAATAAAGAAATGCATCAATATATATATATAAATTTATATATGCGAAATGCATATACATAATCCTTTTATTAAAAAGAAAAAAGAAACCTTTTTATGATTTTTTTTTTTTTCAAAACCATCAATTGGGACCAATGGAAAGTACGATAGTCTTATGGACAGTCCAATAAGAAATTATTATATATAGTGATGCCAAATATCAAATTGTATGCTTTATTATGAACTTTTGCAATTCTATTCCCACTTGCATATAAAATGAATGGTAAAAGATAAAAATAACATAAGAGTGATCCTTCTTTTTATTTCTTTATGTAACTATAAATATTCCCTATTTCTTTAGGTAATTTCTCTTCACCTTCTTAAGTAACATTGGATTCTGTTCTATGGATATAGCTGGCTCTCATGATAGCTATATGGGTCAAAACCATTTTATTTCTCCCATAGAAATCAATAAAGGTTTTGCACATTTATGGTGTATGTATTGTCAACAAAATTTATGCTTCAGGCAACATAGGTTTTATTGCAATAAAATCACAGCGATTCACCTTATCACATATGTCTTGCATTTTCTTCGAGTTTTAAGTGAGATTATATAAATTTTCCATCTATAAATTGATGGATTCTACAAATTAATTTCAAAAAAATTTGCTAATATTTACTTCTCAATGCATAATAATAGTAAATTAACCCGATTATATCCATAATTTTCAAGATAACTTCTTTGATATTGTTAATAATACTAAGGGTAAGGGTAAGAAACAGTCGATCATGAATTAAACTGAACTGAGATTTAGAAGGAGTAAATCGAACTTTCAAGATTAAAATTGAATTGGACCGAAGTTATTATGAAATCAAATCAAATCAAATCGATATATTTTTCGTTTTTTATAAGACTGATTAATGGGTTTATACGCATATGAAAGTACTTTTTTATACGCATTTTTACACTTGAATCAGCAGCGTAGTGATTTCAGATTTCAAATCTTTTACCTCTATTCTTATACGCATTTTTATACTTAACCACTGGTGCGGCGATTTTAGATTTTAGATTTTAAATCTCTTATATTACAGGTCAATTTCAAACCACTCCCCCAATGGTTTATATTTTACTCCTCTTTTTTTTTTTTTTTTTTTTTTTTCGTAGTGATTTCAGATTTCAAATCTTTTATACCCTCTATCTTAATACGCTATGTTTTATACTTAACCACTGTGCGGCGATTTTAGATTTCTTTAGATTTTAAATTCTCTTATTATTACAGGGTCACAATTTCAAACGCACTTTCGCCGAGGAGGGTTTTATTTTACTTCCTCTTTTTTTCTGGTTTTGTTTTTTTTCTGTTAATGGATTAAACGTGTCAACTTGTTGGATTCACATGGAATCCACTAGGTGGCATGACCGTAATCGCAACAGCTGTACCAATGCCAGCATTTCATGCAGAAAGAGGTTCCAAGTTTTGGAACAAGACAAAAACCCTCTCATATCTCCTTCCATGTAATTAGCCTTCCCTTCTCATCAAACCAAAGCAGAAAATTGACTCCGATTCTTGCCCATTCATTCTTTTGTCAACAGCATTTTATAAAATTTATACATTTTACAAGCAAAGTTTTAATTTAAATTTGTGGATTATATTATTTAGTTAAGCTGTAGCATTTTTTTTTTTTTTTTTTTTTTCTGTTATGGATTAACGTGTCAACTTGTTGGATTCACATGGAATCCACGGTGGCATGACCGTATCGCAACAGCTGTACCAATGGCAGCATTTCATGCAAAATTCCATTTGACAAGACAAAACCCTCTCAATCTCCTTCCATGTATTAGCCTTTCCCTCTCATCAAAACCAAACAGAAAATGACTCCATCTTTCCCATTCATTCTTTTGTCAACACATTTTTATAAATTTAACATTTTACAAGCAAATTTTAATTTAAATTTGTGGATATTATTATTAGTAAGTTACAAAAATATAATGCAATGCCAATTTCCTTAATTGTCATTTTCTATCTCATTACGCGTAAAATGACTTCAATAGTAACATGTTCTTGCTATTGATTATTGATTGTCAGTTTCAAAAATGTTGTAATAACTTAACTAAGTTATATTAATTTCCTCACCATGTTTTTCTTTGCTTATACCAATTTCATTTGTCGGCTTTTATCATTTTTGTATATGCATGATAATTAAGTTGTTATTGAATTTTCGAAGTGGAAAGTTTCATTCTCTTCTTATGTGAAGACAAACACATACTTCCAATTTTCATTATTTTGTTTATCGTATTGCTCTATTTATCCTTATCCTTTAATGAGAAAAATGATTTTTTGATCAATTGTTTTTTTTTTTTTAATCCTTTTAACCCTTCTAGTCGCAATATTAATCACCATATATATTCAAGTGATTTTAATTAATTGCCAAATTGCTAATGATTTCTCCACTAATAATGACATTATCCAAATAATGGATTATTAACCATCTATAGAGGAATTTCATAAATTAATATCACGTATTTTCTTTTAAAGGTGAAATTAGAAGAATTTAGGGCAGTGGCAGAATTAGAAATTAACACTTGAGGATAAAATATTTTACTAAATAATTTTTATGCAGGACTTTTTTACAAAATATGTTTTTTTTTTTAAAAAAAAAATAAAATATTTTGGGGAGATGATGTCCACCTAAAGCCAATGTAGAGTAGAGCAGCTTCCCAAAGTAACAGGTAGTTCCATCCCTCCTACATTTATGGAAAACATTTCATGTTTAACTAAATCAGTTTTAATTAGTAAATTACCTATAGTTTCATTAGTCTTCTCACTTATGTTAGGATAAAAATTCTCGAGTTTAATCAATTAGAATAATTGTCAATAATTTGGTGAATAAAAAAAAAAGAATACCCACCAATATTGGTCGGGAGTCCTTTCCTTTTTAACTAAATGTTTCTAATTTGAATTTTAGGTATGAAAATTGTCGCCCGATTGTGTTGCTCGCATGTTATATCAGCGAATTGAATCTCTTAATAAATAAAACGACTAACTTTAATTTAAAATGTAATATTTGGTGGGACAAATAAGTTTAATAAAATCTAACAGAGGAGTCGTTAAATTATCACTCTGGCCTGCGTACAAAAACAAGATGATAGTGAACTTTTCAAAATATGTTAAGCTAAATAATTCCGATATAGCTATATGTTTTTTAAAATTTTCAGTATCGTACGCAGAAATTCAATGGAGCTTTCATGATTTTGATTAGGCTGATAACAATATTTTACAATAAAACAAAATGATTATATAATTTATAAGCTCATCGACTCATCTAGGGGTAAAATTGTAATACGACCCTCCAATGGGTGACAGCCAAAGGTAATGTACCAATCGAGCTAATCACATCACTAAGACCAATCCTACAGAGAAGTTTTCAGAATGAACCCTCATCATTACAATATTTACACTCATACCCTTCTTTCATTTCCTAAACTACCCCTACTCAGGTATTGCACTTAACATTGCCGAAAACTTTCTCCTTCCGCCACCCACACCACCACTACCTCTCCTACCGCCACCAACGCCAGAACCAGCGGAGGCTGCCAATCTTCTCTTAGACTTCAGATCACTATCACCGGAAAACACCAATGGGGACACCGTCTTCCGGCCACACCCACATTTATCACCACCATTACTTTTCATTAAAGCGGAGCTAGCTTTTACTGCCAATGCAGCCATTTCCTCCGGTTGCAATGGATGCCTTAACCTACTCAAAGGCAAAGCGAAATATAACTGTCCAGGTTGGAGCTCTTCATCGTCGTTTATGGCGGAAACGACGTCGTCAAACTCCATTTCGTCGGCGTTGCAAATAAAATACGTCGGATTCTTTTGCAAAACATAAGAAACCTTAACCGGGTACGAGAATTCTTGTAGCCTTCCATCTTGGAGAATTAATTTGGCAGTAGCAACGTGAGTAGATTCACAAGAATTGCAGATACCCATTTTCTCGGTAAACCTTATGTAACAAATTTTTATTTAAATGAGAAATTTTCGACTTTTAGTTAAATTTAAAAAATGCAGAAACTTTGGATCTTGAAAGAACGGAGAAGGAGGAGGTGGTATATATATAGGGGGAAGAGGGAAAGAGAGAGTGCCTCATAATCTGTATCTGGTTGCCACGTCATCATTGTCGTTTATGAATGGGGGCCCTTCATCGATCAGTGGGCAGGGCTCGCCACTCGCCAGGCTGTAAGTTGTTGAAGACAGCTTTTATCTATGCACAGCGTTAGTGTCCTTTTTAAGGTTTACCCCTCCATTTGTGCTTTTATTACACACATAGGGACTGGAGCTTTTAGTTTTTGTACTGTTCATTAATATTTAATAATTTAAATTAAACCAATAATCAACAATAATAGAATGCATTCAGTCCCAAGAATTTAAACCTGAAATCGCATCTGTCTTTAAAAAAGTTTTACCTGACTACTAGGCCGAGCACCAATATCAAATGGGGCAAACAGAGAAAAGTTAATTAAGTTATATTTCTAAGCTTGCTTAATGTACAGTTGTACACACAATTGTGGTTTAATTAATAGTAATTACAATTAAAAAATAATGAATTAATTTGATTTTAGTATATTTCTATTATAAAAACGTTTCGAATATGCTTAAATTGTTAGAGGGCAATTAGGTTTGACAAACAAAGTTGTTGCTCTTCAGTCTTCACATTGTGCACGAGAATCTAATAATTGCAAATGTGTACTTTTCTTGAATGTGATTTTTTTTTTTTTCACTTACTAAATTTTGGAAATAGCTTGAAAGTTATAGTATAACCAGAAAATATATATAATGGCGTATGATAGCAATAGGCATCAAAATCAAATTCAGTAGATAGAGTGGGTCAGTGAAAAAGAGAGAAAAGGTTTTTACTTTTTACCTTTTGACATGATTGTTTTAGTCGTTTTATGTTTGGTACCCAAAGGTTTTTATAACACATGGGATAAATGTGGACAATTATCATTTCATAATGTATTATATTTTAATTTCTTTTATTTAATGTATTCAAATATTTTATATATTGAAATCATTACATGAATGAAAATATACAATAATTCAATAGTTCATTCAAACAAATTATTTTTTTCCTTGTTTTTCTTATTTTTCTCCAAATAATAAAATTCTTTAATCTTTTTTTTTTCTCTTGTATTAATTTGACCATCAACCAATTATAAAGCTTTTGGCATATATGTTGAATGATGAAACTTCAATTCACCGATATAGATAATTGAAGGTGTTTTAAAATTTGTGAAGTATTGTTAGCAGAATTCAGCAAAGTCCCAACGTGGTAGGCCAATCTAATTATCAGAAAGAAATTTCTTTTTTTTTTTTTATTTTTCTTATTTTGTAAAAAATAAAATGAAATTTATGAAGCCTCCATAATTAACAATTTTTAATTATTTAAATAATTGAAAGAATTCTTTTAATTTTCTTAAAATGGATGGTTTAGTAATTAAGTGATCAGTGAGCAGTAACAGTGAAAAATTAAAAAGCAAAGCTAAACAAAAATAAAATCAAAAAATGAAAAATAAAAAAGATATTACGTGTAAATTGAAGGCCATTTACGGAAGAAGAAGAAGAAGAGAGGAAACGTGGCAGTAAAACAGGGAGCATAGGAGGTTCGATGCATGGAATATAGGAAAACACGTGGAAATGAAGCAGTGAACTGAAAATCCAACAAAGAGACAAGAGATGGCGTAATCAGATGTTGGGGTTGGGTCTGGTCTGTTCTGGTCTGGTTCAGGTTCAAACCCAAAATCCTTGTATTTTGTTTTTATGGAGCATGCAATTTACAAAGCATGACCTTGCTTTAACTTGTTCTTTTGGCTTTACACAATTGCCTGAACTAAAGTTTTTCATTTTCTTTCTAAAATCAAGCAATAATATTTAAATATTATTTATAATCATTATGTATTTTAATTAATTATTATCAGAAACTTATTATACAGAAATTTGTGCAATGGAAATTATAACAAAATGAGTTTTGATACATTTTGAAATCTAAACTTAACCTTTATGTATAAATGTCAAAATTAAATTAGAAGAAAGTTTCCAAAATTTTTATACAAACGATATAAAATAGGAAAAAAACGGAATTTAAAAAAAATTATAATCATAACGGTCTAAAAACACTTATAATTATATAGCAATAGTAACTTTAAATTTAATAATATTGGAGTCATTTTCAGAAATTAAAGAAAGATTTTAAATTTAAAGTGAAATTCACTAAATAAACGAAAAAAGAATTATAATAATAAACTAAAGAAATATGCATGTAATAACCTTTGGTGTTAAAGAAAATAACGGGAAAAGTCTCAATTAACTTATAGCTAGTATTGACAAAGTCACTAGAATGCTTGTGTCAAAACATAAATTAACATTGAAGCTAGTATTTAAAATTGATTATGTCATAATTAAAAATAATTAGACATTATATTTAATTATAAATCTAGTAATTAATTTTAAGAAATCCCAATTAAAAAAAATATAATTATGCTAAAAAATGAAAGAAAATCATGAAAATGTATTTAATAATTGAGCAATGGTATTTGAACCGTTTATACGTTACTATCAATTGTCCCATCTAACGTGACAATTACAGTTATGTAAATAATAAAAAAAAAAAGTATATCATATATCACTGTCAGTTTATCAAAAACTAAATGTCTTATCAGGCGAGACATTAACGGTTACAGTATCAGATAAGACATTAGCGGTTATATATATTAGTAGGTTAAATATCATTTTCATAATAATAATAATAATGATAATAATAATAATAACATATATAAAAGTAAAAAAGAAAAACTAGGCAACCATATCTATTTGAATAATTGAGACAAGAAAAGCAACAAGTATGGAGGAAGAAAGGAACCTTAAGAACTAAGGAGAAGCACAAGCACATGCTTTTAAATTTTAATTCATGGAAAAATCTTGTTGAACCTAAAAGTAAAAGCAAGAGTACATATGCATTGTACATTTGTACTAACACCTTAAATAATTATTTTTTTAAATAATCAAATCTTTTTTAAATTGAATTTATAATTAGAAGGAAGGGGGGCCAACAGGCAAGGCCACAGTGTGTGTTTTTGCAGAATGCATGTTCTAAATCCATGTGGGTTATATATGTGAGGAAGGAAGATCTGCTCTTCATTTATTTTATCAATTATTTAAATTTGTAGTTGATAATTGAATTATTAATAATTGAGGAATTTGGATTCCCATCTTCAAAACCCTTTTCTTTTTTTCTTTTTCTTGAAGCTCCAAAGGCTCTTTCCCTTTCAATCAAATCCAAATTCCAAAACAACTTATCACTATATATTAACTTATTATTGTAGTAGCATGTATAATTGATGTACAACATGAAAGAATAAAGGAAAACAAATATGCATTTCAAGACATAATCTAATGGCAAGTGTATGTACGGTATGTCAATAGATCCAGATTCGAATACATCCTTTTCAATACTCAAAAAAAAAAAAAAAAAAAATTTTCTTTTTTCTTAAGCGTCCGAAAGGCTCTTTCCCGTTTCAAATCAAAATCCCAAAAATTCCAAAAAACAAACTAATCACTATTATATTAAAACCTTATTTTGTAGTAGCATTGGTATATATTGATGTTACAACATGAAAGAATAAAGGAAAACAAATATGCATTTTCAAGGAGATAATCTTAATGGCGCAAGTGTAGTGTACGGCTATGTCATAGATTCCAGATGTCGAATTACACCTTTCAATACTCAAAAAAAAAAAAAAAAAGAAAATCAGTCATAAATTAATTGCTAAAATTTTGAATTATTAGGTAAATAATTTTTGTAGATAAAATAAAAAAAAAAAAAAAAAAAATCGAGTCATAAATTAATTCTAAATTTGAATTATTATTAAATAATTTTTGTAATAAAATTTACTCATTAGGTAAATAATCCTAAGAACATTAGGATTAGGAATTCAATCTAATTAGGACAATATTTTCTATACTTTCCCCTTAAAATAAGTACTCCTAAAATCTATAGAAATATTTCATGTTCATCCCTTAACACCTAGATAAGGTACTAATCTCTATCGGAGGACTAAGAAATGATTATGTTAAAAGCACTTTTCAAGATGTTGATTCCACGACTTGATTATTGCATTATTGATAATAATGACTTTTATGAATCGATAAAATATAATTTGTGCTTGAAGGTTACAAGGAACCATGACATTCCAATAAGATTTATGTTCTTGCATACAATTGATGGAACAAACATAGTTGGCAAGAAAAAAATAATAAAACTCAACAACCAGCAAAAACACATCCTATAATTATAATTATGTATTTTTGTAACCCTAATTAATCTTAATTAATTTTAATTAGAATTTTTAGGTCTTGTCAACACGGACAGTATTTCTAATTATATCTTTGACTCAATTTTTCTCATGGATTTATATTATAAAGTTAGACTTTGTCATTGCCAAGAAAGTTCCTTTATGCTCTATCTATCTCTCTCAATCATATATTTCTTTTTGGCTATTGCAAGGTTGTATCCACTAATTGTAGGTCCCCTCACAGTTAACTATTTCTTTATGATCAATGGTCACTATAATATTCTTTATATGCAAAATCTACAAATAATTATTTTATAATTACAATATTAAGGTGTTAATCATTTTTTTTATAATTTAATGAACAATGCAAATTAATAAAAATATATATAACCAACAAAGAAAATATGTCTTTTAGCTATAAGTTCATTCTGGGATCTATTATTTGATACATGTAACTTGAATAATAATAATAATAATAATAATAATAATAATAATAATAATAATAAATCATAAATTTGATCCAAAAATAAAGATTTTATTTTGACATATACTTGTTGGTCTTATCCATCATAATCTTTTTTTTTTTAATAATAATTATAGTAATTTAAAACAAAGGAGACCTTGTAGGAATTCCTTTTCTTCTTCTTTTCTTCGTCTGCTCCTCATCCAAAGTGGCAAGTTTTTCCTGCAAAAAATTTATTTATTTGATAATAAATTTTAGAGAGAAAAAAAAAATTATATATGTATGAAAATTCTTACAATGACTTTGCAGCCAATTGAACAAAACTTGTAAGGTAAGAAGCCTTCTTCTTCTTGCTGCTGCTGCTGAATTAATTCTCTTTTGCAAGTTGCACATCTTTGACTAGGATTCTGATGCGGCTGCTCTTTATGTGGTCTTGGATTAATATAAATAATACTAATATAATTGATCTTATAAGTTTGGATATCAGAAACATCCCAAAATTTATTTATCATCGCAGGAATAATTCCGGAATGATATGAAGCTCTGAATACCTGAAAAAAAAAAGTATTTATCAGGAATTATTTATCAAAATAATTAATTTATCAGGATTAAAATTTAATTAATTTATCAAAATATCAGGAATTGTTTTATGAAGAACTTACCTGAATAAATTGGTGGTTTTCATGTTGATTACGATCGTTTTTACAACTTTCACAAACGGTTGATTTTGTACAATCAATACAAAAAAAATTACACTTTCTTGAACCATGAGTATCGCAAGTCTCAAAAAATTTAGCCTCTAGTAACGAAAATAACCATGATGGGCAAGACTCCGTTGTCTCCATATATAATTCTTGACGTCGAAACGTTAAATATTAATTTTTTTGTGCACTTATATAATAGTTAGGTTAACTTTAAATCCTAATAACATTATGTTTCATCGTCTTATTGTTATCCTAATGGATAGAGGAGTTAATATTTTCAAACCCTATTCAAGGAATTAATTTATATTTTCTATTTTATTTAATTAGTGTTAAAATATATTTTTCATGGATAAGAGAGGATTTTATGAGAAAAAATCTAATCTAAAATTATTGGAGTTGATACTTGGAGATTTTAGGACTACTTTTTAATTATGCATTTATGTATTTTAATTTATAAAATTGTCAAGTTCCAAAATTCAAACTTTAAAAAAAAAAAAAAAAGATTAAGATAAAGTAATCTAATTTATATATTTGGTTGGTGTTTGATTTGACTCTTCATTGGTTTATTCAGTCATCCGAATTATCCCCAAACTAGTTGATGAATCCAATTATGATTTCCATAAATGTCTTGATGAACTAATGTACGTATTATATACAATGTATATCTCCAAATAAAAGCAAGAAAACAATATTTTTTTTATGGGTTGGATTTATATTATTAGAAGATAAATATTTGGATGCATGAAATCAAATATTTGACACACGACTTCATCTTATTTAAATTATATAAATTAACAGAAAAAGAAATCGTATAATAATATTGCCCTTCTCGAATGTCTAAACCTTCCTGTAAGGCTCTTCATTCATTAGAATTATTCAGTAATAAATAGCTACAACAACAATAATTTTGTAAATAAACAAATCCACAATGTAAAATTATACAAAGAAGCCATTGGGTGAGTAGCTCACTGGTCAAGTTCATATCTTGTAATGCTAAACATCTATAGTTCAAATCATTAAAATCTGATTCTTTTTGAAAAAAATTTCGATATTTTGAATCATCCTGCATGAGTTAGTATACTTACAGTTGGTAATGGTCTTTCTTGTTTATTGTCACAAAATTACATTTCGTGTGATTCTGAAAACACACTTGAGAAATTGCAGAAATACCCTATTGATGTCATATGATCTGTTAATTGATCAAGCAGAGAATATACGTTACTTGAAACTTCAAGTCTGCTGTCATCAACCATAAATTCATAAATACAGCCCTCAACTTCGATTGAGCTAATTCCTCTGCACTTGATGATTTCATGGTTATTCATTAGCTTTCGAATGTTTTTCATGCCTTCCCATTTTCCAGCTTCAAAAAACAAGTTCGAAAGAAGCACGTAAACCCCTGAACCGGATGGCTTCAACTCCAGTAACTGTTTTAGGATTTGTTTCCCTATTCTGACATCTCCATGAGTTCTACAAGCGCCAAGTAAAGCACCCCATATCACAATATCCGGTTTCATTGGCATCCCTCTTATTAGCATCATAGCTTCGTCTAAACGACCTCCTCTCCCGAGAAGATCAACCATGCATGCATAATGTTCAATTTCATGTACAATTCCATATACAGACCTCATTTTGTAAAAGTAATCTCGACCGATGTCTACAAGGCCACAATGACTGCAAGCTGAAAGCAATAATGTGAAGGTTATCTCATCAGGACAAATGCCTTCAGCTTGCATCTTTTCAAAGAGCTTGATTGCTTCCAATCCACAACCATGTAATGCAAGTGCTCCAATAATTGCATTCCAAGAAACTAAATTCTTAGTTGGCATTTTGTTAAAGATGTCTATAGCAAGCCCAAGAGCGCCACATTTTGCGTACATATCAATAACTGAGTTCCACAGGTTAACACTATCTATACTGCTTATGCTGCATATGTAACGGTGAATTTTCTTACCCGTGACCAAATCGCCAATTTGACTACAGGCCGAAAGAACACAGACTAAGGTTGACTCATTAGGCATCACTCCCAAATTATGCATCCCATGGAAAAGATTCAGAGCTTCCTTGCATTGACCTGCTTGAACATGACACGAAATCATTGAATTCCAAGAAACCACATTCTTCATTGTCATTTTGTCAAATTTTTTCTGAGCAAATTCAACAAGCCCATGTTTAGCATATGCACTAATCATAGAGGTCCAGGAAACCACATTCTTATCAGACATTTGGTCAAAAAGTCTTTCAGCCAATTGCAAATGCCCGCACTTAGCATACATATCTAGAAGTGCGTTTCTCACAATTAAATCTATCTCCAACCCTGTAATTTCAATATGCAAATGTAGAAACCTACCCAAATGTATATTACAGCTTTGCGAACAGACAGTAAGCAAGTTAACTAAAGTAAACTTATCAGGCTCTATCCTCGTTTCTCTCATATCTTTAAACAATAAAAACGCTTCTTTACACCAACCCACTTTGGCATACCCACCAATCATCGAATTCCAAGAAACCAAAGTCCTCTCAGACATATCATCAAACACATTCTTTGCAAAATTGATAAACCCACACCAAATAAATGCATTTATTAGACCGTTTTGCACACAAACATGGCACCCAAGACCCAATTTTTGAGCTTGTCCATAAACAAGCAGAGAAACCCAAAATGCCGATTTTGAAGCACAAGCTTTAAGTACAAAAGGGAGAGTAAATTCATTCGGAGAGAGACCAGAATCAATCATTTGGCGATATAGTAATATAGACTTTATCGGTTCATTACTATTAGAATAACCCCTTATTAAACTATTGTACATGAATTTATTGGGTTGAGTAATTTGATTAAATACGAGCTGAGCGTAGTCGAGATTTCGTGTATCAGTAACAGCACAAAAAGAGATTACCTTGCTGATAGTTAGAGTCTGATGGTTAAGGCCATTAAGGACGATTTGGGCGTGGATTTGCTTCAGTTCTTTTATGGAGGAGCATTTCTCTAGCAGCGAATGAAGAATTTGTTGATTTTCAGACTCGAACTGGTGGATTGAGCTAAAAGCGCGGTTAAGGCGGGAAGCAACGGTCAAACATTTGAAAGGGAAGACCATGGCAGTTGGGCATTTGGTTTCGAGAACAAACTGGATGCCTTAATTTGTTCCGAATTTTCAATTTTTTATGCCTTTAACAATTGGTTTTGGGCCTGATCCGACTTGGTTTATTAGCTTAAACAGGCCCACCTATAAAAGGCCGAGAAAAAATAAAATGTTAATAAAGAGTTGAGAGAAAATGGAAAACTTTCCTTGGCCTTCATAAACGAGAAAGAAACTTTATCTCGTGTTTGTGAACCACGGAGAAAAGTTTTCCTCCCATCATTTCTTCAAGATCATACTGAGGTTCCATCTGGTGAGCTGCAATAGAAGATAATATAACATAATCAAATCAAAATTTAGAAAAATTGATGCAGGTATTTTTATTTTTACACAAATTAATATTCAATATATTTTGAATGATTTTTCTAAGAGATGTAAAATAATCAAATATGATAAGTATTTAAAAACGGAGAAAATATATTTTATTTGAGATGGAGTATATTAATCATCAAAAATAGTGAATGAAGTTTGGTCACCGTTGGATGAAAATTTATGATGACGTTGATGTTCCCACAAGGAGAGGACCATATTCAATCGCAGATATACTTCATAAATGCTATTTCAAACTGGTTTTATCGTGTAGTTCTACAACTACTATAAAAAGGGTCCACTATCTAATCTATTGCGGGGTATCAATTTGCACTCACAATCAAATCCCTCATTGAGAGATGGAAAAAGCTTTTCAAACTTCCAATGTGACCCAAATTTGAATTTCTCCAACAAGATACTCAAATGTCTTCACAATCTGGACCCACTCTTAACATTCTTTCCAGATTCCTCTTATTGATCTATGTATAATATTAAATTAGAAGCACATGTACTTCCTGTGGGTATAACACAACCTAATCAACCATTACATCTCACTATGCCTGAGGTGTCGGCAAAGAACAAAAAAAAAAAAAAATTCCATTGTTAATCCTTCAGGCCACAGATAAAAAATAAAGAATCTGGTCAACAGGACAACTGAACAGCTTTGTGATACTAACTTGTTAACGAGCCTTGATTCATGAAAGAAATTATAGATTTAGTAAATGGAGCTTTTATAAACCTTATAATATTTTTCGAATTCATATTAGACTATGATTAGGAGTGTAAATGAGTCGAGCTGGCTCACGAGTTGTTTAAGTTTGGCTAGAAAAAAGTTCAGCACCAATCGATCTCGAGCTCAAATCAGCTCATTGGTAAAAGAGTTGAACTCGAATCTAATGATGTTCAACTTGAAAGCTCATCGAGATTTTATATATTTATTTTAAACTTATTCGAGTATCGAGTCTGAAGCCAAGGTCAAGCTTAAAATTTTTAAAGTTGAATTCGAGTGTCGAAGTCTAGTATGCCCTACAAATGCAAGCATTTTCTTTCCAAGAAGTACTAGAGAAATGAAATCTTTGGAAAAATCCAGTGAGTGGAATTTGTAATTCAGTGATTTGAGGGGAAACAAACCTATCATTTCACAATTAGCTGTAAACAGTTAACACTATTTAATACTATACAAGGTTTGACCTTGAGCAACTTGTCAAGATCTTACCCATCTGGTTTCTGTGTGTGCATAAGGTAATTCACAAAGAAGGAAGAAGCCAAAGATTAAAGAGAGATGAAGCAAATGACAGAAACCAAGACAAGAAAGCCATAGCAGCAGATAACTGGTATCTGTTGCATAATTTTGCAGGGCAATATGAAGCTCCAACATCAAGGAGAAGATCTGTAACACTTGCTGCTGAACTTGCAGCAGCTAATGATAGAAAGGACAAGACCTGAAATAGAATCAAAATTTAACAATATCAATAGACATTTTTTTCCTATCAAATGGTGAACTTTTGATGAAAGAAAATTTTACTGCCTACCCAATCTCCAATGATAATGGCTGACAGAATTCTTGGTTGATGAGGTAGACATTTAACAAAGACAGAATATACATCTACTACCACCAGAGTCAAGCTCCATGGAATTACCAAACCCATTACAGTCACCAAATAGCTGCATTAAACAAAAAAACATTACAAAATGACCACCAATTAGGAAAATCACAAAAATTGACTTACTAAATGCCTGTGCATACTAATTCAATCATTAATTGATAAGTGAAATGGTCAGAGATGAGAGAGTTGAGATTCTTTTTAAAAAGGATAATTTTGCAGTGATGGAGAGCACAAATTTGAGAAATCAATGATATTACTTAGATAGAAAAAAAAAAAAAAAAAGACTCCTAAATTCTTGTTGTTATTTTCATCTAAACCCAATTAGCTAAATTCTGCTATTCTTCAGAGAATCCATAAATTTCAAAGATTTTATCAGGCAGATGATTGATCAATAATTCTTTGAAAAACTAAAATGTCTGAAATTCACACGTTTCGAGGGCATTATCAGAAAGATAATGGATCAGCTTTAAAGTATCTATAAAGAAAACTGGCAGTTAGCTTCAAGAAAAAAATTACATGAAAAATTGTTACAAGTTTTTGGACCAAGAACACTAACAATAGTAAAACTTGCAGAATTTTTCAAGTTTAAAACACCTCAGCATTTAAATCAACTTCTCAAATGTCATTGGATAAAGCCACCATTAGAAGCACAATCATCAATCATCATATGTAAAACTAATCATACTATAATTAAAAAAGCCAATTTTTAAAAATAAGGCCTTTAAGCAACAAATGTGAAATGCACCGAATCAATTACTAATCCCTAATATTCCTAATTACTAAAGTTTATCACAATTGAAGTGAAATTTCAACAAGATAATTTGACCCCTCCACAGTTCTTCTCTCTCTTTAGCTGCCTTGCTTATAAACCAAGTATACTTTATAAAAGAGAATCCTATTTAGCAAACGTTAAGCATGTTCGCTTTCTTCAACAAAGAATATGTCGGTGACTTGAATAAAAATAATAAAATAATAAAACTTTGGCCGACCTTTATGTCAATGATCCTCATTAATTGATAAATAACCAATAATTGTGGAAACAAGAAATGAAAAACTTAGAACAAAGAACGAAACAGGTGATAGGCATGAGAATTGCAAATATTGAACTAAAATGAAAAAATAAAATATGGGTATTGCAGAATCGGAATTAATTAAAACTTATCAGTTAATGCAGAATCAGAAGAACCAAGAATTAATTAAGTACCAGAAAGCAGTATAGCTGTAGAAGTCAATGCCTAAACACATGAAGAGAAGGGACGCAGTAGAGAAAATGGATTGGCCCAATCTTAAAGCCAAGCTGGCGCTTGTACCCATTGCTCCAGGCACCTCTTCCATCTTCTACCTCTGCGTGTCTCCGTATCTTCATGTCAAATACTTCATTTTTCTTCTGCAACCTTTCTCATCAATCAATTTGAACAAAACAATAACAACTAAAGAAGAAAAAAGAAACCCAGATATATATTTTGTTTTGAAGGGGATTTATTAGTTGATAGAGAAAGAAGGTTGAGAGTGGAAAAGCCGCATGGAGAGTTTTCTATATATTCCTCTTGGGTTCTCTTGGACTCTTATGTTTCTTATATGTGATGTGGAATTTTCAATCGTCCATGACAGTAAATTAAATGGTAGTGGAGGTGGAATAGTGTTGGTGAATTTGCGGGGTCTCGTGTGAGCCAAGTGGCAGATACTGTTAAAGTTGTTTGCTGAGCTAGAGTTGGCTGGCAGCCGTATTGACTGCTAAAAGGGCAGTATGGAAGGAATGGATTTTGATGAACTATAAAAAATTATTAAATTAATATCCAATTTTAAAATTTAGATAAAAAATTAAGAAAAATAATAAATTATAAGTAGATCTCGAGTCTTTGCACAAATGTTTTTTCGAAAAGAAAAATGATAGTAGAGATAAAAGTAAAATTGGAAAAACAATAATTAATATTGCTTGATCTTAACAAAATTACTTTTAAAACGCTATAAATAAAGATAGACGGATGATTAATAAGTTGTATCATATGTGACTGGTTTGGTGTATAAGTGTATCGATGCATTAATTAT
Organism: Jatropha curcas; assembly: GCF_014843425.1. Next base: position 1,242,863 of record NW_023590567.1, read on the forward strand.
TAATTTCTATAGAATTTAAATGAATTATTTAAGTTAATTTAAACTTCTAAGTGATATTAGTATTTATATATATCTACATATATGAATGCATGTATGAGCGTAAATGATTCGAGTTAAGCTCGAACCTGCCATGTTCAAATTTCAGTTCGATAAAATTTAACTCAGTTTGAAACTTAGTGAGTTTGAAAATTTTATATTTGAGCTCAACTTGAAATTTGAATTCAATTTGAAAAACTTTAACATCTAGTAAGATATTTAAAACATTATAATTGTAAAAAGAACTTTGAAATGAAATTTAGTGGCTGAAATTTTGGAATGTAAATTGACTAATTCATGCCAATTAAAAAAGGAAAAGAAATGGACTTATTATACTCTAATGTCACATTGCATTTGCTTCAAATAAACAAATTAGAAGTGGGGAATATTATATTTTGACCATTAAATTAAATCAATACTAAAGTAAGACCAACCTACTTTAATAATTCTTTTTTTTCTTTTTAATATTTAAACAATTTCAGGATATTTGGCTCCTTTAGTTAAAGAGAAGATATAATCACCTATCAAAGTGGTGGTCTGGTTAGTTTTCTCACTTATGCGAGGAGCGGGAGGTTTCGAATTTGAATCTTCTCAACCATAGTTATTTTCATCAATTTGGTGAGTGAAGGGGAAGGCTACCCCTCTTGTGTAACCCACAATGTCATTTTTCCTATAAAAACCTCCAATAAATTTAAAAAGAAGAGAGAATATAATCGCATCATTACTTATTGTCAATTTTTATTTTGATTAGCATTAAAATTATTTTATTAGATTATAAAATAGGTAAATAATATAGTATGATGCTCCAAAATTAAAAGGTCTTACTATCCAATCACATTAAAAAAGTAAAAACATGAGAGACATATGAAGTTTTTGATTTTTATGATGGATTTTTTTTTTTTTAATCTTTTTGTTTACTTTTAGGTAGCTAATTGTGTGATCATGGAAGAGGAAAAACCAATGATTTTGAACTATTTTCTCGTGATTCTTTTTGTGTATTCAATTGAAAAGGCACCTTCAAACCCACCACTTCAACATTTTTTTTTATTTTTAAATAGTGTAAGGATCACAATTTTCGAAATTTTTAATGAAATAATCCTTTTATTTTGTTAAAAAATTTTGAATTTTGTTTTGCATACCACTTTTAAAATTAGTTTTATATTATTAAATATAATAACTCATTTATAGGTTTAAATTAAATTATTGGACAAAATTAAATTAAATTATTAGCAAATACCCAAATTCTTAAATTCGAATCTAATCCAAGCCTGATAAAGATAATAAAATATTGTTTGAACCGGTCAAAATCGAATCAGATCAAGTGCTGTTGGTCAGATAAAATTATCATCTCTGGTTGTAACGATTACCCATCAGGCAGTACTCTCCCTTGGGCTTTTCCTCACTAACTGTTCCACTGCGAAAGCTCACATATCCAAAATGGACCAGAGCTGAATGATAATTCTTTGTTTGGGCTGGCTAATTCAATTCAAATACCAACGTTATGGATTTCAAAATCTATATGGATTGGCTACATTACAATAAAGATTAAATTAAGATCAATAATTCAACATCATCTTATGTTGATGTTAAAAATAATTATCAACTGTAAATACTTGCTTATAATACTAACATTATTTTTTATTACAGAAATTTTCCTTACTTGCTATTGTCTTTGACCATGTTAATACTGATTTTATTAGTCCTAGCTAATAATAATTTTCATTATAGTGCCCAGTATCACAAAGTTTAGGCATAATCCACCATGATCCCAAGCAGGAACTTGCAGTCTCCTACCCATAAATGGACTCTGTTACATACCACCATTGATGAAAACATGAATCTTGGTTTTCGAAGCATCATTACAAGCAGGTTAAATGAAATGATAATGATATACAAGACGATAATAGTGTCATTGAGCATCTCAATTCTCACATCAAGAGGGTGACAGAAAAAGTTTAGCAACACCACCTTAAACATTTAGCAAAATCTGAACCAAGTGAATATTAATAATTCATACAGAGAAAAGATAAGAAACATTAATCATAAATTGTCTATGACTCAAGCTGAGCATACCAAATACCCTGGATCTTCACATCCTTTGGTGTCTTTGCTCCCAAATCAGTATCAGATGGTTGAACACTCTCAAACACTCCAATAACCTCTCCTGTCTCAGGCTTACTCCCAGTAACACTTAGTGTAATTTTCCCAGTTGATGAGCCTACATTCTTATTATTCTCCTTTGCTAGCTCTTCCTCATCTCCTCTTCCTCCGGCCGGCAATGCAACCGCGTTATCATAACCAGTTGAGCCACCTCTGCCCTTTGGGTCCAAGAAAGATGAACCACGGTAAGATGGTACAAGAAACTGTCCACTGAAGCTTTCTGGTTTTCCACTTGCTACTAACTGTTTGATGGTAAAAAGGAAAGGGACGCGTTCGCCACCAGGCAATTGTACAGTCACAGCAGCATAGTCAATGCCATCTTTCTCTTCAAACTTAACAGTGCCGTCTGGGGCTACTTCGAAAGGTCCTTCAATCTCATCAAGTGTGTAGGTTAAGCGAGTCATTAGTTTAGTGTTTTGGAATTCTGGTGGAGCATTTTTGCTTACTCCTTCTGCTTTGACAGTGAAAGATGTTGGTTCTAAACAGAACTTCTTGGCATTGTATTTGCCTGGTTTGATCGCAAATTTGTCTACCCCACCTTCAATTGTTGGGCATTGGTTAGCAGTTCCAGTTCCTTTTACTTCCATGTATGTCTTGCTTTGGATTTCATCAAAGGTTAGCCTTTTTGGCACTCCTTCTGCACTCGCTCCCTGAAAAACAAGTCTTAATTGAACATAAACTTTTTTTTTTATTATGTTAATTACTAATCAATCTTGTGCTTGTTAATCAATGATCAGACCACATAATAATCTATGCAATTACTAGTTAATCTTGTTCTTGTTCTTGGTAATTACTAGTTAAAAAGAGTACTCACAACAAATAATAATCTATACTAACAATATATGTATCGTCAAAGCTGCATATACATAAAAAGGACATAATTAACAGGAAAATTAACAAAACACATACCGAAACGACAAGAGCAGAGGTAGCAAGAGCAAATCCAGCAATCTTAGTAGCATCAACACACTTTTGAGCCAAATCCTTAAGATCAGATTGCAAAGAGCAACTGATTCTAGCAGTAGAAGGCTCCAACCCAAAAGCCTTAGAAACATTTTGTGAAGATCTCAATTGAAGGCTGATCCTAGAAGGCACACCCACTTTGGTGGGTTGCATTAGAGTAGCAGCTGCTTGCAGTGAGGCTGCCATAGTTGTTTTCTTCTTTTTCACTTGGTCCTCGTTTGAGTTGTGGAATGTATTAAAAGTGAGTGCATGAGAAGAGAGGAAGTGTTTTTGTGGCAATAAGTTGGTATATTGGTGGCTTTGGTGTGAGGAAGATAAGGGATAGGATAAGGTTTTCTCCTATTGGTTGATTCAAGCTAATGACAATGGTTATGGAGATTGCCACGTGGAAGTTTTTCATTTAGGATATAGATACTGCTCTCTCAGTCAGCTCAGATTGGATGATGTTAGTGTACTATTTTCCTATTCCTGTCTGCCCCACTGTAGCTAGATGGTAGTTTATATTATTTTTTTTATGAGAAACAAAATACAAAACAGAAGTAGGGCTTGATTACCGATTATTATGGCCAAAAAAAACTTTTTTTTTTTTTTTTGGTATATTTCATTTGATTACTGATTAAAATCATTTTGCCATTTTCTGACTTTATATTTTAATACTAAATAGTAATTAATTTATAAAAATAAGAAAAAAAGATAATTGGCCCATGCAGGTCTCGAACCTGCGACCTTCGCGTTATTAGCACGACGCTCTAACCAACTGAGCTAATAGGCCACAATGTTTGAATTTTCCTGTTTATAATAATTAAATATATATTTTAAATGGTGAATTAAAACAATCACTTATTTTGCCTTTATTAACACATTAGCCTTCTTATATCAAACTAATTCTTATAGTTTTCTTTTTCCCACGTAGTCTAATTAAACTCAAATACATCTTTGTTGTATAATTAAGATAATTTTAAAAAAAATTTGAACGAATTCAAGCTTTGCTTTTGTTTAGAAAAATAAAAATTTGATGCATTTTAAAAATAACTATTTAAAATAGAGTCAACCATCATTATTAGTTCTCATTAAATAAGTTTTTATAAAAATTTTCAGGGATGGAGCTAAATTTAATAATATCACATAAATTATATGGCACTCAATGGAACTTAGGCCTCTTTGCCTTTGATTCAAATCGAACAATTCTCTGGGAAATTAATGTAATTGTGTTCGACTGATACATTAAGCAGTTCTCAAGTAAAACTCAATTAATGAAATATAAGATCATAAATGATAAAAATACCCTTCTAAGTTCAATTTAATAAGACACATTTTCTACTGTCCACTGCCTTGTAATCAACATAATTTTTTTATTCCATTCTATACAAAATATTATACAATTTTATTTTCTGGGTTAATGTTATAATATTTATATTGAGTATGTTTTGATTGGCACAAAGTATGCATGTTTGGTTAAATACTATTTTGTACTTATTTGAGAAAATTAACTAAATGTTTTGCAAGAATTATTAATTAAGCTAAATATGAGAACTAATAGTAATTTAGTTATAAAAAAAATATAATTGTTAAAATTATTCTTTTTTAAAATTAAATTATTACTATAAATACTAATTCATTCTGGAGTGTCCATTATTGGTCCAAACCTATCAAGACTTGCAAATTATACTATTTTTGTTTTTTTTTTTTTTTAACATTTCTTAAAAAAATTTTAATATTTAGTTCAAACCTTAAATTATAAAGAATCAAGAGAGCAGCTCAAAAGTGCTTGAAGGAAGATCACAGGTTTACCCTCAATTCACTACAAAGTAGAGAGTTAGATCACTTTATCATCATTGCTGCGTGAGTTACCATTCCAACACAACTTTATTTTATTAATATAAATCTTTTTTACAAGAAAAATTATTCTGAGTAATTAAAAGCGGGATTCAGAATGAGTAGGAGGTGTTGAATCATCACATAAACTATAAGAAATAGAATATCAATCATCACAATCCCGCTTAAAGAAAAGCAATTATAAATATATAAAATACTTTTTTCTCAAAAAAAAAAAAAAGGATCTAAGAAAAAAAAAATCATAAATCGAAATAGCAATTAAAGGATTTCTCTCAGACAAATGCCTCGATTTGTCGTCACGATTGAAAGAATGGAATTGATCGGACTCGTCATCTTTTTTTCTTCATCATCGAGAAACCAAAACTCAAATAACTATTTGACGCACATTCAAGAAAAAGGAATTAAAAGAATAAACGGGGAAGGAAAACGAAAACGAAAAGCGAAATCAAATAGGAACTGAAAACGCAATTAACACATATAGATAGATGATGCGGAATGAAGCAAAGAGACGGGAGAATGTATTGTTGAAGACGAGGCCTTGCGTTGCCTTTTATAGGTGAAAGGTTGCTAGAGCTAGGGCTTCGTTTTATTCGATTCCGTTTGTCAAATTACTCATATGCCCTCATTTAACCTAATTTACCTTAGCTAAGGATTGTTGGAATAATTTGGGCTTGTTGCAGTCGATTTAACTCAATGGGCCCAGAACCATTGGGCTTCGAATTAAAAACGAAAAAAAAAAAAAAAATGGTTCACTTTTAATCAGCAATAATCACTTAAAATCTCATAAACATACATGAAATAAACGAGAGTATCAGTGTTTTTTATTAGAAAACAAGATAGACAAAAAAATTAATAGATACTGATGAATTTCTGAAATAACAGTTAACTATTAGCTTGGTGTATGAGTGATTCTTCTATCTGTACACTAAATGTATGCAAGTAATTTCCTTAATAAGAAGAAATTATATGCATTTTATAAAAGATTATTTGTAAATTAGATGAGTAACAAGATAATATGTTTTGGGGCTAAACATATTTATCAGTCTAATAGTAATTTAATGGGCTGAAATTTCTAAGGCTACAAACCTCAAAATCAACTCCAATTAAGCAAAATGTTAATTTATCACATGGTTTAGATACAATTGTGTTCTACATAATGTATCAGTCTATGGCATGCTATATTTGGAAAAAGGAATCACCTGATATATATACTGGATATAAATGGCTTCAAATAAAAAAATGCTTGATCCATTCAAAATAATTAATCATAGTTATCATTGACAATAATGGATCAGAGTTCTCACATCTTGGACATAAACAACAAATAAATTTAGACACAATACATGAAATGATTGATCAAGTCTGATAGCAACAGTTCAGTAATCCAATCCAAAAGTCTTATCACCATTATTGCTTAGATGAAGTGAAGCACCAGTGCCCACACTGGGTAAACTATGAGCAGAATAATACCAATGGTATTTGATATTCCATGAGACTGTGTAAAGGAGTTTCTGAATCCGCCAGATGCCCGGATGTGCTCTTGCAGTAGGTAACAACCGATTAAGAGGCATATGACAACACCAACCCAGTGGTCTTTCAATGTGTGTGCAAAGAAGTTAGGAGCCACAACCAGAAGCAGAATCAATGATCCTGGCATCTCCAGCCAATCTGCCATTGTTAATAACCGCAAAGTCGGATCAAGAACACTAAAGAGGTGACAGAATTGTTCTCCGAATTTAAATGAGGTTAAAGTTAGTGCGTGTGCATGTAAAGGGAGAGAGTGAGAGTGGCTGGCCGTGTCGGCAAGCAAGCTGCTATAGCAAGTTTTGATTTGATTGTTGCGGTTTACTAATATCAATTGTAAGTGAAAAAGAAATGCATGCATATAGCTAAATGGAATGGTGAAAGGTTAACTAACTAATTCTCAGATAATACTAATTAGCAACAGTGGTAACCTGGAATTTCAACTCTGAATTATCCCAATAAGTTGGAAAATTATGGTTCTTAATAGTCAAAAGTGGAGGAAGAAGCACAAAGAAAGGCAATTGGAGATAGCATTCCCACATAAAACCGAAAAAGAAAATCAACAGGTGCACTGAAATGGAAATTAACTATACCAGGGAAGTGTCTAGGAAAGAAAAGCCGAAGCACCACTGCAATAAATGCTATCCATTTCCCCACCTCACCTCTGAAACATAAGAATGTATCAAGAAAAAAAGTTGAGCAGAAGATAAATGAAAAATGAAAGATATACACAAGCTTAATTGCCGATGGTCATATCACCTCAGGAAGTTGAATATTACTGAAGGAAGACTAAAGAAAATATAGGGGACTAAAAGCGAAGTCAGCATGTTAGTCCTCCAATTTGTCCGATCCAATATCAGCAAATATCTGCATTGAACATTGAAAATATCATTGAATTGCAAAATACATTCCTTAAAGGAACATAAAATGATATCTGGATTAATATAATCAATTCGAAAGTAAGCCAATGGTTTGCTTGCTAAATTTTGGACCAAGAATCCAAGATCAATGTCAGAATCGAAGGCAAGAACAGATGCAACTAAGTAGAAACTAAATTTAAACCACCTAGAATGAAACATAGTCCTTTACTTCTTTTGTTTGTTTCATTGAATCTCACAATTCAAGAAAGAATAAGAGATTAAAGGATATAGGAATAATTCTTTTCTTCTTTTCATTTCTTAAATTCTAAAGCATTAGATTTTGGCATTTTCTAACATTACAAGCAAGAAAACTGCAATATGTATGGTCATATATATTGCAACAATTATATATCATCCTATACAGGACTCAGCAAATCAAAGAAACTAGCATTTTTTTTTTTTTATCAGCAAAGTGCTGTCTGTGAAAGATAATCCATTTAATGAATATATCAACATATTGCATTGGATTTTAATTGTTTAACAAAAAAACTAAACTGAGACAAAAACGATTCTTTCTCTGGAAAAGGAAGATATGAAGAGCACGCTTTCCTTCCTTTTACTGTTTCCCTTTTAACAACAGCATGACAAATCGTAAAAAAGAGCTAATTTCACACATTTACACAATATACTCTCAAGTCATAATAAACCCAGGCCAGAACAAAAGAAAAGAGAAAAGCCCAAAAAGAATAAGGAGAAAAGAAAGAAAAAAACTCACATGGCAGCAAAAGAAGCGACCCATTTGAGAAAAGAAGTGCCGAAACCAAGGCCACCAAGTCTAGTAGCATCATTGATGAGTCGTTTTGCAGCAATTTTGAGCTCATTGATATCAGACTGGATCAAATCATCAGCTTTTACATCATCAGTACTCATTTTCAAGTAATCCATTCTCCCCATTTTTGCTCTTTCACTTTCTCCCTCTTTTTTCTCAGATCTAAAACACAAAAGTCCCGGTATTAATAGCGAAAGAGTTCTAATCACACGAAGACACTCGAAGAAAACTACCTTTTGAAGCAACTCCGTTTGGATGGATCTGTACTGTACTAACGGATGAGGATGATGACTACGTCACCGTTTCGAGTGCAAGGTGAGACCTTAATTTTAGTTATTATTAATAATAAATCAAAGAATTGATAACGGTAATGGAAGGAAGGATACATGATATTGATAAGAGTGAAGCTTCGGATCCCTTTTTCCTCCTCCTTCTTAACTGTTTTTTAGACCGTTGACTGTTTAGATCACCCGCGTTAAAAATTGAACTGTAAATGAGTCTAACTCGAGCTCAAAACATAAGGCTTGTTGTTGCCTACAGAAACTTATACTGTAGGCCCATCAATGAGCCCAACGTCAAGGCCACCTTCTCAGTTCAATTTTTTGTGTATACACAGGGGTGCGCCAAGTGGCATAATTCAAATCAAATCGAAAAACGAAGCCAACAAGTTAATTATTTTAATTCAACTAATTTGATTTTAAAATTATTTGATTTAAAAGCGTTACGTATTGTATCATGAGGCCAGAGTGTTTGTGTTATTGTCGCGTAGGCTTACTTTAACCGCATAACAAACTAAATTCCAAAAGTTCAAAGGAAAGCAGGGATCAATTCTGATGTTAAACTGCGGATGGATGACTATGAAACGATAAAAATCTCTTTTTTTATAATTAAATATTTGAACTTTAGTTCCGAGCATATAGTTTGTGTAAATATTTAAAATGAAATGCTTTATCATTTATGAATTATGCAGTGCAAATTTAAATTAATTGCACAAATAGATTTTTTAATACGAGATAATTAAAATAAAAAAAATATCTGATTAGTCTGAAATTGGCATCCTAACCCAGACCAATAGCATTTTCTAATTTAAAAGGCCAGGTGTGCCGTTCGGTTGATTTAGAATCAAACCAAATCGTAAGATTAAAAAAATTAAATTATAATTTTTTAAAAATCAAATAAACGTGATTCGATTATATAATTAAATTTGAGAATAAAAAATAAAAGGAATCAAACTAAATCAAATAAACTAAAAAATCAAATCAAATCCTTGGACGGACCAGGAGTGAGTTCGTCGTATTCATATTGCACAAACTTTATACAGAGAAAGGGGCTGTAATTAATCTCCCACTGCCACTTGCTTTCTGGAACAGCATTTCCTCAAAAGTCGTGTAAATTTGGCCAATCAAACAATATAATTTCGGTCAGAAAAAATAAAGACTTGGAAATTTTATTTTTCCTTCCTTTTTCAGATCATACGTGGCAGCCACTTACATGGACATAACAAATCATGGACACCCGTCTACACAGTGTAAGTTGGTCAACTCACACGAGACAACGGAATATTTTAATTAATTAACGACAAAGCTGTGTTCACGTACGGGAGAGCCTATTGTTGGTGGTGATGGTGCCTTCCTTTGCTTGCATTTACTACCGCCTGTTCATGAGAATTACACACCTGAGTCTTGAATTTGCACCCCAACTTTTTCGTAAGTGACCCTCTCCATCCACGTGGACCATCCTTATCAATCTTATCGATCACTTTCTTCATTGTAGAACACTCTCTTTCCAGCTGATGCACCCGCGTCCTCATGCTATCCATATCTAGTCGTAGCACCTGATTCTCCCTCACTGCTGCCCTCCAGGTAGTACTCTCCCGTGCCTCCGCCGCCGCCGTCGCTGCAGCTCCCTCCTCTACATCTTCCTGTTCTCTTCTTATCAGCGATAGTCTAGCAGTTTCCTGCGGCGCCGTCTCCGTCGCTATTAATGTTCCGGCGATTGCGTGGCGGAGTTGTAACTGCTCGAAAAATAAAACTTGAACCACCGCCCGCAGTGGAAGCCGCTCGTTCTGTGCTGCGTGTGTGCAAGCCTCTAATGTCAGCTTTTGGCAATCCATTACTGCACAAATCTTTTCCCGCTCTGCTTCTGATATCCATGGATGAGCCTTGAGAGGAAAAATGCAGACTATACAGTTAAAATTATTATTAATTTAAGGAGCATAAAAGTTAACAAAATCTATATGGTGTTAATAGTTACCTTGAGATAAACGTCGACGGCTCTGTAAAGGCCGTCGTCGAAAAGCCTAGCTTGCTCTGGTAAAGAGATTGCCAGATTGTAGAATCTATCAGGTTTCAGATTGGCATCGGAGGCAATCTCAGCAAGATAACCGTCGATTAGTTTTCCGACGAGCATCAATGCCGGTGATCTCACATTGCGATCACCTTCCTCCTCCTCTGCTTCAACTCCGGCTGCATTTCTCTCTTCGAGTCCATCCAAAAAATAGCCTAGAATTCTCTCCAAGCAATCAACATCGTACAAAGTCTCGTTAAGATATGAATAACTAGGAATTAGTAGATCGTCCAGTGTAGCTTGCTCCAATTGTGATCCGATCTTCTTTTCCAACGCGGAACGACACGATTCTGACGCATTTAATATGTTTGCTGTTCTAAATAAGCCGAATAGAAACCTTGTCGCCGTTGAAGATCTGGAGCTCTTCTCTAATGGAAGATTTGAAATTATAGTCTCTAAAACTTCTCTATGTTCGCTCTCTGAAGCTATAGAGGAAGACGAAGATGGCTTCCGGTTCAATGTACATACGCCTGGAATATACTTCTTAGCATATAACATTAAACAACTCTCTATAATCTGTGGACTCAGATCTCGCGCTCTCATGGCGAGAATCAATCGCTTAAACAAAGGCAAACTTAAAAGCCCCAAATATTCAAACCATGAGGCCACATTAGCAAATCTACCACCAAAGGCGGCGGCTGTAGAAGCGGTGGCGGCTCCCTTTCTTCGCACGGCAGATTCAATCCCATTCCATAAAGCTTGATTGGATATGGGTTTATTCTCATTGGTTCCATCACTAACCGGCCAGCCAAACAGAGCCGGGTCGGCGGAGGAAGCCCTGGAAGCAATGGAATCAATGCAACGTTGAGTAATGCCTAGGCTCTCTGCAAGAGGCATAACTTTCTCACACGATTTTAACGCCTTTATCGACTCCTTGAGACTCTTGAGTACAGATTGAGAGAGAAACCGCTCTGTTTTAGAAACAAGATTGTCTTCTGAATATTCTTCCGTCATTTCAAGAAACTCTCCAGCGCAACGAAGTGGCGCGACGGTGGAAGAGGTGAGATCGACTTTAACGCCGTAGCAGAACTTGGCAGCCATCTCGAAAGTCTGCGAGCCGCCCGGAAAATCTGGAAGCGTAATCTGACAATGGATTTCCTCGATTTCGTCTTCAGGTTCTTTCTCTTCTCCTTCTCTTCCTGCAGTAGATGTTTCGTTTGTTTCTTGCTCTGTTATCAGTTGGTGAAGCTTTCGACTTTTAGACATCAAAGGAAACTGAACCAAGACATAACCAACAAAAATCAGGAAATATAGATGACTTATATTAGGTCATAGTATAGTCTTACAATCTACATAGATTTTCTGGGTATTATTAGGCTGACCTTGTGAAGATGAAAGGCCATATCTTCCACTTCTATAACAATATCACTTGGCAATCCAGTAGTGCAAAACCTGCAAGAAAACTTGAATTAATATCACCCGATGTTTTGTTGATTTTCCTTTAAAAGAAAAGGGAAATTAAAGATAGCTCTAACCATGCTTGACTCTTGGTGATGGTCTTCTCAGCTGCCATTTTTATCTTCTAAAAAGGAAAATCTATTCCTGTTTAGATGCCTTATGCAGACTAAGCTAGATCCATGAGTAGGAAGACAGTGGAGTCTTGAAAGAAAGCAAGAAAGCAAAATGTTTTTGCTTCTTTTTTGAGTCACAGTGTTTATTGAGGAAGAAAGAGTGAGTTTGGGTATCCAAATATAAACTCAGAACGGACAAAACAAATGAAAAAGCTTTAGCAGATTTCGAAAAAGTAGATCAATAATTTATTTATATCATTTCTTTACTAAAATTTCCCTTGCCTTTCTTTGAATCGGATCAGAATCCCAACCACTCCACAACTCAAACCTCTCTTCTGTATCTTTATACAGAAGAAAGAAAGTCTTTCTGGAAGAATTCTTTTTCCTTCCTTCCTAAAAAGGCCATCATTACATTTACCTCCCACTAGCAATAAACACATTGCTTGCTTGCTTTTTGCGTAAATTGTGGAATAATTTAATGTGATTTACCCTGTCAAGGACTTGTTTAAGCAATTACGCATGGCTCAATCAATCCAAATATCCAATTATCCAAGTCCAAGGTCATAGAGATTAATGATATGTAAATTACCTACCTTTATAGATTAATAATCAAAAAGAAGTGGGTGGGACATGCAAACATAATGAGTCTTAATCAGAGATTTCAACTTAGGCCTTGACGCTTGTCTTGTAATTAACAATCTCACAATCATAATCTTTAGTTGGAAGATACATCACAGCTAAAGCGACAAAAAGATAATGATGATTAGATCTTAATGATTTCTTCTTATTTTGGAAGCTAATAGTAATTTCTATTATATGTATGAAAGTCCAAATGGCAAGAATACAGAACTCTTAGCTGGTGCACTAATTTAGTTGGTGACAACACTATAATATTGATTATGCATGAAAGAGAGAAAATGAAGCAATTCTTTAAAGAGAGGGAGAAATTTTCAAACTTTGTAAAATTCCCATAGGATTCATCTAAAAATTTTACATGGAAATTAATGGTCACATGGAGATATGACCCACATAAAAAGAAAACCTTACAATTTCAAAATGGCTGATTTTTTTGAAATTCATTTCTCTTTACAAATGAATTCCCATTTCCTCCCTTGAAACTTAGGTCTGAAAACGAACAAAAAAATTAGAACAAGAAATGGGTTACAGTCTCATTTATAGCAGCATATCTACCATCCTACCTTCCTTCAAAACATTTATGGCCATATTAATTAGGTGACAGGAATAGCATGTGATCATCCATGAAACAGCTTAGAATGTTTGCATAATTTTGATAATGAAACATGAAATTATGAATAGAACCAGTAAATCGTACGGATAATTATCTAATTATTAAACTAAAAATTTTGATAATAAAGAATGGTTATGGTGATGTCAGAAATAGTGGCTATGGATTTTTAAAAGGAAAAAGAAACTCACCCCACAGCCCACCACTTGCATAGAACTGAATCTTCTGTTATAATAGTTGATTGTGAATGAAAGTTTCAAAGAGAGGGAGATGATTACTGTGAGTGGACTAATGGAGCCCTTTTATTTCTACATTTCACGTGGTTTGGTGACTAATCATTAGACAAAATGCACAAAAACAAGCAATTGCATAGTTCAGTAGGACACACACAGCAATTTTGTGGTATGTGAATGGCTTATGCCACTCTTAAATGAAAAGGACAACAAAAGCAGAACAATAAAGATCCAAAATTTATCAAAGGTCAGACCATATTTTTGCTTATAGAATGCTAAAATGTGGGTCACATTGTCTTGAATACATGAAACTATGGGTACTCCCTACCACTTCAGAGATTTTAGGGCACCATTTTCATCTTCCTAGAATCTCTCATTTTTAAGTTTCAATTTTAAATAACTTTCACTTCTCTCTCACCAAATTCCTACTGTTATAGCAAACAATAGCCAAGTAGGTTAGAAAATGGAATGCACAAAGACCATAACAAATCATCCAAAAAAAAAACCAAAACCCAAGAGACTAGTGCGTTAATCTGAAGCATTATGGCACCCTGCACAAGATAACAGGAGTTTGATTCTTTTATTAATTAAACCACACACTTATCTGTTCGTGAGCAAATAGAGCTTATTTAAAAATATAGGAACATGATAATTGGTCAATAAAACATTGACCCATTACATTATTTCTAATAACATCTCGCTGAGATATAGCCAAGCTTAGACAAATTTATTCTTGCAAGGGAAGGTTATATTTAGCCCCATCATCATCACTCTTACACCACTTCCTGTCGACCAACATCTTGAGATGTTTCAATACCTGCACGTACTTTTATGACGTAAGATTATTACATTAGATTAGCTTAATAAACATATGAGGAAGAATATATTCCAATTCTAAAATATAGCGTTGAAAGGTTGAACTGTTGAGTGTTAATATAGTTATTAAATGTTTGGAACAAAGAAATATCCAAGTTATTTAAATAATCATCTGAGTAACCTTAATTTTGCAGATAAATATACCTGCTGTGGTGGTTGTAGGTGAAGCTACTGACGGTTGCGGAGCAATAGCTTCCTCTGCACGAGTTGGGATGCGAACACCCGGCCATGATCGGCACATGCAGTGCTTTCCCTCCTCTATGCTACCATAGAGAGCGGCAAGATGCTTGCCACACCCGGCCCATGAATACTTCCCACATTTCTGGCAATCCACTCTAAAACACATGGTTTTGTTCACTATATATGTTACTAGAGATTTGTGTTTTGGTTAAATATGTTCTTTACTTCCCTTCTCCAGCCCCAGTTTATATTACCAATTTACCACTTCGATATCATCAAATTGCCTCGACATAATCGTTACAATAATACATATAAACAAACTTAGAGGCATGATACCTCGGAATCTAATGGCAACTATTTTACTAAGCTGCCGAATGAATATTTAAATAAACGAACACAATTTTTCAGGTGCGAACGAAGTAAAATAATACCCAAACCAGAAGGGATAGAAAATTTGCCAAAGATCAATGAATAAGATACCTTTAGTCATGAGTTGTTCAAGGACAAGATGAAATCAAACCGTTAATCATTGTCGGACTTACAATTAGGGTTTAGTATAAAAAACAAATGACTACCAAGTTTTCTTCTATAGTTTTGTCTTTGTTATTCCTTAGTACCTCGACGTATGGTGATATTTTTTAGACAATAAGTTGTTATCATTGTTGGTGCCCTCACTATCATTGCAACACCAACTGGTTGCTTTCTTACATTTGTGGTCCTGCTCATAATTCAGTTTCTCACATGATCAGTTACTTTCAGCTGCATTCCCTGCTCAATCATACGCTTTATCGAAATTTTCACTTTTCAAGTTCAAAAGATGTGTCTTAATGCAATATAATCCATCCACTCATCACGCCAATCACCATGACTTTGCTTCCATGTCCAACCTAACATGATCTAGTTTATTTGACACAGTTCTGGACCACCTATATCCTTTGTAATAAGGACATTAAAACATGTATAGCACTAGCACACACCTCAAGAATCCATGTAATACAGCAATTGGTTTCCTAAAATCATGACAGGTAGCCAACAATACCAAAGATAAGTATCATCTATAATCTATCATCACTAATTCTGCTAGACTAGAACTCAGCAAGAAACCAAACAAAACAAGCTTAAGTATATACAGGCATTCAGCACACAAAAGGTTTCAGATGCAGCACTATGGCTTAAAAAGGTTGTTTTCTCCAAGATTAACAAGTGAAGTGACAAGTTCAGAACAACTGAAATCTTTGCAAAGATGTTACAAGAGGCTGTAGAAATATTGTTTTCCAACTCATGTTGCAGAATGCATAATAGACATAAGTACTAGAACTTCCATCATACAACAGAATCCTGGACCAGGCACAAGTCCAAGTCACAGCCAATAAAGCAGCTTATAAAGATTCCCTGTGTCAATATTTTGATGGCAGAATACAAGACTGGAACTTACTGGTTTGGACTACACATGCCAAAGGATGGACCTTTAGATGGGAATGATTAATTTGAATTGCCATCTTTATCTGCTGAAGAATCCAATTCAGTTTTCTTCATTGGGCTTGATTCAGCTGAGCCTGTATTCATCAACACTCGCTTAACTCCTCTTCCCACAACACCAAGATGAGTGACTGCAGCCCCATTCGTGTGGGCAGTGGAAACAGTTGGAGAGTCAAAGCCTCCATTGCTGTTAGCAGTAGCCATCTGTGAAGAATTCACAACAGCTGGAGCAGCACTATCCTCTCCACCTTTTGCCTTGGCAGATACCATTCCCAGGATTTCAGAAAGAATTGATTTTGGGTTTAAGGCCAGCTGTTGAAGATCTTCGAGCTGCAAATCCAGAGATTTACATTAAACCCAAGATACTCAAATGAATTTTTCTAATATCTAACAGTGAGAGCATGAGACAAAGATGACCTTCTTTTCTAGCTCTCCAGACAAGCCAGTAAGTGTCTCAATCTCTGATTCTTTATCCGTCACAGATTTATCACTCTGCAAGGTATTGGATGACTGTTGGACACCTTCATCTAATTCAGAAACTGCAGATGATATTGCAGATTCGGAGGAACTCTTTACTTCATTTGTGAGCCGCTGTAGCCTGGACTTGCAAATTGATATAGCTTTCTGGCAATATGCTATTGCTTCCTGAGGCCTAGATCCAATCTCCAAGCACAAACATATGCGAAAATTTCTGAAATACAGTTAAGGATCTGACAAAGAAAAATGCTGAAGAAACATAAAAGATTTAGGATAATTGATTAAGAAAAGATACAAATTGAAGTATTTAGAACTGATTGAATAGATATTTCATTAGCAATAGATGATTCTTAATCATCCCAAATTGAGGAGTGTTCCAACCTTAACAAGGATACAGTTCTGCTAAATGTCTACTGTCTGGTTCAACAAGTCGTTCTAAAATGGATAGGGCTTTCTGGTAATCGCTGAGAGATGTTTCAATATCCTCTACATGAAGCATGACAAGAAGTACAAACCATATTTAAGACAAACAAGAGGCTTACAGAACCAAGCAGCATATTTTGTCCCAACATTTCAAGTTTCAGCTCAAATAGAGTAATTTATTTAAAATACCCTGAACTTTGCGGTTGGTATCAACTGTACCCTAAAATGACCTTAACCCCCTGGACACCCCAATTATAAATTTTTGTAATAATTCTACCCTAATTTTAAATTCTGATCTAAAAAATGAATAAACAATATAAAGCTGGGGCCCACTCCTGACATATGGGTTAATTTGTAACCCAACTTTGTTGAAGCCATTAAACGAACCGTTTAGCCAAGAGAAAACAACTCCAACCCTGTTCTTTCTCAGTAAGGATGGCTTGAAGATCTAGCTATAATCCCAAAATCCCTAACCTTAAACAACTTACCCAGACTTCAATTTTTCAATTCTGATCTAGTTTGGTCCTTGTTCTGTTTCATTCGAGTACCATGGAAATAATTATATTTTTAGTCAATCAAGCTGCTGTAGAGGGCCGAGGAAGATCTAATGATCTTGAAAGAGGGATGATTACAAGTAACACTTATGAAGCATCAAATTCAAGTGGCATCAAGTTTAACATCTAATGATTTCATTTTCATCTTAATTGTTTTTCTTTCTTCGCACATTTGTTACTTAATATTCTAATATACTTCATTTTAGATTTTGTAATTTTGAGATGGTAAAGGTTATGGTTGTGGATTTTAATGCTATGACCTGGATATCCATGCTCCTTCCCACCTTTTCATCACTTTCTTGTTTGGAATTGGCTCTTTTCCCCTTTTACATGCATGGGAAATCAAATTACTTTCCTATGTTTATTGTTGATAACACTTTCTCTGTGTTTGTAATGGTGTTCAGCCTTATGTTCTCACAGCAATTTCTGTATAATGTATGAAACAGTACAATTCTAGTTTTCATAGAATTTGCAGCTGATGGAAAACATAATATATTTGTATTGCCAAAAATCAATTGTTTTTACAATTTGCAGGTAGATGTAAGTATAGTGTTTAGGGTTATGGATTTTGGGATTATAGATCTTCACGCAATCCGTACCGAGAAAGAACAAGGCCGGAGTTGTTTTCTCTTGGCTAGATGGTGCATTTAATGGCTTCACCAAAGTTGGGTTGCAAACTAACCCATGTGTCAGGAGTGGGTCCTAGCTTTATATTGTTTATTCATTTTTCTGACCTGATTTAAAATTAGGATACAATTATTACAAAAGTTTGTAATTGAGGTGTCCAGGGAGTTAAGGTCGTTTTAGGGTGCAATTAATACAAACCGCAAAATTCAGGATATTTTAAATGAATTACTAGCTCAAATACCTCTTTCCAAAGCAACTTCCGCCAATGCTGATAGCACATCCACTTTGTCCATCGTGTCGCCTGAGTGTTTTTCAGCAATTGCCCTGGCAACATCTAGCATTTTCCATGCCAAGTCAAGGTCAGACTCATCCTCGTCAGCTTCTGCTATGTCTTCATCTTCACTATCCTCATCACCTTCTTCCTGATCTTTTCCACCAGAAGCTATAACAAAATAAAAAAGTAATAACAGGAAACAGTGAGAAATAGTATATTCTCGACAATAATACTGGTCATTTTCCACCATTTCAGGGCACATAAATGCTGGTTTCTCCACTCTCCATCTCTTTTCAATACATTTTTCCTGATCCTGATTGTAATTGTACTTTAAAATGATCATATGCATACTGTGTAAAGGGGAAAAGTGAAACGAGGGAGCTAAAAATGATTTGATTCCATAACTCATTACTTTTGTAACAAATCAAGTAGCCAAACCCATATAACAGTCTTGCAATTACATATAAATCTGAAACTTAAACCATAATTTACTGTGGTGAGTCTTCTTGGTCTATGGGAACAAGGGGCACAACCATGTCATTGAATGGTGGAAATGTAAAAACAAATATCAATATCTTCTCCCAATTATGATCCAATATCACCATCCTCTATCCTGATTGCTGTTAACCTTTTAACAATCACATGCATTTAAGTAACAAAAATAGCTGAAGGTCATGCAAAAAGAATTTAAAATACTATCATTGTATACACAGAGAGTGAGGAAGCCCCAAAAATCTAGATACTTTAATCCATTTAACTACTGTATATGTATGTGTGTGTGTGTGTGTGTGTGTGTGTATAAGCATATGATGCTGATAAACTTCAACAAGCATGGAAGCATGTTAATCACCACCATGAGCACAAGTGAAAAAGGTCCTTTGCCAACTTTATATATGAACTTCCAATACAGTAACACACACATACTATGATAGCAAAATACTAACCATCATTTGTTGCTCCTTGATGATTGGCATCAGTCCTGTCCTCATCAGCACTACTCGAAACAGAAGCAATCGAGGATTCTCCATTTATTGCACTTTTAACAGATCCATCTCTATCAGAGTCTTGTTTAGATTCATCATCCTTCTTGGGTACTGTAGCTAATGGATCAGCCTCCTCTTGAGCTTTGTACAAAAGTACACGTCCATATTGGTAGTATGCGTTCAGACATTCAAAGGCAAGTTCACCATAGTGTGCAACCCTATAATTACGAGGATTAACAAAGTATTCATAAGAGAGAGTCTCAAAGCACCCTCAAATCTTAAATTATCTAGTGAGAGATGCACAATAGATTAGAATAGCAGAGCAATTTTTGTAATGCCTATTCTTTCAGTACAAAATGGACATTCTAAAAACTCTATTACTAAACTATTTCTCTCTCTTGTAACTAAAGAATATCAAAATAACAGCTCCAAACTAGTAACCATAGACATCACAGCAGGCAAGCATGGCATGTTCTGAATGACAGTATAGGAAAACTCCTTATGGTAATTGCAAGCAATAAATTATCAAAAGTAGGCAAAGCTAGTACAAAAATAAAGAAGTGTCACTGGAAAACGAAACCCAAAATCATGCCATTTGTAAAGAAGGGAGTATCCGATAATTGTTTATCTGCCACACAAATTCTGGACACTTTATAGGATAAAGACGCAAATTTAACCGCTACTATCTTGTTCTTTGCCTCAGACCCCAAGGCCCAACACAGCCTACACCCTAGTCCCAACCAATGCAAAGAACATCACAAATACAGTTCAAGGGTTTATTATGAGCAGAGAACAGGAAGGTTTCACAAAACAATATATGAGCAAACCAAACATTATCACATGATAATAGCTACAAGTTAAAAGAAATGTTTGATAAACCCTAACTCTTTAAAAAAAATATCATCAAGAAGATAGAAAAAGAAAGACATATCAAGATCCAATTTCACTCTTTTTTTTTTAATTATTCTTTGCAATTCCTCAGCAACTAAAATTAGAACCAAAATAAATAAGAAAAATTACATCGAAATTGAAACCCTAACCTGATTTCTAGGGCACGGCTGAAACACTCGGCGGCCTCGCCATAATCACTTTCCTTGAGGGCTTTTGTTCCTCTCTCCGTCAACTCGGCAGCTAACTCTAGCGATTTGTCTTTATCATCATCGGAAGTCATAGCCGGAGCTTCTTCGTTGCTGTTGATATTGTTGCAAGTGGACTCGGTGCCGCCCAGCGCGTTCGATTCGATAGTGGCTTCATTCGAAGGTTGGGCTTCCGCTACGCTTGGGGCCTCAACGAGGGTTTCTTCAGTCATTGTCACTGATGATTCAGATATCACAGCTTCTTCTTCCGCCATTGTTGAATTCTCGATTTTAGAATATGAAAATGTGAGAGGGAAATGATTTTGGTGTATTTAATTTGGCGCTTCAAAACCCTGTTTTCTGGCGGAAAAAATTGGATAAAGCGAGGGAAATTTCACGAAAAAGTATGTTTATCCTTTATACGGCATCGTTCTCATTTTCGCAGCTAAATGACTGTATTGCCTACTAGTACATGAAGCAATCTGTTCAACGACTTGACTACTTTTGTAATTTTATTGTTTTACAATTACAGTTGAAAAACGCTGCGCACCACATATATTCATCGTCTTTTCAAAAAGATAATCTTGCTCTCTTTCAGTTGCACAGTCGATGGCTTCCGCATCTTCTCCCTCTCTTCTCCACACGCTGTCGTTTCGTCGGCCTCCATCCTGCCAGGCGCACGCTCCTAAATCTGTGCCGGCATCTTTCACCAGCAGAAGGAAGTTGTTTTTCCTTCTAACAGCAGCACCGGCATTGACGGCAAGAGAATCGGTGTCCATTGCGGAGGATATACCGCTGTTCGGGTTAAGGAAGAAGCTTAAGCAAGCGGAGGAAGAGGCGGAAGAGCTCGTGAGGGAAGGGTTTGAAACGGCTGAGAAGGGACTTGTAACGGCCGAGAAAGGGATAGAAACGGTGGAGAAAGGGATCGAAACGGCGGAGAGAGGTGTCGAGACAGTAGAGAGAGAAATTGAGGGAGCAGTGAGCTTTGGGGCATTGGCACAGGCCGTTGTGGTGGCGGGAGCGGAAGTTTTGGGTGTTGTAGTGGCTACTTCCGTCGTAAATGGGATTTTGGGACCTGAAGGTCGAAAATCATGATTTGCTTCTGGTAATGCGATGTGTTAAGAGTTTCAATCGAGTAATGTAAATTCAAATCTGGTTTTCTAATTTATTACCATTTTGATTAGTATGCTGTAGTAATGCAGTTGATGATGGATTATGTGCTGGAAACATAAATTTTTGCAGAAAATTTTCTCTGTGGTCTGAAAATTTTTTTGACTGGAAAAATTTTCCTCTTCGTTCATCAACCATAGAATTTCATTTTTCTTTTTTCTTCGATAGAAAAAATATTGTCATACTATACTTTAATAAACAAAATTATTCCATTAAATTAGAAATTAGTAAAAAAAAAATTAATTTTATAATTTGACATAATTGTTAATTATTGTGTAGATGTTTAACAAATGCCATGCTTTTTATATATCTTGACAAAAATTAATGGACAATAATTTTCATATTTTTAATCATTTAATAAGTATTTAATAAATATGATTTTGTAAATTAATATGTTTAGTATTTATAATTTTATAAGTTAAAGTGTTGAATATGTAAAATTTTAATAATTAAGATCCTAAAAATTGAGGTGTCACTAAATTTTTATTATAAAATTCAAGTGTCACTAAATTAAAAAAAAAAAAATCTCAAGGCTCAAATTTGGATTGTCCGGTTTGATTCAGAAGAGCTTACGAAGACAAGGATGGGCTGTCGTTCGATGACTTGCCGTTGAGCTCCGGAATATGTTAAAACGATGTGTCAGTTAGCATGTGGGTTTAAAACCCATGGAACGGCAATAAGACTGGCTAGTATATGTACACGTCAAAAAAAAAAACGACATTGAAAGACGAGGCTCAATGCAGATTACGCGCGTTCGTCCAACGACCGGTGGATCAATTTTTCAAATAAAGAGTAATTCAAATTAGCAATAAAATGTCTCTCTCGAGACTAACCTGTCGTTCACCATCAAACTCCTTGTCGTCTATCATCAGCACACGCCAAAGTCTAAATTGGATTTATCCAATAAAATAATTGAAAATCAGAACACCTTAAGGAAGAAATTCTCGAAGAAAAATCTCCATGGCTCGTGTGGCTTCGAATCCTTTAGGCCTCCATAGATTCCGGCCATATTTTCAAGCCGATCAACTTCCACAGCTGCTCATGAAATCCTCTCTTCGCTGCCAAACTAAGCCTAGCCGGTTACCAACCATTATAGCTTGCCAAACAGACTCCAAACCCACCGAAACCTCCACAAAGGTACTGTTTTTTTCTTTCTTCTTCCGTTTCTATATGAAAGACCTAACTTTCCTATATTTCAATGCAGGAGAAGGTGCTTGCTGAGTCTGCTTCAGTAACCGATACTAAAACCGAAGGTTCAACTTCGTCCCCCACCTCTGGATTGCCCGTTCCCAATAAAGATTTAAATAGGCAAATAGCGGCGGTTTCTGTGCTTGCGGCGCTGGGGCTTTTCTTATCCGCGCGGCTGGATTTCGGTGTTTCTTTAAAGGACCTGTCTGCTTATGCTGTACCATACGAAGAGGTTTTTATATATTACGTTTCTGTGTCAAAAAGCTTATTTTTCTAGCTTTGTATTTTTTTTTTTTTTTTAACGAAAAAAGAAAGGATATTTATGTAGGCTCTCTCCAATGGAAAGCCCACTGTTGTGGAGTTCTATGCGGATTGGTGTGAAGTGTGTAGAGAGTTAGCTCCAGATGTTTACAAAGTTGAACAGCAGTTCAAGTAACGATCTTTTTATATATATTTATTTGATCACTTTTGGTCTCTAAAAATGACCAACTCCATTGATTGACAAATTGTGCAATTTTTTTGTCTTTTTGGGTAATTATTGGCTTGTTTAATTGCTTTGTTTTAGTCTATTTTCACTTTTTTTAGTGATAGCTGCCTTTTGTTTTATTTAGGGATCGTGTTAATTTTGTTATGCTGAATGTTGACAATACAAAATGGGAACAAGAACTTGATGAGTTTGGTGTTGAGGGTATTCCACATTTTGCATTCCTGGACAAAGATGGGAATGAAGAGGGTAATGTGATTGGTAGATTTCCGAGACAGTTCCTCCTTGAGAATGTAGATGCTCTTGCTCGCGGGGAAGCAAATGTTCCTCATGCTCGTGTTATTGGACAGTATTCAAGTGCTGAATCTAGGAAGGTGCACCAAGTTGTTGATCCTAGAAGTCATGGATAGATGCTATTCCTCCTTCAAAAGTGACCCGACTGATTGTCACTTGAAGTGTAGCTCGAAGGTAATATGTTTCCCAATTACTGATGTTCTTCTCCTTGTACCAAATTTCTGCAAGTCTGTAGGATGAGGCGGCATTAATTTAGAGATGATGTTCATGGGATAAGACCAAGGTTCTCTGTTAGCATGGAACACTTCCTTTGTCAGGGTTCACATTCATTTGAAAGGGTCTTTTCTGAAAATGAATCCAAGAAGTAATTTTGATCAATTTATAAATTGCTTCATTTGGTTGCTAATGCATTAATATAATCTTATTTGAGTACATCCATATCAAGATGCATTAGCACATGATTACAATTTATTCCTTTCATAAGCCAAGAACTCATGACATTGAAGGAGTACAACTTGGCTTTACCTTTGATGATGGAATTTTTTTTTGAAAGCATCTATGCATTTGCTTCGTTTTTTTCAATCTTGAATTGAATGCTTTAGGCCATCTATTGCACTTGTCTTAAAATATGACTCCAGTAAAATGATTATGTGTCAGATTGCCTTTCTCAATGTGAGGCAAGCCATATCATAGGTAAATAGGAATGTTCTATTTTTGCCAATGAGCCAAGTAAATGTGTTTCAAGCATATATGTTACTTTCATATAGTAAAGCTTGACCGTGCGCAAAATGTATCCAGGAGCTAATCTTAATTGTTTCTGCAGATTGAACATTTACATCAAAATTGAGATTGCATTGTTGTTCACTTGCCAAGAAGCAGCTATGAAATTGTAAAAACTTACACGTTTCTACAGGTTCAATTTGTTTCTTGATTATAATTTCTTTCTACGGAAGAATTTCGTGTATTGTATAACCTGCAGGTATTGATGTACAAAATACTAATTGATACATATTCCCGATATTAATTGTGAATGGCACTTGCAATTTACTTATATGCCTCGTAGACTTTTGCTTTCAATGGGGGACATTGCATGTCACTCTCAGTTTTGCTAATGATTTTAGTCTTGCATGGCTGTCCAGTTACTCAAAACAGAAGTTTTATATGAACAGATTGTTGCACTTTGATCTCTCATGCAATATGAATATTCTCCAAGTAGATAAGTGGACTGTGGATTACTGTTAAGATACAAGTCGTATCATCATAAAACGACAGCGTGAAAGTTAAACACAGGTCGCTGCTGTTTATTGGTTACCATTGTTTTTTTTTTTTTATTCGATATTATATACAATGAATTTTTACACGATGCATTATCGACATTAGTAACAAACACGATGCATTATCGACATCAGTAACAACAATTTGAAAGCCCGATGCATTATCGACATCAGTAACAACAATTTGAAAGCCCATTAGAGGCGTTATAAAGCTCATTCAGATAAGACAATCCACTACAAGGAGAAGGAATTAAATGCCACGATATTAAGAATTGAACCTCGGCATCACCCTAGTCACTATGCTAGGGCTCACTTGCATTGGTTACCCTTGTTATTGTTCTTTTCTTTTTGTTTTTTAACTAATGTGGAAAAGAAATATTATTGTAACTGAAAATTATTTTTCTTTATTTCTAGGACAAATTTTTATTATAGAAAAATGACCAAAAATAGAAAATGATTCTAAAAAAAAGTCTCTTATGGTTTTTTTCATTCAACATAAAAGAAGTGTAAAAATGTTAATGTAAAAGGTAAATTTAAACTTCTGTCAATCCACCACGGAAAACAAATGAAGGAAAATTAGCTTAGATGTGGGTTACCCCCTCAAAAAATAATGCTCATGCACACACCATTCTTTCTAAAATATATGCAGAATAACTTTTTTTTTTCTTTTTTTTTTCTCTCTTTTCAATATTGTCAACATTTTATGCGAAAAGAAAACGAGAGATAATAGGTCGAAATACAAAGATTTACATATATATCTATCAAAGATCTATAAAAACAGTAAGTAATGAAAAAAAACACTATAAGATACTTCAATTGTATTCACATAATAAAGTATTTGAAGTCAAGCACACAAAAAAATCAGCCTTTTTGTCACTGAACTGCATTACCCAACAAGCTATTTGTTGAAGGTGAACTCTGTTCGCTTAACCATGGATCTTGAACAGAAACAGGGGAGCTATCTTTAACTTCTTCCAATGAAGTCAAACAATCTGCTGCCCTTTGAGGAACAAGCAATCTCCGGCTCACTACCGCTGCCTTCTTAATTGAAATAACACTCAGCGACTTCTCACTTCCATTGTCCGGTGATGAGCAAGAGGAAGCTGCCGGTGAGGCTGTGTACATATTTGGAACCCAAGCACTAAGCCTAATGTGCTCTAACTCTTCAGCTACTTCCATCATACTAGGCCTCATATCCCTATGAAAAGCAAGACATCTAAATGCAAGCTCAGCTACATTATGTATGGATGATAATGTCCAAGCATCCCTATGCGGATCGAGGTGTGGATCTATTATCTCGTCCACGCAACCTCTACCTATCCTATCAATAGCAAGTGCAGCCAAGTTTACCTCACTGTGAGGTCGAGAAAAATCAACGACTCTTAGTGCTGTTATGATCTCTACAAGAACTACTCCAAAACTGTAAACATCGCTTTTGTCAGAAAGATGGAAATATTGATGATACTGAGGATCAAGATAGCCTGGAGTCCCTTGTGGTGCAGTTGATATATGGGATGACTCCGTCATTCCAAGTCTAGAAAGACCGAAATCAGCAACCTTTGACTTGTAGTTGTAATCCAACAGTATATTGCTAGATTTGATGTCTCTGTGATAAATTGGCGGATTCATTACAGAATGCAGATAGGCAATAGCATTAGCAGTTTCAGCAGCAATGGTGAGCCTTATTGTCCATGGAAGCCCTTTGCCTCTCTCTCTTTGTAGATGCTCACACAGAGTTCCATTAGGCATAAATTCATAGACGAGTATAGGTTCACCCTCCTCTATGCAACATCCTAACAGGCGTACTAGATTCGGATGACTTACAGAAGAAAGGAGCTTAATTTCATTCATGACTTGATCAATGCTATCAGTATCTCTATGACGAATCTTTTTTATGGCAACCCACTCATCACTGTGCAGTTTTCCTGCATATACAGTACCATATGCTCCAGTTCCAAGTCTTTGTTTCTCAGAGAAGCCATTAGTAGCTTTTTCAATTTCTTTGAATGCATAAAAAGGAACACTTGAGTTGCCTGCAGTTTGGTATAAAAGTCGCCTTGCACTCAACCTGTTTCTCAAAGAAGTGGAACGCCGTCGGATAAAGTAACACATAAATGCCAAACCACACATTAATAAAGCTCCAGCAATAACACCTGAGAACAGAACAATGTGGACACCAAATTCCAGAATTGAGTAAATGTATGCAGCAGTACACAAAACAAATAACACATTATTTTTTGCTGCTACAGTTTCAGAAACTTACCTCCAACAAGAACACCGACTCTAGCTGTTCCACCACATTGGCCATTTATGTACTTTGAAGGATTGCAGCCAGATACTGACAATATAACAACAAAAAAATATCAGCAAAAATTGTCTAATTGAAAATTTTCAAGGCTATATGAAGTTCCAAATGTGATAATTGGATATCATATGCTTAAATATTTATCTAAATCAATTCCCAATTGCATTCTCAGGCTTAGCCTAACTGCTAGTGCACGTAAGGCTTCGACATAAACTCAAATTCAAATCTATCTATCAGCCATAACATTTCTTGACAACTTATGGTAAACCAATTTTTAAATCCAAAAAAAAAAAAAAAAAAAAAAAAATCTCAGCTTAGCCTTAACTGCTATGACGTATGGCTTCGACATAAACTCATAATTTCAAATTAATCTATTCAGCCATAACATTTTTGAAAACTTTTTGGTAAACCAATTTTTTAAATCCAAAAAAAAAAAAAAAAAAAAGGCCAAATTCAAACCATTTCTTCATTGCACAAAGTGTAGACAAAATCATATGTCATATTTTGCCAAGTCAAACATTCAAAATATTAAAAAAAAAAAAAAAAAAAAAAAGCCAAATCAAACATTTCTCATGCACAAATGTGTAGACAAAAATCAATGTCATATTTTGCCAAGTCAACATCAATATATTTGATCAAATGGTTCTGTTCACCTAAACATTTTTCCCCCTTTAATTTAGCACTTAAAGTCAAAAAACAGGGTGGTGATTTTTCAATACTAGAGGAGACAACAAACAGGGCAGGTATACTGCACTAATTATGGTCAGACTTGTGTGTGTATTAAGCCATAAAATATAGTGAAAAATGTGATTAAATTTATCTTTGAACAGGTCCAAGATGACTTTGTGTACATTTTTGAAGTAACAAAAGTCAAAATTTTACATTTCCCTCATTTTTTTAAATCTAGAGCAATCCTTTGCAATTTACATCATCCAAAGAGGTATTCAAAGATTTTTATGTTACTTTGCATAAAAGTAACTAATTAATAGTAATCAAACTTTGTTAAACTAATAAATTTTCTAAAACTAAAATGGATTAAAGTGATAGGGTAAGAACTCTTGAACCCTGATTTTTTTTTTCTTTCCCTTGCTAGAACTCTTTAAGGATTTCTGATTACTAAAAGGAATGGCTTTCATCCATAATCTAAAACCAATGATATTGGAGCCAAAAAAATACTACCTTTTTCATAAACTTTTCAGAAGAGTAATGTCTTTACTGTTAAGCTCCAACCAAAATTTAACGAATCCTTCATTAGGGTAATATTCCTATATATGGTCCATAACCATCAGATCATATTCCACATTCCTAATTTTTCTTTTTCAACTTTTATGACCATGGACCGACCAATTCCCTATTGAAATGTCTTTCTCCAATTAGCCAACTCAGGGCCACTTGCCCCTGGTCAAAAGACAACCCATACCCACCTCCCCAACCCCACCAAAAAAAATCAACATACTAAATAAATAAAGGATCATAAGCAAATTAATTGATCAAAAAAGACCGAGTTGACTCACCGCTCCGGCAACCTTCACCGTCCTTGAACCCATCTCCGGTATACCCATCATTACACCGGCACCGGAATCCAACCTTCCCGTGATCATACTTGACTGAAGTGCAATTCCCATTATGTGAACAAGAATCATTGTTACAGAAACCTTCAAGCCACCAATCCAACTCTACTCTTTCGAACTCGAGAGAGATGACCCGGCTATTCGACCCAATAGCAAACGAAGAGAAAACGAACTTACAATGAGTAGAACTTAAGTTCCCATAATTCAAAACATCCATTCCCGATCTTTCCCTCGAATAGCAACTTATGTTATCACTTTTAGCATCACAATTCTGTATTGGCAACTGATCTGAAAACGAACTCGTCGGTATAACACAGGTGGACAAAGAACTATTGCAATTTTGAAGAAGTAACCCATTTCGCCAAGCTGGAGCATAATTATGGCCAAACAGAGATTCGATTGATTCGAGAGAACGATTACATTTGGCTGGAAGATATATAAAGATTCCACTTGGAGTTATATTTTGTACTATAAATTCTCCGATTTTGACATCCCCTGTTTCTCGATTGCAATTTAATCGGATCTTGCATCCATCAGAAAACCCAAAAGGGTGTGGAACCCGTTTGGTTGAGTTACCGATTCCACAAGAATTCTGGCAAGGGATCGATGAGTTATGATGGCTATGAGCTCTCAAGAAAATTGAAGTGAGTATTATAAGAACTAAATGAGCTTCTTCAAAAATCATTCTTGATTACTATTTGAAGAGACTTGAATCATTTAACCTTAATTTTCTGCAGAAAAAAGAAAACAAGAAATAAGCAAACTATCGAGAATCAAGTATTTTCTGTTGGGAAGTTGGATTAGATAGGAAGAGAATTAAAAGCAGAGGTTTTTGGTGCCGTTGGGAAGCCATCTGAAACCAATAAATGCTCCATAGAATAGAGGTTCATAAATAGTACTTAGTAAATTTTCATGACATTTCAAAAAAGAAAAAAGAAAGTAAAAATCTTTCAAAAGGAAATTGCTTTTAGGGTTGGTTGGTCAAGAATTTATGAGTCATTACCTTTTCTTCTGAGACCTTCTTCAATGACTGGGTAATTGCTCTGCAATTTCCAACTCAAGCTATAGACACAAAAAACTCTGCTTTTATTTACTTAGAGAAAGAAAAAAAATCAAAAGCCCCACAAAACCCCCCTCTTCTTTTTCCGTCTCCTTTCCTTTTTTTGTCTTAATTTCTGGTTTCTATAATCAAACAGTGCAGAAGTAAAAAACAGGAAAAAGAAAAACACTCAAATAGGGAAGAAGAGGTTGGTTTTTCATGACTAAATACATAATTTTAACATGACCAAAATACCCTTGAACATTAAGACCATGGACTGGAGAATATGAACATTGTTACAGTAGAAAGACAAAGAGAGAAGGGTAGAGTCAGCACGCAATTATAAAAGGTTTGACTAGAATAAAGTATGTGATGTGTGGACAGGACAGCATCTAAACCTCTTTTATTTATGTTTTTCTTTTGAGATAATGAATAATTTTTTATTTGAGGAATTTGAGAAAGGAGGGAGGTGGGCCTTCACCACCCTTCTCAATCTCATGGGCTATAAATATCATATCCTATGTCACAAATGCCGTTCCTTATGCTTTCATTCAACTCATTGGAAATTTATAGTTTACTTATAAATCAAATAAATAAAAATAAAAATATATTATTTTTTAAATATGTAATCAGAAATATTAGAAAATTTATTTTTCATCAATTTAATCTACAAATAAAACCAGTTCAATGAGTATTTATAAAGATAAATTACAAATAAGCTCGACTAAATTGTCACATTTTTATCCAATTCTCTAATAAATGTTACATATTGATTTTATATTAAATGAAATTAAAAAATTAATCTGATCTAATTTGAGTATATTCGAATTGAATTAATATATATTTATATTTAATTTATTTATAAATGGATCAAATTTTATCCGTTCCATTTATATTAATGGTTGGTATTTCTATATTTATTGAATACGTGCAATTTTGGGATAGAGCACCTAATCCTTTTTTTAGTTCCATTGGAGTAACTAGTAAGAAAAGATCATGCTACGGAATATTTTTTAAATATTTATATAGGGATATAAAGTCAACTAAATCAAAGTTTTTTATTCTCTTTTTGACTAAATGAAAAATAGACCAAATGATTATATACTATCATTTTTTTTTTTTTTTTAAATGATTAATATTTACTATCATTTTTTTTTTTTTTTGTGGACTATACTACCACGTTTACCTAATGTATATGGCTATTTTATTTGTTTTTCCTTTTTTGTTTTTTTTTTTTTAATTTTTTTTTTTTTTTTAAAGAAAGGAGAGAGAGGAAGACCTATTTAATTAATTAAAATTGAAAATGATTGATATTAAAAAATATTTTTTTGGGTATTAGTATTAATAAATATTTTGATTTAGAAGAAGTTCTTAATTGACTCTAGGAAATAATGGAAAATAAGATCCTCAATACACAAAACCAATTAAAATAATTTTTTAATTCAAATGATAATATTTTTAATTATTAATAAATTCATAAATAATTGAGGGAAAATAAAAGGGTAGAGATGTAAAATGAGTAAAATGTTGACTGAGGTCTCTTTCGTACGTGGATTAGCCGTGTTTTCTCTGCGCAGACGTTAGCCGTATAGAATAAGCTCGCTATAGACAACTTCACAGTTATAAATAAACCATCTTTCTTGACCACGACACTTCTCTATTTTCATTATTACACGTCCATTTCTTTTTTTTTTTTTTTATATGCATTAAAATATTTAAAAAAAATAATCCATGTGATATTTTTTCTTTAATTATATTTAATTAATTAAACTCTGGATTTTTTTCAATTTTTAGTTTTGAATGACAACTATAAAAATGTTAAATATAGAAATTAATAAAGCAATTACCCATGTTTAATCAAATATTTAGTATTAGAATAGATCAATCCAAAAATATTTAAAAGTCATAATAAAATTATTGTCACAAGCAGCATTATTTGACTGTTGGATTACTCGATAAGGTTGGACATAAAAAAAAAAAAAAAAACATAAAAAAAAAAAAAAAAAGACATTGCTTGCAGAAGTATTATTATTTAGGTCACTGACTTCAGTTTTCCATTTCATAATCTTTTAATATTCTTTTTGAAACTTATAACCTTCGACTTTTCAATGGGAAAACATGCATGATGCTGTTTTAATTAATACTTTAAGTAAATTTTTTTTTTGTTTGAATTTAATTATTTAAGTATAATATTTTGCTTAAGATAAAGATGTATTTATTTTATTTTATTTTATTATTTTTACAGTTGGCACATCATGAAAATATATTGTTAGTCAATACTCAAGAATTCTATAATTTATAATTTCCCATTGATTACCAATAATTTTATTACAACTTATAGCATGACAAACCAAAATAAGACATTTTAACATTATATTAATTAATAAATGGGAATTATTTCTAACCTTAATTAAGAATTATTTTCCTTTGCTCTCCATTTTCTTATTGAGATTTGAATCATGAGGTCAAGTCACAATGTTGGTATTTTCTTCATCTTCTTCTTTTAATCGAATCACATGATGAGTACTTTTAATACTTACAAGCATATAAGTATAATCATGAAGGCAAAATCTAATTAATATTTGTACTAAGAGACATGAAAAAGATCAATGCAAATCACAATTTGGTGGTAGCAGCTGCTGTCTGGCATGAGGCAAACACATTCATATATTAATTATAACTTTAAAAAAAAAAAAATTGAAGTCTCTAATTAATAACCTTGACACAGTATTTTCTGCAACAACCATATATTTACTGACAATGATATGATATCCACTATATATATATATATTCATGTGATTTGTTGTTATTCTATGTATTTTCTGATGGTTGGGATGCAAATATTGGAGTCGATATGGTATACATGTTCTTGGATTTTGATATGTTAATTAATTAGGTAAACCAAGATTTGCAGATAATTAAATAATTAATTAACTTCTGAAACATTAGTTACAAGCTCTGCAATTAGTGGGCAACCTGACATTGTTAAATAAATATTAATATGTTTGAGATTTATGAGCCAAAATTTATTATCTCCTTATTATTAATTATAGGAATTTGTTGTCATAAGCATGTTTTTCTATGGGAACGAGTTATGTTAATTATATATATAATATATAAAATAATTATGTTTTAAGATAGGTAGAGAGAAAATAAAAAACGTGTAGAGAATTATATGCACATTGGTCCATGTACAATGTGTGATGATATATAATTATCTGGCAATCATCTTGTTCATACCATAAGACTATATATTTTGTTGAAAGGAGAAGATTTGACAATTTCACAATACAATTCTTAACATTGCTCACGTGATTTTATATGTTTTATAAGTTTATCTTTTCACATTATTGTTTCTCTCCAACTCTCTTATTGCCTTTTTTTTTTTTTAAAAAAAAAAAAATTTTTTTTTTTTTAAAAAAAAAAAAATCTATTCACATCTTATTTATGGCATGTTGATAGAAACTTTGAAGTTAGCATTTATAAGATAGGAAAAGATATCCAATACGTATTGGTTGAGGTGATAAGGCAACTTCTCCACAAGAAACACAACTTTGATTCTAGGAAAACATTACTTACTTTTGGAAGAGGAAACAAGTGCATTTTCACATTCTTAGCAGCTCGAGGGGTGGGGTATTCAACGTGGAGTAATTTAGCTACTCCCAGAATTGGTCTAGAGAAATGTTAGTGTAAACTGGTAAAAAAAAGAAAAAAAAAAAAAAAAAAAAAAAAAAAAAAAAAAAAAGAGGAACAAGATTGAATGTCTGTGGACTGAGACCGAGGAGTGAGTTTCTGATCCTGTTGTTCTGAAGCGTTTAGCCTGTAATTTTTATGAGAAGTTATTTTCAGCTGACTTTCAATTTTCTCCTACTGCTTTTAATAATATTATTTTCCCTCGTTTATCAAAAGATGCTATTGTTTCTTTGCAGAAGCCTGTCTCTAGGGAGGAGGTTTGGGCTGCGGTATCTAGTATGGGTTCCTTTAAGGCTCTTGAGCCTGATGGTTTTTAACCTTTATTTTTTAAAAAAATATTAGGATATAGTGGATGATGAGGTGGTGTCCTTTGTTTCTCATACTTTCACTTCTGGTATCATGGATCCTCAGATGGCTAAGGAGTTTATTATTTTTATTCCCAAGGTGTTTGTGCTGGAAGAGATTACTCAATTCAAGCCTATTACTTTGTGTAATGTGCTCTACAAAATTGTTATGAAGGTTCTTGCTTTGCGGGTTCGCCTTTTCATTGATAGTTTGATCAGTTGATAACATTATTATTTCTCAGGAGCTTCTTCATTCTTTTCGGCGCTCTAAGAGTAAGTCGGATCATTTTGCTCTGAAAGTTGATATGGAGAAAGCTTGTGACAGAGTTAATTGGGACTTTCTTCGATTTGTGTTGGTTTCTTTTGGCTTTCTTGGTTTGTGGGTTTCTTTGATTAAGAGTGCCTTGTCTCAGTCTTCTTTGGCCATTCTTTGGAATGGAAGCCCTTCGTCTTTCTTTTCACTAATGCGGGGTTTGCGGCAAGGTGATCCTTTTTCCCCCATTTGTTTGTGTTATGTGTGGAGGGACTTTCGTTATTGATTCATCAGCAGGTTGTCAAAAAGAGTTGGGTTCTTGTTCGTGCTTCCAAATGTGGCCCTCCTATTAGCCATCTGTTGTTTGCTGATGGCTTGATTATTTTTAGGAAAGCTTTAGTGTGGCAGGCTAAGGTGGTTCACGATGTGTTGGCTGACTTTTATAATGGTAGTGGTCAGAAGGCTAATTTGGCCAAATCTTGCATCTGTCTTTCTAAGTCTATTTCTCATGTTGTGCGGCTAAAATTCAACAGTTACTTAGGGTGGCGGTTGCCTCAGATTTGGGAAGGTACTTAGGTGTGCCTTTGTTGCATGGTCGCTCTTCCGTGTCTTAATATCAAAGTATTATTCAGAAGGTGGAGTCTCGGCTCGGTAATTGGAGTGCTCGATTGTTGAGTCCTGCAGGTAAGGGAGTTCTTATTAAAACTTCTATTTCTTCGTTACCTGTTTATGTTATGAATACTATGTGGTTGCCTTCTTTTATTTGTGGGACTTTTGATTGTTTAGCCCGTAATTTCTATTGGGGTTCTTCTGTGGAGCATCGTAAGATGCATTTGGTAGGTTGAAATTGTCTTATTAAGCCAAGGCGGTTTGGTGGGTTGGGATTTTGTAGTACCCATCTGTTTAATATAGTTTTGTTGGGTGAATTGGGTTGGAAGCTTTTTGTTAATGATTCAAGCCTTTGGGTTCAAGTTTTGTCTGAGGCATTCATTTCCTTCAGTTGTGGGAGTTTCTGATTTTAGTACGTGAAAAGGTATTGTTCGTAGCTTTAATATTTTGCAGTCTCATGATAGATGGCGAGTTGGGAATGGGCAGCAGATCAGTTTGTGGTATGATTTTTGGTTATTGATGGGTCATTTGGTGGACTTGTCGGAGACTATTGCAGGGGGTGAGGAGCATTTTAGGGTGGGTGTGCTTATTTAGAATGGTACCTGGGATTTTTTGGTGTTTCGTACCTTTCTTCCGGATGATATTAAATGCTTAATTCAGGCTGTTCCACTTCCTTTGGTGGCTGTTGTTCATGATGTTCCCTTATGGAATTTTTCTTCTAATGGTGTATTTTCTGTCAAAGCAACTTATTCTTCGTTGTTGTATGAGGAGTTATAGGCGGATTCTGGGGTTGGTTCCTTTTCTTGAATCTGGCATGTTGATGGTTTGCCTAAGTTAAGGCATTTTTTGTGGATGATTTTTCATCATCGGCTTCCTACTAATTCTTTCCATTTTTTGCGGGGTTTGGCTGCTTTCAATCATTGTGTCGTTGTGGTATTAGTAAGGAGTCTCTCTTACATCTTTTTCCGAATTGTGTTGTTATGCAGGCTTGGTGGCAGTAATGGCGTTAGCCTCCTAATTTTTTTTTTGTTTTGGCTGATGTTATTTTGTGGTTGTAGATGAATTTATCTTAATGCATGCCTTGGCCTTTTTGGTGTTTCTTGCATCATTGGTTTTTAGTTGGTATTTGGTGGGCTTAGAAAGGAAGAAATTTGCATGTTTTTCAAAATGTTGTTACTCCTTTATCTCAGTTAAACATATATATTTTTAAGGTTGCCTTGGATAATGGGTAATCCTCTGTGTCCTCTGTTGCGACTGTTAGCAGGTACAGACAGATTAGTGTTGCTTGGGAGCCTCCTCAGGAGGGGAGGGTTGGGTGAAGCTTAATTGTGATGGTAGTAGCTTTACTAACCCTGGTCTTACTAGTGGTGGTGGTTTGTTTTGTGATTTTAGGGAGAAATGGATTGGGGACTTTTCTCTCAATATTAGCCCCTCTTCGATTTTGATTAGAGAGTTGTCGGCTATTTGGGCAGGTCTTGTTATTGCCTGGAATCGTGGGTTCGATAGCTTATTGTGGAATCTAATTGTTTGGAGGTTGTGAGGTTAGTCCTTTCGGATTTACACCCTGCTCATCCTTTGGTAGCTATTGTCTTAGATATTCAGAGTTTTTTTTTTTTAGTCCTTTCGGATTTACACCCTGCTCATCCTTTGGTAGCTATTGTCTTAGATATTCAGAGTTTTTTTTTTTCGTGATTGGCAGTGCTCTCTCCGTCATGTTTACCGGGAAGCCAATTTTGTAGCTGATCATCTGGTTAGGTTGGATCATTCTATCCCTTCCTTGTTATATATTTGAAATTCTAGTCTTGCTTTGTTATCTCTAATTGTTTGAGCTGATGCTTGCCGATTCAGTTTTTGAGATAAGTCTTTTCTTTTCTGCTACTTTATGTAACAAAAAAAAAAAAAAAACTGTAAAAAAAAAATCCCAAAAAAAAGGAGATAAATGGCTTGTCAAAGGCTATATTAGAAAATGAAAGGCGAGAAATTATATTTCTGTTCGGGCCCAATGTGCAACCCAATAAAACCCATGAAAGTACTTATAATAACCCGTTGGATTGATACCGGGGCCAGGTATGGAGCTTTGATACCAAGCCCAGTCAAAGCCTGCTTGCTCAAAAGAAACCTTCTCTTCGAGCTTTAACACGGTAACATCGTTAAACCCTAGACCTTGAAAGTTTCTGAACAGAAATCGGAATCAAAATCAAATGTCGGACAGGGAAGATTCCGATTCGGACGCACCTGAGGAGTTCACATCGGAGCAGGTTCTAACTTTCTCTTCTATAACTATTTTATTACGATCGGCTAAAACTTTTTCACTGCTTTCGTTGAAAAGAGCTCACATGGTATTTTCTGCTTTCAGGGAGTAAAGCAAGATGAAGAGATAAGAAAAGTTCAGAAAGAAAATAAAGCAAGGTAAGTTTTTTTGTGGAGAAATCATTATTATTGTTATTATTATTTTTTTTTTTTGTGGAGAAATCATTATTATTGTTATTATTATTTTTTTTTTTTTTTGTGGAGAAATCATTCCTTTTCTAGATATTAATTATGGGTTTTTCTTTGAACTGAAGTTAAGGGGAGTGATTGCCTTCCCAATGTTAGAATTATGGATGAAAGTTTGTAAATTTCATTTGTGTTTGAAGTAAAGTATAGAAATGCTTGGTTAACAGCTCCACCTTTTCTTTTCTTGCTTTATTATTATTATTATTATTATTATTATTATTATTATTATTATTATTGGTGACATTATATTTCTCTCCTCTATTTGCTAGTGAGTTCTTGAAAATTTGGGACTTCTTTTAACAAATTACTAGATGACTTACTAGGCAACTGAGTAGTCTCCCTGAACCGCTATTAGTGTTATGTCTATATCTATTATCATTGCATTTTTTGGAATGTAGCTTCTGGATCTTGGCTATTTTAGTTGTTGGAGCTTTGAGGTTTCAAACATATTACTAATAGCACCTGCATTAGGTAAAACAAAATCATAGTAACACGACCATTCCATTCCTCTATTATTACTGTAAGGAGCTCAACAGTTTTTCTCTTGTAGAGTCCTATTTTTGCGAGCATAAGTGCTAAAAAAGGTCTGTTAAAGCCTCAAAGATAAGTAATTATGTCTGACTGGCAAAGTTCATGACGTGGTTAGATTTGTTAGGAAGACAACAGTAAACTCCAATCTCACCATGGAAGTGTCTGGAAGCTGAGAAAAATAATCTAGTTGGGGGGAATGAAGCTACAAGAGTCAACAAGACATCATTCATATAATCTGTGACTCCACAACTTTAACATGAAAGATACTAGAGAAAGGAATAAAAATTTGGATTGTCTATTTGCAGTTGACGCTCTGTTGTTGAGGTTGTATGCATGGTCAGGGATTGAATATTGTTCAGCTGAAACACTACCTAAGAAATAATGACATTTAAGAGGATTTAGCTTTTGTTTTCTGATTAATTATCTTGCAGGCAGCAAAGTATTCCTGCTCACATCAGAAGAACATAGAATTATATGTGAGCGAATATAGAAATGATCATTTGCACTAAAAATTTAACCTTAAGCATATTCCAAGAGCAGCATGCCATTTTTCACAAGTTATAGTACAATGCCTGCAAGTTGTAGCAGCAATCTTAGTCGTTATTGTTAGCTTGCTTTATTTTACTATTTTACCCTTTTAGTATTGTACTGACCAAAGTAGAATCCAGTTCAGTTATATGACACCTTGAAAGGCAATGTTATGCTTTCTTAAATATACTTTTATGCTTAGTTTGTTTTTCAGAAAACATTTTCTGCTTTCCAATATTTCAAGGTGCGTAGTAGAATGGTGAATGGATAATGTTGAAAAGGGAAGGACTGTGAAGTAATTTTTCAAACTTAACAAACTCATAAAGAGCCAATGGGGATAAAATTATGAGAGTTACATAGATTTATTCTTCTATTGCATGGATCACCCTTGGACATCCCTAGCTGTCACTATACATTGGCTGCTGCCAGTAACAAATACAATTTGTTATTAGTCTTATTTTTTCAATTTGTGCAAATGTCGCTTTCAATCTGTTGTAAATGGGTAAAAAATATGAAATTCTTAGAGATCCAAAATTTTGCAATCATAGATTTGTATTTATAAATAGAAGTGGTTCTTCAAATGCCATAAACAATTTCAAACTAATTTCAATGTCATACCCAAAAAATGAAATAAGTAATTATATATATATTGTTTTAAACATTCCATCTCCTGGTAAGTTATTATTTTGCAAACTAATGGACTCTTAGTTTTGCTTTCATGTGCATAAATTCATTGTAACAATTATGTTTACAAATGTGTTTACCTTCTGCTGTATAGAATTTCTCGTGAGGGTAAAGAACGTCGCAGATTATGGGCACAACGGAAAACAGCACGACCATCTAAAGTAGTAGATGAAAGTGTACAAGATGTAATGGAAACTGAAATGGAAAAGGAGCCTTTGGGTGCTGGGGAGATGCTTCCAAATGACATTGTACAACTGCTTGCAGCTCGTGAGAAGTATGCAACCACTCTTTTTTCTCTCTTTTCTCTCTCTCCCCGTCTGACATGCACTCTCAAATGCTGTTTGTTTAGCTTGCACTGGTGTTTTTTATCTTTGCTTTTAAGGATTTTAACCAAGAGGATTGTTTCCTCCAGGAAAGTTTTCTTATCAGACTCCGAAGATGAGAAGGTTGAGACAAAGCTTTCTGCAAGGAAGAAGAAGCCAAAAACTTCTGGGTAAGACTAAAGGAAAGGGAATTCTTGTAACATAACTTTTGAAATACTGTTAAAGCTAATTTTTTGGAATAGAATAATTATATTTTTGAATTGCTCTTTGCAGGATGGAAACTGTTATTTTGAAGGATTTGTCACCTCCTCCATGCTTACAGAACTCCTTGGAATTTCTGAGGAAAAAGAAAATGCAGGTTTCAAGATCATCTTCAGTTTTGAATAACTCCAATCAAGCACTCCGCCTCATTTCTACCTCTGGCGTATTAAGTAAGAAATGACAAGCTTTAGCATATTCCTGTTCACAAGTCGGTTGTGACAACAAACACCAGAAAGCCAATGCGAGACAACTACATTCATGGGAAAAAGGGATGAAATTGTATTTAATTGGAAAACGGGCCTTTATATGGTTAATCCTACATTGAATCTATAGTTAGATTATCTTTGCAGCTTTACAGAAGCGCATTTTTGTAGTGGATGAATTATTTTAAGGCTTTACTGGATTGGTTGTTGATTGTAATGAATGCCCATCATGAGTCTGTGATTGCATTATTGATTAGAAAATTTTGGAGTTGTGAACCTGTATCTTCTCATGAAATGGCCAATAGGCGCTTTAACTATAGATTCCCAAGTGAATCTAAAGTCAAGATTCACAAGTACAAGTCTATCAAAGGCACCACTACTTATAACTATTGGATTCCGACAATGTCTCCTGCTCTTATTCATCTCATTGGTACTAAAAAATAGATGCTTTTTTGTATTCTTTTTTCGTGGGATAAAGGAGTTTAATTATTTTTAGAAGTTAAAAGGAATCACCATATTCTGCATGGGAGTCTATTTCATTGGGAATTATTTAATATTTAGTGCATTGATGACTTAAAATAATGCATCCTGCAATCAAAATGTAACAAAACTTGAGTCAACAGTCGCTTGAAAATTTTTTGCCTACAACAAATTAGTATACGTAGATTTATAAACAGTCAATGAGAATCGTATTTTAAAGAAGTATTTATCAGAGAATTTTTGTTCATTTTCTCACTATTATATTAAGTTGCTAACCGAGTTTATACATTCAAAATATAGAAGATATCAAGATAATAATTGAATGATATGTGGCTGAAGCCATATGTATTTTGAGAATATCTCCTAATGCTTGATATGGCCCATAAAGCACATGAATTTGTCACTTTCTCCCTTGCTTGAAAGACCTAAAATTAACAATAATTAACCGGTTTTCTTTCTTTGCATAAATATATCCGATTAATTATTGTTCATGGAACCTTATTATTATTGAGATAATGAAATCAAATTCTTTTTTTATGAAAAAAAAGGCAATCTTCTACGTTATATAATATTTAAATTTGGAATTTAATACTACAAATGAAGCATAACATTCTCTTTATATTATAGCAAATTAAAAATCACTACATTTTTCTCCACAGAGATATAGTATTGATCATGATAAGTCTGGCATTAAGCATGGTGTTACAATGAAATTATCTAGTTAATTATATTTCTCAAAAAACAACAAGGAGACAGAAGTTCAAGGGGAAGAGAAAGCATCTTCAGGGTCCAACCACCTTTTATGCTCTGAGTCTGAGCTGCTCATAAAAGATTGAAAAGCATTCTTAACCTTGTTCAAGCTTCTATGGTGGCGGATGCGTTTAAGAATAACCTCTTTGTCTAAAGCCTTAGAAGAAGAGGAAGAAGAAGAAGATGATGTTGATTTTATGTAAAGCTGTTTGCTTATAGGACCAAGAAGCTGAGTCTGGTTATCACTGTCTTCTGAGGAGGATAGAGACTGCTGTGTTTGAGGAATCACAAAAGCCATTAATGAATTCTTGTTTGGAGAAGTGAAGAAGTGGGAACTGGGAAGCCATAGACAAATGGGTCTCATATATAAAGAGAAATTGATTGATAATGGTGAGTGGGCCATTAGCCATTTGTTTTTTAGATTAGTGGTTTGTTGGATAGTGGGTACTCCAAAATCAGTGGGTTTATATGAAACTTGTGCATGCATTTTTGGTAGGTGTAATAAGCAACTTTAGCTTTAGGTATTATATATTATTTTTTAGAATTAAAAATTTATTATTTTTAAATTTAGATTAGATTTAGCTATAATGTAATGTAACCTAATAAAATCAAAATGCATATACGTGTATATATGGTATAATGTAACCAGAAGTAGCCTCATTATTTTGGAATTTGAGTTAATAAATTGAAGTTTTTTTGAGAGTGATGAGTTTTTTGGGTTGATAATTTAATATTATTGAGGTGCTGGATTAATATTTCGAGATCTTATATCGTTTATGAAGTGTGTATATAAAATATATGAGTTAGTATACATCGTCGAAATTCTATAATTTTGATAAAAACGTATTTTTTATTTATTAAAATCTAATTAATAAAAAAAATATGAAAGGAAAACATTTTAGAATTGTCATGTGT
The DNA here is from genome assembly GCF_014843425.1 of Jatropha curcas. The sequence goes on from NW_023590567.1 coordinate 1,284,751, forward strand.
TGTTGGATGTGAATCATGACAGCAATCCCCACTTTTTATTTATTTATTTTGGGATGGAAATGTGGCATTTGAAGGATTAGTGGGGAATTTAGATTCATATTCAAATGTTCTATAGTTGAATCCCAATATAACTAGGGGAGAATTGTATTTTATTAATCATTATATTTTAATTTTAATGGGCTTTTTGTGGATCACTAGGATGTTAATAGAATGCAATTTTTGTTTTCCTGCCCCCATAAACTTGAGATTGAAAAGTTATTTCCTCATCTTCCTCCTCTCTCTTTGCTTAAATTGCAATTTCCAAACCCAATTCTGAAGTCAAGTGCACAACTTTTTTTAGTACCAATGCTCCATGAACCAAGAATCCATGTGCTTGTGCTGCGAGCTTTCCAAATCCATTGTAAGAAATCTCTATCAAACCATAACAAAGATAAAAGATTTTTTTTTTTTTTTTTTTAAGGAATCTCTATCAAACGCCTAGACAAGATCAAACAGATTTTTTCTTTTTTTTTCTTAAGTTTTTTTTTTTTTTTTTTTAAGGTTTTGATTATGTGAGTGCAATACTATGTACTGTGGTATTATACCAACTAGCAGCCAAAGCCTTTTTATGAGGGGCCAACAGAAAACTTTACATAAATATTAATTTTTTTTAATACATATATATCTACACTTAAATCGGAATAATATTGAGATAAAAATACTAGAAGCTTAGACAAATACTAAAATTTTAATATTTTGTCATCTTCGTCCATAGATACGTATTGGTCAGCAGACCAAAGAATACTCACTTTTTAAATATGAAAAAAATCTCCTCGCCCAGAATGAAAAACAAATTGGATAATGACAATTCTATGTAGAATGAATAAATCATTAATTTATTAATTCATGAAACTTGACTTAATTTGCCAGGATTCATTCTAATTGGAACCAGTTTACAGACATAAATGTGGACAAAACTCAATAGATATATAAAATAAAATAAACTCTAAAATCAATCGAAATAAATTTAATCTTGAAGAAGAGGAGAGCTTTATTTATTTTTAAATGAATAAATGTGGGGACAGCCTCATATGTCGGGAAGGTAACTTGATGTTGATGGTATTTTGAAGTACTAAAGTAGCAAGGCCCCAGCCCAAGCTAAAAACAATGGACGATTCATTAAGTTGAGGAATAAACCAGGGGCGCTCCTTTCGTACTGTCTTCTGTTTTTTAGTTGAAAACAGATGATAGAAACGTGACTTCGCAGCTGACCTAAATAATGTCACAGCTACTTTTTTTGGCGTTTCTACTGAAATATATAAACCGAGGCAAATTCAGTATTTCTCAATCCGCAGTTTCTACACTTGGATGATGTAAAATCCAACCTGATCTAGAATGCAAAATAGGTAGATTCATCCTCTGCAAATAAACTTTATCCACAAAGCATATTGCAAAATAACAATAATAAAATGACATTGATGGTGATAACTCATGACACGCTCACCAATTCGTGGATTTTGTATCAGAAATTGGCCGATTCTGGGAAATGTAGGAGAAAGAAAAATAATAGCAAACTGAATATAATAAATAAATAAACAACATCTATCATAGCGTTTCATTATTTGGTGTCACTTCTATCAAGAAAACTTAACAGATAACCACTGACAATTCGTCGGGCTATAGGATTAGGAATACCGCGACATAAACGCCCATCAATATATGCTAGAATGCCTGAAAACACAAACTTACCGATTCCCCATTTCCAGATGAACTTCACCTTGTGCTCCTGTTCACTGGTGTCTGCGGGGACTATAGCTCTATCATCTTCCACCTCTGTTTCTTTTTTCCACTTGATGTTAGCCACTAGCTTACCAGTTTGCTCTCTCAATATGCGTATTGCAAAACTCACAAACAGGTGCTCACACAATGTCATCAAAGTTGGTCCGATTTTCCATTCCTGTGGAGAAGATTTCACATTTAAGGACTCAGCAGTGCCAGAGTGATAAGCAAATGATAAGTTACATACCAATGTACATGCATAGGCCCTCCATCTCCCTTGAGGTGGGGCTGGTGTATTCATATTTGAACTTATAGTAGTAAGGTGAGATTATAAAGAGAAAGTTGGTAGATACATTTTCAGCGGTCACTTTCTTTCCAAAATCTCATGGCCGAAAATATACAGGCGAAAATTATCATATGCAGATTTAGACAGCAGTATATTAACATTGATGATCATGGACTTAACGAAATAATTAAACTGAAAGCCATAAGAAATGCAACTACTACAATTGGTTTTATGCACAATTCATTGGGTCAAAATTACCGACAAGATAGACATTTATTTACTGCAAGTTAGAAGTTTGGCTTTGGATGGCTATGTAGACTGAAGGACATCTGTATTTGTTATTTGGCTCTAAGCCAGTAGATCATCCAGTTTAAAGGTCAAAAATACGTCACTATAAAGGGATTCAATAACAAAAAATGTAATACAACAGGGTAAGTGAAGTTAAAAAGTTAAGGCCACTTACACTTTCTCCTCCAAGATGGCGCAAAGGGCGAGAAGAAACTGAAGAATCTCCTTTTAACAATGCCTTGTTTATAAGGAAACCCTTCACACGATCCATGATCTCATCTATGAGGGCACTGTTTGGGGGTAGGTTTTTGAGAAACACCTAAGTGAGCAAGTATAAATTAGTAAATAAAAAAAAATGTTATCATCAAAAAAGGATAGCACCAGCACTCGGAGCATAGGTAGTTTGAAAAATATTTGAGCATGTGATTTCCCAAATAGGAAAGGATAACTTGTAGCACATTCATCAAACCCATGATTTCACATCACAAAGGACTCGTGGCATTGGAATAAAGCAAAATCAGATTAGTATTATCAAATTAAGGTTTTAAGTTGCAGTTTCACAGTCTTATCAAATGTCAAATATTGATTCATCAGACAGGAGACTTTTGAGTTCTTACTCTTAGGCTAAGAGGGGAAATATGAAAGGAAAGGGAATAACTAAAGAAAATAATAAGGGAATGCTATTTTCCCTTGTTTAGGAAGAAGGAAAATAAGGACCGGAAGAGAAATAAAATTTGTTTCATTCCAAAATTCTCTCTGAATTGGAAGAAAAATAGAACAAACTATGACAATAAACTAGTGGAGGGAAAATAGTTTTATGTTCCTCCTATATCCAAACACAATGAAGAAACATAATTTCCTTTTCAAAATTTCCGTTTCCATCTTATTTTGCTTACTTAATCTCTCTTATTTCCTTTCCTCTCTAATCCAAACAAAGCATTAGGGGAAAAGTAATTTTCCCTTGAGAAATATAATATAACAAAAGGAGAAAGAAAAAGAACCATTGTTCATGCAAAGACTCATCAGAACACGCACCAATAAAGCATGACCAGGGTGAAATATAGACATTTTGATTATGGACGTAGTTATCCTGCAGAAAAATTATAAATATCCCCCTTCAATAATTACCTGATCATCTATCACTCTGACTCTCAGATACTCCTGCCTGTACATTGTGTCCAACATAGCTTGCAGGTAACCTTCAATATATAACTGCATATTCCAAACAACCAGTAGGACTAATTAAAAACATAAAAATAGTAGCATGTGCTCAATAAGGCCTTTAACAGTAAAATGCATATCAGAATACAAGAAAACTTCATTTTCCAATTGTAACTACTATTGGAAAAGGTGCTGCTTAATTTATAGATGTCACTTATACTCTCTCTGTGCACCAACACATTGATAGTTTACTAGCTTCATAATGAAGTGACTAATTCACACAAAGAATTTGTCTGCTATCTTCATCAACAAATAAAGGCATATCAAAACAAAAAGTGAAATTTCATACATCAATGAATTGCATGTCAAAGATAATTACCTCATCAATGCCAGGACTTCTATCAAGCTTGATCTTTCTGTCTGGGCCACCTTCCATCAGAGCAGTTCCCAGCAGTGATGGCTCCATAGCCAATTTCATTATTCCTTGGTGAAATCCACTCACCTTCATGATAAAATGCAAAGCAAAAATGTCAATGTTGAAAATTCCAGCATTAATCAAATACTTTTCTTTGTTTTTTTTAGCATTATTAGCATAAATATAACAATAATTCACAGGGAGAATATGATTAGTACCATTCCATCAAAACCACTTCTTTCTGCTCCCTTCACAATGGAGTCTGATATTTCAGTGACAGCAGCAAACAACACATTTGATCCCACAGTTCTCAACTGCCATGCAATTAATGTCGTTAGTGAGTGGCATGGGAACTTTTTCTTTAACTAAAAGAAATGCACAAAACATACAGTTTTTTCCAGATCCCCAAAGTAGCGTTTTGTGCCTGAGAACCCTTTACCACCAATAGTTTTACTGATGAACTTGAAGGTGTCTGTCCTTAACAAGCAGAAACAAAATCAAATAACAGAACCAAGGAAACAAATATAATTCAAGCATGGTACATTTAGATTAAAAGTCATCCATGCTCTCACAAACAGCTTATAAAAACAGAAAATTAGACAAAAAGACCACTGCCACCACCACCCAATGACAGTACAGTATCAATGTTGGTACCTTTATTTAAATTCTTTTGTGCATTGCATACGGCTTCACAGTAGAATTTGCTTTTACCTTTCATCGAAGAAAAATTTAGAGTTTTTGAAGAGATTATATGACTTAGTTGAGCTATTTGTGCATCCCTTGTGCAATAATAAAAGCTACACCAACCTAGACATATAGGATAAACTGCACTTCCCCATTATTTGTCAGTATTTTAAGAGACTGGATCTCAGGAAAAAGTGAAATGAGTTAAATGGGGAAAGCATTTTAATTCCCCAAATTTGGTTTCAACTTATTATCTTGATGACAGTTATTCTGATTGGCTATCATAATATAGTAGAACTTCCAATGTGGAAAGGGGAAACCAAAGCTCAATCTACAAATAAAAAAGTACATTGATATATTCTACGTTTGTAAAGAAGAAGAAATACTGCCAAATTATTACCTAATGTAAAGCCAGGAAGATTAAGCAACCCTCGAGAAGGGTCAAAGAAAACATCAAGAGAAGATGAAGCGAGGTCATCAAATATGGACACAAAAGCAGGTGGAAGCAAGGGACTTCCTTTTGCAATATAAATGGCCCTCATTGCATACCTGGATTATAGAGTGAATTTCAGAACACGCTTTAAAATTCTATTTATGTAAATGAAAACATATTTAGGAAGAGGCTTACCAGGAATAATGTTGTGCGCATCTGATGAATAATTCTCGCATGGTTATCAAAGCATGAGTAACCAGGACCCCGTTGAGCTCTACAACCATATTTTTTATGGGAGGAACCTACAGAAGAACAAGTAGGGAAACGAGAACTCATACAATGAAATCACCAATATAAGCTTTGAACATCTAAAATTACAAGGAGATTAAGTGCTTCTTTCACATTTATTGGAAAAAAATATTGAGAAAGAGTTCGTCACTGTTATGGCGCTGCTTGACTTAGGGTAGTGTTATTGCTATTTAGGGTGTTTTTATTTAGTTATTCAGTGTTTATCATGTTATTATCAGTTTCTTTGTTAGTGGCTATTAGTGGGGTGGTTAAGCAAGTAACTTACTGCTTGACTTAGGGTAGTGGTTATTGCTATTTTAAGGGTGTTTTAATTTGTTATTCAGTGTTTATTCATAGTTATATCAGTTTCTTTGTTAGTGGGCTATTAGTGGGGTGGTTTAAGCAAGTAACTTATTGTAATGGGTAGTTATTTGTGGGTAGTGGGTAGTTTTAGCTTTACATTTTAGTTTTTTAAAAAAATGGCTGTTATAATCACAGGAAAAATGTAAAGCAGAATTTTATGAAAAGGTTTCAAGTTCCTAAACTCAGAGATTGTAGATTCCTTCTTAAATGAAGCTCTAGGAAGAATTGCAGATTCTCTCTAAGGTCACCATTGATAGAAGGAAGAAAACTCCTTCTAAGATACCCATCTCAAACCTGATCCCTAATTCAAAGACCCATAACTAGATCCAAATTTGGGACAGTAACATTTGGTATCAGAGCCTGGTTATGGGCGACTCTATTCAACAACAACTCAATAGAATTTTAACATTATTCCTAGAGGAGCAAGCTGCCAACAAAGTCCGACATGAAGCACTAAAATCCAAGTTAGATGCCCTCACCTGTGTTTTTTCTGATTTAAAACAACATCAACAATGGAAGGGAGCAGCCATAGTCAAGCACCGAAAGCAAAGGGTCCAATAGGTTCAGCCAGTCTAGAATCTCCTAGGGGCACTACAATTGTTTGGAAATTCACAAAGTTGGATGTTCTTGGACCACCTATGAGGAGTAATAATTTAGGAAAGTTGGCAAAATTGGAACAACCTAAAACTGCCGCAGAGCGAATAGTTTTCCAGCAAATGTTTCAAGTCTCAATAGTTGTGTGTACAGAAGATAGAGCGGAGCAAAAGAAAGAAATAAAAACATCAAGATGTCAAGCAACAAACAAGCGACAGAGCGGTCGTATATCACAGACCGAGCGCAGGAAAAGCTAGGTAGATAGAGACTCATATATTAAGATAGAGCAATCACAACCACGCTCCTATTCGCGAGAAATATATGAGGCCTACTAACGAGGTGTTTGCATCGCATTATTCACAGTTGAAGATGCCACAGCTCACAATACCTTCGCCGAGGTACAAGCATACTTTTTCAAGGCATCAGCATGGCACTGCGTATTTAGGGTGTTTTTATTTAGTTATTCAGTGTTTATCATGTTATTATCAGTTTCTTTGTTAGTGGCTATTAGTGGGGTGGTTAAGCAAGTAACTTATTGTATTGGGTAGTTATTAGTGGGTAGTGGGTAGTTTTAGCTTTACATTTAGTTGTTTAAAAGGCTGTTATATCAGGAAAAATGTAAGCAGAATTTTATGAAAAGGTTTCGAGTTCCTAAAACTCAGAGATTTTAGAGTTCTCTCTTAATGAGCTCTAGGAGATTGCAGATTCTCTCTAAGTCTGTCACCATTGATAGAAGGAAGAAAACTCCTACTAAGATACCCATCTCAAACCTGATCCCCTAATTCAAAGACCCATAACTAGATCCAAATTTGGGACCGTAACAGTCACACCTTCACCACACTGTGCAGCAATGACCTTAGAGTCTCCTGAGCTGAATCATAGCTTGAATATGAATCTCCAGGGAGAAAGTTTGTAATAATCTGCAGGACATCGCAAACATAGGTCAGATTGCTACTAACAGACAAAAGTGAAAGTGAAAAAGCTTCTAAGGTAGACCAGAAAAGCATCAAACCTTTATTGGATGGACCTCAAAATGATCAAAGTAATACCGCTGACTTGGAGCACTCGAGTCACTGAGAGATGTTCGCCAAAATGAGGCAAGTCTTATTAAAGTCTCCTCATCAAGGTTCAGATCAATTGGCTGTGCAACAATTGAGTCAAAATTAGCTACAGAAGCCCATGCATGGATTCATTTATTAGTATCTAACTTGAGGTGTTTAGAAGCATATACAAAAACTATATTCCTCAGGCACCATAGGAATATCTAACTTGAGGTGCTTAGAAGCATATACAAAAACTATATTCCTCTGGCACCATAGAAAAAAAGCTAGAGCAATGCCTGATTGTACCTGCAGAATAATGGACAAGTATTTAACTTGTCTAACATTGGAGTTGTTTGAAAGAAGGATGAAGACAACTTTGAGTACAGGAACATTTGAGTCAATGGAGTCTAATTGATGTCTCCGAAGCACTGCTGCAAAAGGAGCACCAGTCCACTTCTGATCAATATTTAATGACTGCATTTAGTTTAAAAAGACACATTATCAGTATATGATTGTATGGAACTTCCTGCCCAATTCTTACTATAACATCTTCCACAATCAAAAGATCATATGCATATGCTATAGTCATTTTCCAATTCATTATTCATAAAAAATGCGAGATGTATAAAAGCTACTACCTGCAAACTAATCTGATTATATTTCTGCTGATCAGTAATGATAGAATCCAGATTGATGTTGCCAAGCCTTGCCACTATAAATGGTGTATAGCATGGTTCCTCATTGTTATCTAAATCCTTCACAAACAATAGCATTAGATCAACATAAAAATGAAGCCATTGCATCAGCCACTTCTTCAACTGATATTGCCAAGCTAGCCTCACATACAAAATAATTTTCACTGGGAAATCCATGGTGGTCTACTAATAAAAGAGAAACCAAATAAAGAAGCAAAATGAGATTAGTGACGAAATGCATAATGGGTAAAATTTGTGGATCTATAAAGAAGGTTCAGGAAAAACACCAAGGAATTAGATAAGAGAATGAGTTCCATTGACAGAATATCCATTGAGACTGACCTGCTTTCCATCTTCAAGTAGGTGGATTGCAAAATGATATACTCTTAGTTGGACTTTTGCACATGACTGAACCACTATGTTCTCTTTCTGACTGCTGGAAAACTCACAAATACGCAACACACGTGTGGGACCTTCTGCATATATTTCATACCCGATGTTTACAATATCCGTGCTTTTCAACTGACCAAAATAATCTTTTTGGTCTCTGGGCTTTTTGTCAGAAAGCGAAAGAGACGCCAACCCTCTGTGTTGTTTAAGTTTGCGAAAAGGTTTCCAAGCCCGCACCTTATCCAAGTTAATTTCACGTAATAGGTGCATATCTGCATGAAACATGTCAGTTATGTCATATTATTTAAAATATGCATGAGAAACCCACATGCTTAAATATATGAAAAGTGTATGGCATATAATGAGAAAGGTGAACCAACCAAAATGCCTAGGCTATTTTGTATTAAAGGTAAATGCAGCCCATTATAATTTCAATTATTAAATGAATCATTAATGATATTAACTAATTACTCCTAGGGCCCATATTTAACAATGGTACCATGGCATGGGACCAAAATCCATGCTGCATGAGGAACACTCTTGAGCGGGTTGTACCCTGATCAACCTGTGTCAGGCCATCCTACGCTTCTCAAGTTCCCCAGTTGCCACTTGAGAGGGAAGTGTCAGAATATGTGTGGGAATCCCACAAGTGTACAGTATATGATAAGGAAGGTGAACCAACCAAAAAGGCTTAAGCTGTTTTGTATTAAAGGTAAGTCCAACTCATTATAAACCCAATTATTAAATAAATTGTTAATAAATTTGACTAATTGCTCCTAGAGCCCAGTAACAATATCAATAACAATGAAGTTCCCAAAACCAGTATCTTATGATGGGGGATGGTTATTTTACACATTGACTTTGTTACATTTAATACTGTAGATTTAATGTGGGAAAATATTTTTCTATATTTGATTCATCAATAGGGACACATATATATACACATACAAGATATTATAAACCTATTTAGAATCTAACTCCTAATAGAGTTCTATTTACAACTAATCCTTAACACTCCCCCTCAAGTTGGAGCATAGATATTAATCATGCCTCGAGAAAGTAAACACCTTAAGTTTGTATTCGTTTTCACGAATGAAATGTAGCCAATCATCTCGATAATTATTGTTCGTCATGAAACTGATTGATGCAATGTTGAAAGCAGCTGATTTATCACACATAACTTGCACAAGATGACTTGTAAAGAAAATCCTTTTCCTCTAACAACTGACGAATTCTCACAATTAATTCTACAATCAATTAGTTGCCATATTGGGCCTGGGCCCAAAAATGAGTGGAAAAATTTTTTTTCAGGGCTTCTGGCTCGGGGGAATCCCGATTTAAAAACTCGTATCGGGGTGGGAATACTTAGCAAGCCTGTTATTTCTTTGCTCCCCATTATACAAGTTTCCACCTACAAAGACATCTAAGAGAGCCAAGTTGACTTCTATCACCTCGAACCTTTCCCGAATCCCGCATCTAAAGACTCAATGTTCGAAAATGCCTAGATACTGGTAAAAGCAGGCCACCACGACCGAAATATCCTTCAAATAGGCACGAGAAAGGTCGCCGCAAAGCTAAATCCACCAAAAGATAATCAGTAGGTAGAAAAAACATAAAAACTGGCCAAAAAAAACAGACATTCAAACTGGCACGTGTTCTCACCGCCCGAAGATAGTGATGATCCAATTTGCTCAACTAACCCTATACCATGCAAGTATCTATCAAGTAGCTGCCCTACAACTTAAATGCAGATTTGAGATTTCATTGGGAGCACTGCAATGCATTGGCCACACCACTCCAGTTTTCCTCAAGTAGACAAGGACATTACTCGCACTAGAGGAAGAGAACACTGCCTCTATTAGCACCTAGATACTTCAATACGCAAAAATACTTCAACAGTCAAGTCTTTGTCTGGAGGTCTGAGAAAGATTGGAGTGATTAATCCGGCGAATCACTCCCTGTAGTTAACAAGTCAAGCAACATAAACCAGCAATAAGAATCAAACCCAGCTAATAGTACTTCGAAAAAATAACAGAACATACAGCAAAACCTTCTGCAGCAAATTGACCACCCAACAGTGCAAAATCCTAAACACCAAAGCAAGCTCGAGGAAAATCGATTGTGAGGGCATGAGAACCGGAGAGAAAGAGGAGAGATGTTCGAGAGTTACACACTACTCGAGCGCCGCGAGCACAAAGCCTGGTGTCTCCCAGAAACCCTCCTGAAAGATCCCAATGGAAAAAGGCATTTTTAACGTCCACGATGTAAAGGCCAGTCAAAATAGCTTGCTAAGAAACTAAAATAAAGAACAAAGACTATTCTGGCATCAGAAGAAAAGAAGTTACAGAATAACAAGCCATTAGACTGAGAATAGCCCTTGCAACTTATCGAAAGCACTGCAGACCTATCTAACATCCCATCAGATTCTACTCTTAAGAAAAAATTCCACCCTCTTTCTCCGTTACAAAAAGAACAATACCACCCTCCATAAAAAGCTCTAGCGCGGAGAAGGCACAAATCCCAAGACTCATTAGAAAAGCTATAGGGCAGGCCAATTCCACACAGTGTTGCACATCCAATATGACGTAACATAAGCGGGACATTTCAGAATAGAACAAGACTAATACTTTACAAAAACACGAATGAAGAAGAAGATACATAATAACAAAAAGGAACTAGTAGGTAAAAACGGCGTTTACCTGTTCAAGAGCAAGAAGCAAAGGCGAACTGCAGTGAAGTATTGGCACATCGCCGCGAGGTTGAGTGGAGAGCACCCACGCGGACTCTTCTGTTGAAAAAAACGATGCAGGTGGAAGGAATTGTAGTCAAAGAAGTGCCAAAGTAATCTTAATACAATCAAAAACCAAACGACGGCCGTGAGACCGCTGGCAGGAGGGGCAATATGCAGCAAGATCGACGAGTTAGAACCAGAGCAAAGGTCAGGAATACAGACCAGGAAAGCAGGAGATCCTATGAACTTGCGAAGCAAGACAAAAGGTCAACACCCCCCTCACCTATGAATAGAAGAAAGGAAAAAATGGAGTTCCAAAAATTGGACATCTGCAGCAATAAGATAACGTCAGATCGGGAGAGAAACAACGATACCCGATGATGCCGAGAATACCAAGAAAACACAACGAAGGGACAGATTAATTGGAACCTGTGGGTACGAACACAAACGAACAAAACAATACAGCGACGCAATAAAATACAATGGGTCAATGGGAAAAAATATAGAAGAAAACTAACTTCAAGGAACAGGCCACCATAAGCACAGAAGAAGGCAGCGAAATCAAAAAACAGCAGTAGAGACCCATCCACCAATATAAATGTTAGGGACCTTCATTGAATAAAAGTGCCCCTCCCCAACCTCAAGAAGATTCGATCTTCTTTCTCTCAAACTCCCGAGTTGTTGAGGGAGAGTCATCACAAAACGTCGAATGAGAATAGCCTCTAGGAGGTGGACATATAAGGAGCAAGCAAAAACAATAGGTATCTTTTATGCATTAGACGGCATAAACGAATAGAAATAAATGATTTTAATTCAGCACAAAAAAGAACAAAGAATAGGTAGAAGAGTCTCAGAACGAGTCGCAGGAAAGAGACAAACTAAGTCAAACACGAAGAATAAAAGCATCCCCACGAAAGAAGGTACAGAGATATAACCGAAAGCTTCAGGTTAGAGAATAAGCTAAGCACATCGGACCCTCAAAAATCAGCAAGAACTAACCAAAAGGGGATGAAACCGACTGACCAGGAACAAAGGTAACGATAAGAGTGGTCAACGACAAGATTCACAGCGCACCCTGAGAATAAGAGGAGAAAAATGAAGGTCGACGACAACATTCTACGACAACGAGACAAGGAGAGACCACAACGAAATGAACCCCAAGAAGCAACAGAAGCACATCAACCCACACACAGAGATTAATGATACTGTCATCCAAAATAAAGCGCCACTACAGACTCACGGCCTACTAACTTTCTTGTGCGTCAAAAGATCGAGCACACACAAAAAGGATAAGAATGTATCGAACAATTCAACAACATATATTTGCTAACAGGATAACAAGTTAAACCGAACACAAATGCGAGGAACAAACCAAAAGAGAAAACAATGGAATTAGATGGATATGAATTGTCAGCTTGGAGAGTGAACATCTTGACCAGTAGATGCGGACCGAGTCAGATCTGATGCACACTAATGAATGATAATATTGAGTCTTCAATTTGAGATTAGGCAAAGAGGAACTAGGCGTAACCTGTCATGTGATCGCAACTGAACACATTGACCACCTGAAGGTAGACCATAAACAAAGGCCCAAGCGAGATAATAGTTGGCAGCAGCACAAATGAGAATTACCTCAGCAGCATTAGAGGAACGCTATTCTAAGAGCTCAGACAATACTCAGCGCTAGGCAGAAATATGTTCAACATGTTGCAGAAAAATAAGTAATGCGATAAATCTGAGTGCCAGATTTTAGCTGAAGGGAAAAGCTCTGAGATTAATAGATTCATAGCAATAACACGTCTTATCCTGATACGTCATGACTAAGAAACAGATAAGAATGCCTTGTCTCCCGAGTGATTGGTCCGAGTACCAGGTATCTCCTCTCCTTCAACGTGCGGCTTGAAGGCAAACTTGAATATGGAGCGCACACCGTGAATTATTATCAGGAAGGGGAAGAGGATTATGAAGAAGTACCCAGACGTACAACGAGCCAAAAACGTTCTCCGTGAAGCAGAGGTAACTGGTCCCGTCGGCTGCACACCAGAAACTGTCGATTCGGAACAGTTTCAAAAACGGTACAAGACTCCGCAAAGAAAACTCATACAGCCCCCGTTCCGCCTTTGCAAATTTGCCTGAATCTTAACACGGGACTAAAAGGCAATAAAACATTAAGTCTCAGGAAATCTTTTTTAAATCCATGAAATAAGCTGAAGGGGCAATATCTCGCTGTCATCGGGCCTGATAAATCCTTGCAACCTCCAATCATACGAGACCGATTACCTTTCCCGAATACAAGATCCGAGAGAAATTCCCCATAATCTAACAAACCTCACAATGAGATTAATCCAACACTCACTGTCAAAGAAGGCGAATCAGTAAAAACTATATGCTACTCGCCCGAGAAGAACGACCGCCTACCTCATCAAGTTGGTGGATCATCAATAGATATCATCTTTCACAACTTCGCTAATATACACTCGAATGGTCCTAACTACCCAACAAACACCACACTATGTCTTTTCATATTACTGTTCGTGATTCGGATGCATTGCTCTATCGGTACTCATATCTCAGTATATATCCCAAGAATTCGTAAGAATCGACTCCGAGGAGGTCCATTAATTTATATCAAAAATCAAATCCCCTATCCAGCAATCGCAAGGAAATACGACATGACACGAAAGAAAATAGTCTTGTCAAGAAACACAGAGAGGAAAGCTAACTGATAAGCGCCACCATTGGACAAAAAGTGAGCCTTAACTCCCCAAAGCCAAAGATTCGGGGATCCGAAACACACCTGGCAAAATACTGCGACAAAAAACGTATAGCAGACACACCATTTCCGATCGGCCGGAAACAGCTGGACGCCGCCGCCAGCGCCGCGCCGTGGTCTGGTACAGAATCTGTATCGCCGCGTGAGCCCCCGCGCAGGGAATCCGTGGACCGGATCGGGGAAAGGACCGACGGTCAAGCTGGAGCGTCACTCTCGATGTGGGCGGTGAGACAAAAAAGTGACCCAGAACAGCACCACAGAGAACACACTCACATGCCACTACGTGCTATGGAAATCCGGTGACCGGATTTCGAGGGAATACCGCCGAAATTTTCTATGCAAACGCAAAAGAATCAGTAAAGATCCACAGGCCTGATACCAATGTAGACTTTTAATGCCCACAGAGAGTATTTCTATAATCGATCAGCATAGTTACATTATATAATAACAACGAACTATTAGTATCTATTTAGAATCAACTCACACCTAATAGAGTGTCTAAATACAACGCAAAAGAATCGATTTTACATCTCAAACCCAACAAATACATATACATATTAAAAACCACATGTTTCACTTTCTCTACTGAGATAATCCATGCGTGAAAAATCAAAGAACACTTTGGGAAATTTGAGAATTTTGGCACCCCCAAAGTATAGGTTCCCTTGAAGCATTCACATGGACATTAGGGATATAAATTTATTGAGTCAAAATGGAGTAAATCCGCAGAGGAAGAGCTAAGCACCAAGTATTCCCGGAGAGGAACCCAAACATACAAGATACTATAAACCTATTTAGAATCTAACTCCTAATAGAGTTCTATTTACAACTCCTAATAGAGTTCTATTTACAACTAATCCTTAACAAATACAATGATAATTTGAAAACCAAGTTTCCTTTTGCACATCATTCTGGCGTTTACATCAAGAACACTGAATTGAAATGCTACTCTGCTAAAAGATATGGTTCCCTGATGCATTCCATGTTTTCATAGAAAAATTAGTGGTCAATAAATGATAAACTCTTGCAGGGTGGAGGAACTTAGCACCAGGTATTCCAGGAGAGAAACTCCAATATGGAAAATGTAATTGGACTTGTTGGGGACTCAATTACAGTTAAGAAAAAAGAAGGAACACTGAGTAGGTGATTACCATTTATTATAACAACCAGCTTATGTGGAAGAACCAAATCATCCCAGACATAATGAGCAACAGAGTCAGATCCAAGAACCTCTTGCTCTGATGAATCCTGGAAAATTCTCAACAACAAATTAGAATTGTTACACATAATAATTTGACATAAGAATGTCCAACTGGAACTCATAGATAGGATGAAGGGAATAACAGCACAACCTTTTGATAGTAAGTGAGAGATGCATCACGTAAATGATTCTCAATCCGATATGGTAGATTAACATTTGGCGGTTTATAAAAATGCAACCCAAGGCTGGAACCTTCTTCTATCACATGAACAGAAGCAAATTCTGTTGTGTTGTTACTCAAAGCTTGAACTGGATTTGATTGTTTCCTGAATTTCAGGAAAAAGCATCCCAGTGAAGCAATGCATAATGGCCCTGACCAGCCTGATTCAGAATCATTCAGTTGAAACTGTATATATACTGATGAAGTATCAATATCATGCCTATGCTTCCTGATGACATTCTCAAAAATACTGAATTCCTTGCTCTTGCCAATACAATTCTGCAGTCGTAGTATTTTTCTCTCTTTACTGTTGATGTAGCTCATGTGTGCCATTCCGTCCTTTTCAACAGGAAAGGTGGTGAAGGAGAGAAAAAGGAGTAAGAGCACAAGTTATGCAAACTCACCAAACAAGTTGAATGAAGCACATATCTGTAACTGAAAGAATACCTCCACATAGCATTGACGGATAGTGATAGTTTCCTCTGACTCATTATATATAACATGCCTTGGGGTCATAGTTACAATTTGTGATGGAACTTCCACCACACTTGACGATGGTCCAATAGAAACTCCAAACTTTGTTATAAATTTGAGCCCAGATTCTTCTATTATCTCTAAGCTTAGCTCTGAGACTCCTGATAAAGCATCCAAGTCTAACAGCACCTCAGATGAATGGTCCTCCAACAATTTGAGCTGCATCTTGTGGGATCTGGTAAATGAAATTTTAAAATCCTATGAGATGATATCAAAACCTATAAAATGTATATACAAGGATGAACTTGACAATTATATGGCACTAAAAAAGGTATATGTATCTTACTTTAAAAACCATGACCTTATCGAATTTGGGGGGCAAAATAAACCTAATTCAGGAGGAATGCTGGAACCAAGATTTCTGACCTCACCCCTGCAAATAGCCATTCTTATCACGAACACAAAGGACAAACAAACCATGCTTAAAAGGTTCATTTATCATGCTTGGTAAGTACCTAGACAGAGGCTTCTGATTAGGAGCGCAGAAAAAGAGGGGAAAATCGGTGTTATTTCTCAAGGAATATGGTGTAAAAATAGCAGCCTGAAAAGGTTAAATAGTTAGTTTTACACCAAGATGAAAAACCACAAATGAACAGCAATCCAACTTATTTTAAGTGCCCTTGGAACTAGTGCACATAAAAAAAACAGTGAAGTTCATGAAGCTGTAACAGCATAACAACCTCTAGTGTGCCTCTGAACCCACGAGACAATCTCAGCAATGCAAAGTACTTTCCACCACCAAAATCTAGATCAATCTCCAAACAGTGGACATCATTTTTGTTCTTAATTAACTTCTTGATCCAATCACCACTATTCACTGGTTTACAGCTTGATCTAACAGCAGTTAAAGTGATTGTAAAATATATTAAGGCAGGATTAGCATAAAAATCTGCTGTTGATCCACATGCTATAGTTGCTTCCTTTCCAATATTGTCACTAACAGAGGTGGTATGCAGAGCTGCACCAAGATAAAAGTAATGAGTAGTGCTATTGCAAACAGAAGAATGATTGCTGCAGAACATTTGTCATTACCTGTCTCAGTTAAAAGCACATGTATCTCTGAGTGCAATAAATTGGACACTCGTACTGTAGGAAGAAGAAAAATTTCCTTTTGCTCCTGTAGTGCTACTGCTGAATTTATACCTTCAGAAGAATCACTAGACTTATCAGGATGTATCATGGGAACATCTCTTCTAATGCTTTGAATCAGAAAATGCAGGTTGTTGATAGAAGCATCTTCAGATCTGAGAGTACAATATGCAGTGCTAAAGGAACATTTTATCGATTCAGCGGATAAAGCCCTTCGAACTTTATAGCTCAACTTATCAAAAATTCCAGAAAGACAAACCGCCTTTCCACCTTTTAGCTCATCTGACCATTCCACTGAAAGTGCTCTCTTGGAATTTGAAAGGTCATCTGATATTTCAGGTCTGAAAGAAAACAAGAAGTTACCTGCAATTCAGTTACCAAAAACATAAGTCCCAAGAAATGTCAGAGAAAGACAAATACACATATCAAGGTTTTCAATTGTGGCTGCAGTGTCAAACAAATTCTAAATGTCTCATTTGGTCCAACCATGTTTTTTTTTTTTTTTCCTTAGCTTGCAAATGAAGGGAGTATAAAGCATCATGGCAGAGATTAACAACTAAAAGTTATGGTACATTTTATGCTGGCCTTATATGGAAAGCACATCCCACCTGGATCTATGGACATGAGGTTTAGGCCGCCGAGCCTTGAGTTTTCCAAGACTTTAGAAATATATTTTCATATAACATTTAGTACTGAGGCGAAACAAACACTACATGGACAGACATTCTTGCAAACAAGTGTAGACTTGTAGCATGCCCTTCACTCAGTAAGAAGTGCTTTTCTCGTGCACTGGGCAAGACCAACAGTGGGGGTTTTACCAAAACAACACCAGCTAAGATTCAAGTTGGAGATTTTGCTTACACCTCCATCCCACCCCCAACATGTGTATATGATTCCAAATTATTGAGAATTTTACATCTATATTTTGTTTTTTTTTTCCCACCTTGAATAATCTGGTCCTTATCATTTATAATTATAAAATTCCTTACCCTTCAGAAATTATGATAAAGTATGACATACTTTAGTCCCTCGCCTTTTCGGGTGAGAAACTTTTATTTCCCATGTTTGCAAAAGAAATAATCATTTAATCCCTAAAAATTTGGACTACATGAGCAACAAATCAGACCTCAAGGACAAAGTAGTTAATCAAAAACTTAGGGACCATAGTGTATACCATTCTAAAACTCTAAATAGAGGAGTAGACTATAAGGAATATAAAAATTCAAGGACCATGTTTAATTTGAAAAGAAAAAGAAAAGACCAACTATCAATATTGCCTAAACTTAGAAAGGTTTTGTCATTTTCCAAAAATAATAATACTTGAAACGTATCCATAGAATGTTCAAATTGATTTCATTAAGCTGTGGAATTACCAATGCTTAAAGACATTAATGCCTTCTTTGATCCACCAGACAAATTTATAGCGTCAAATGTTGCCATGGAATCATCAATTGAATCCCCCTTCTTCAGCAACATAGAAGCAAATACATTCTCATCTTCTTGAGGTCGTCGGAATCGTAGCTCAACGGAGAATTCAGTTCCATTATGTATTCTGGTTAAAGGAGAAACGGCAATAGACAAACCATCCTATAAAAAATGAAAATATGAAATATCATCAAGATAGTTTTGTTTTTCAACCTAAGGAAATCAAGCAGCAACTGGGGAAAATACCTTAGATTTTCTTGAAATATCAACAATTACAAATGGTCCAGGGTAAGCTCTTGAATCTGTTCAAGGAAGAAAAATGTTAAATGCAACCCTTAGAATCTACAAGTTTTTCATAAGGTTATAAATTGACCAAATCAGGAAAAGGGAAAATTTGATTTCATTTTAGATAAGGATAATTACACCAAGAAAACATATTTTAATTAGGATTTTTATTTGAGTACTAACAAGTTTTATCTGGTATCATGTATATAATTAAAAAAAAATTGAGCACTGACAAAATTTTATTTGAGTACCAACAAAGCATCACTTTTATTTGACCATCAATCAAGAGTTGCTTTGATGGCAAATAACAATGCACAGTGGATGTCTACAAGCTGAAGCACCATATGGAGTTATGAACAAAATGTTAAGTGCTCCTGAGTAGGTCACATGGCACACAAGTGATGTTTAGAAATAAGGTTGAGCAGCAAATGACAAGCCTGTGAAGCTGCTAAATTGAAGGTCATTGATTTCACTTTGATTTGATATATTTTTTATATGAAGTGGCTTTAAGCATACAAGGAATTAGTCAGATCACAAAAGGGTTCAAACTAATAAATCTTAGAAGGATTCAATGATTTAAACTCAGTTACCAAAACCAAAAATCGCAACTTAACATGACCAACTTAAGCATCCTAATGGAATACAGTTTCAATAAACTGTCAAATTTTTAAGTTTTTTAAAAAATGAACCAGGTTTTGTCATAGTTTTAAATTGGTACTTTAATCTTAGTTTCTCTTATAGAACTTCTTCATTTCTACAGATTTTACTGTGCAAAAGAATATGGAGAAAAAGAAAAGAGTCCATTTGGATAGCAAGTCATTTCAAATGATTGAGTATCTGAAATTCGGTATCAGATATATTATTGGAATCGGAAACAATTTCTGAAGCGTCTGCATGACCCCAATCCCAGCCTGATTTTACCTGCTGGAGGTTGAAGATGAATAAGACTTCCGATGCTGTCCTACGTTGTAACAACTAAGCCTTAATTCCAAACTAGTTGGAGTCGGCTATATGAATCCTTTGCTTTCATTCCCACTCTATTTCAACACCCATTCTGCCTTCTGTTGACAGAAAAAATTAATAATTCTCCTTCTCCAACAGTTTACAGAGGTAATTTACTACTCTGTTAGTTCACAAAGTTAGTTAAGCATTTTAATCCATGTCAGATTGGATGCCCCGTTGATACCAAGTGACTAATATACTAGCACTAGAAAGGAAGGGTTGTTTGTGTATGCCACACATAAGCTTATCTGTTCCTTTATTTAATTTTTCAACTACTTGATTAAGAAAAAACTTTGTAGGACTTGGAAAGATATTCATAACAACTGCATTCCCTTATGCTCAAAATATCCCTTTTGAATATGACAAAAAAGGAAAGTCCTTTTTCTTTATAGATAAAATAAAATTATGTGAAGAAACTAGAAAGGCATCGATGACCCACAAAGAATAATTAATGCCCCATTGAGAGCTAACATACCTGAAACTGACACTATGCGTGTTCTCCAAGCAAGCGTTTGAGATTTTAAAAGAGAAAGATGTAGTGAAGAAGTTGAAAAAGATCCAAGATTAGAAAGTTGAACAGTAACAAATGGTGCACCTTCTGGAGGTTTGCTTGCTAATACAGGCTGCCTTTAAACCACAAAATAATCATAGGTTATTGATCAATCATATATTAATCCACAATACATATACACAAAAAACAGCATGCATGTAATTTTGGACATTGATAGATCACCTCCAGGAAAAAGATTTTTGGAAAAGATCAACATGAAAGTTCAAAAACCACTGATTTTCACATGAGATATGAAAGGGTTAATCACCAAAAAAATGTAATGAAATTTTCTCCAATTTGCAGTAATGGCCTATGCTTTAGGAATTCCCAGTTATATCCTATTGTTTTGTTGTTGGATGCAATCATGGATAAACCACCCGAATAATTGCATGTAAAATTACTTTCAGATGTAATCATTAGGTAAGGACATATCATCAAAAAGATAAACTTAGTGCACTGAATTTATTAGCATGTTTGCTCAATTTACTCCATTTATATTCTGAAATTCTGGAAATATGAATGAAGATGCTTCTGGCCTCCCTGGCAGTACATTCATAATCAACAATTGATCAGCCTCAGGGTGAGTTTGAATTAAGGAATTGATTACAAGATATAGTCATTCCACTACAAGCTAGGATTAAAGGGGACAATAACTAATTTTATATTCCAGTTTTCACCAAATGGAAAAAAAGGGGAAGAACATGCAGCTGTGGTAGCAAATTCACAAGATTATAATTTATTTGTACACATAAGTTACCTTAAAAATACAGAAGCAGACTGTTTTCTGGCTATTGTCACACTTTTGTTATCATAGAAATTGCAAAGAAGATTTAAACCTGTCTGATTTTCCACCTGCCATGAAAAAATAGTTGTAAAAAACTTTTTGCAATATGCTAGAGAAAATATCACTATAACATAACAGAAGAGGAGAGTTGACTAACAGAAGAAATGAAGGGAGATAGAACAATAATAGAGAGTGTAGGCTTTCGGTTGTCAATAACAAGTGTAGCTCATTAAAAAAGACACTTAGCAAATGCAACAGAAACTCTCTGCCTGAAATTAAAGTTTACTCAGATAGCATAAATAGCACCAACTCCAACAGTAAATGTTCAAAAGAATCTCTTGAAGAAACATATCAGATACCAACATGCTCTCTGGCAATGTTGAAGGTATTCCATAGTTGGATATGAATTTAACCTACTCTTTTTTTTTTTTTTTTTGAAAAAAAAAAAAAAAAGTTTACTCAGTAGGGCATAAATAGCACCACTCCAACAGTAAATGTTCAAAAGGATCTCTTGAAGAACATTATCAGATATCCAACATTGCCCTTCTTGGCAATGTTGAAGGGTACTTGCATAGTTGGATTATTGAATTATAACCTACTCTTTTTTTTTTTTTTTTTTTGGAAAAAAAAAAAAAAAAATTTTTTTTTTTTTTTTAGGAAAAAAAAAAAAAAGAAGGAAATTCCATCGTGACAAGCAGTCTCACTGGCCCTTAATTATCAGTCAAATAATAGGAGGTCCCAAGATTTCAAGCTCCAAAAGGGATTCTCTGATCTAATGGCATATTGAAATTGCCAATGTTCCAATGCTTAAGCAGAAAAAAAAAGAAGTGGTGAAAATAAGTATAAATTAGCACATGGAAATATTGCAAACAAAGACACAACAGAAATGGACAGGAGTGGGATAAGAAGTAACAAAGGAAGTACAAACCTTGCAGCAATTGGCCGATATCAAGGAGTTCCTCACTGAAAACGGACCAGCCAAGTTTAATTCCCCAATGACAAGAAGTAGTATATCCAGCGAAACCTCAGTTAGAGATATGTCCCACTGTCAAGAAGCCAAAATGTAACTTGTATATTGTGAGAACCAAACCAAAAAAATTGTCAGAGAAATTATTTTTTGCGCATATGATTATTGCTGACCTCCTTAGTTCTGCAATAGACATGAACTGGTACTCCACGATGAACAGTTTCCAAACTTAGAATCTGAGAACTTGAACGGTAGAATATACAAATTTTAACTGGGCGAACAAGTTCTCTCCTACAATGCACAGGAAAAAGGGAAATAAAATAGGTATTTTCCCAAACAGTAATCAGTTTTAATGTAAAAGGCAACTAAATAAGAACATCAAACTAGTTATACTAGTCTTCCCAGAATAAATACTCACCAAGAATTTCTTTGTGCATAAAAATAATATAGAGAAGCACATGATGTACTCATAACTCTGGTTTTATAAGACAGAATTTGAACATTGATTTCTGCACTTTTTATGCAACCACGAAGGAGAGGAAACCTGTCCTTTGAATCTTGAAGTTCATTAACAATGGTCAGATTCAAATTATCAATCTCAATTTGAACACAAGGGAGTTTTCCACTCTGATAAGAAGTTCTGTCCTCCTTCTGCACCCTAGAATGCAGGTTGACTCCAGAAGTCTCCAAAGAGTACCTATCTGAAGTAATAATATTGTGACTCAAAGTATGGTCCTGGAATAGTTTAAACTTGAAAGGATTTCCAGGCTTCCTGACAAATTCTGGAATCCCATCGATAAAAGCAACAGCACAGTCATTCTTCTTATTGATCAGGTAAAACTTATTCCTAACCAAATTATTATATGGCTCCAATTCAACATCACCCTTGTAGCTTTCAGGCTCATTAGAGAGTGCTCTCCAAAGAGACCATCTGTTATCATTTGTGCTGGAGATGTCAACAACAACTGACCCAGGACGATAATTCAATCTCAAGGGTTCACCAGAATCATTCTTGGCATGCAACGAGATCAAGGAGAACCATAAAACTGATGAACTCCATATTTTTTGTTTGTGGTGTTTGACCTACAAGTAAGTTAGAAAAGAGGTCATAAAGTAAAGTCCAAAGTGATGAATTCCAAACACTTAAGAATTCTTTTCCTTTTCAAATAGAACTATTGTCACAAGTGACAGTGAAATGCTTTTAGTATAATTCAGAAGCATCCCTGTTGTGGATCCCTTTGTGGGCCGATCCTATGTTAGGAAAGGCAATTAATTTTGGCTGTTGTTTAGGGCTTGGCTGTCACTTTAGGATTAGTATTTTAACTCAAGCTGTCTACTCTCCTTTAGTATAGGAGTTGCATTTATTTCTATTTTTAAGGAGCCTAATTTATAAGTTTCCTATTCATGTAGTAAGTCTAGTCCTATTTAAAGGACAGTCAGAATAATAAAAAGTGAAGTCAGAGTTCCACTCAAACACAGAGATCTGGAGCTCTCTCGAGTGTGCATTCTCTCTGCACATTTTTAAAGGAGCCATGAGATTTCGTATAGTTGACTATTATTTGTGAAGCGTGCGTTAAGGTAAAGTTCTAGTCCCTTAGTTTATGTAAAGTGTTACAGTCAGAATAATAAAAGTGAAGTCCAGTAGTTTTACTCAAATCCAGAGATCTGGATGCTCTGCTCTCTGAACGAATGTCCAGGTTTCTCAAGTTTCCCCTTTGAAAGAGCTTTGAGGTAATTATCACAATCGGTCGCGAAGAAAGAATCATGGATCAAGGTAAGTTAGATAATCGCCTCTGTGACACGACCTATCTCGTATCTCTTAATCAACCCCCCTCTTATTGAAGAGGGGAAGAGAGGCACCGCAACTACCTAGAATGCTAGATTTTCAGTTCATTTGTATGTTCACATTATGATTCTGATGAATCGAATTAAAGCCAAATAACAGCCTATTTACTATATTATGTTCAGAATTACCATGTAGAACTAAAAGATTTTGCCCCAGAATGTTATAGATCATCATGACACATGGATTAGATAAAAGCGCTTCTTTGACAAATCTAGAATTTCTAACTACACAAATACTTGGACTTCTTCACCGTTCTCACGAGTGTAGTAAGTCTAGTCCTATTTAAAGGACAGTCAGAATAATAAAAAGTGAAGTCAGAGTTCCACTCAAACACAGAGATCTGGAGCTCTCTCTCTAACGAAGTCCAAGGTTTTCAAGTTCCCTTTGAAGAGCTTGAGTTAATTATCACAATCGGTCGCAAGAAGAATCAGGACAAGGGGAAGTTAATAAATCGCCCTGTGACACGACCTATTCTCGTACTCTTAACAACCCCCCTCTTATTGAAGAGGGTAAGAGAGTGCACCGCACCACCTTAGAATCTTAGATCAGTCATGTAAATGTCACATTAGATTCTATACAAATTAAGCCAAATAGACACCTATTTACTATATTATGTTCAGAAATTACCATGTATGAACTAAAAATTTTGCCCCAGAATGTTATAACATCATGACAACATGGATTAGAATAAAGCTTCTTGAACAAACTAGAATTTCAACTACACAAATAACTGGACTTCTTCACCTTCTCACGAGATTGAATTTGAACAGAGAGAGAAACAAGTCATGTAATTAATATATAGCACATACATTAATTAACTACGTGAGGCAGCCATTTTGATACCATAAGACAGACCAAGAAGGATGGAAAACTAGAATTAAAGATCCATGATCTGCTTATGCAACATGGTGATGCCATGGAAAACAGAGCACAAAAGAAAGCACAAAGAGTATCTAGTCTCCAAAAGGTGTCCTGTTCTGCGACAGGATCAGGCATATTGAAATTTAGTTTCATAACACCCCTTTAAAGTCCAAAACTGATTCACCAGACCGGTTCCAACATTGGCTTGCACATGGTTATAAGGTTTATGGAAGAAAATCAAAAGTTGCCAAAGGTCATCAAATATCTTTGCACTTAAAAATGATACCCCCACAACCAAGAAAGAAGGTGCAGGGGTAATTGTTCCCAAACCTACTTTTATTTCTTCTGCAATCAATCAATCAATAAATGATTACAGATCAAAGGAGGGAACAGGGAACAGGGAACAGGGGACAGGGGAAAAAGTCATTTGCAAGGTCCATTGAAGTACAAAATTAAGCATCTGAAAAAGCCAAGATATGCAATACCTACAACATCAAGAAGTAAAGCTTTTAGTGACAACCACTGACGAAAGGAGATCTCCAAAATAATTAAACAGACATGTCACATTTACTAATGCAAAACCCCAAAGCCACTACTAAAAATATGCAAACTATTCCAATTAGTCTACCAGTGAAGTGTACAAAAATTACCATGTCTGCATGCTGTGCCAAGGTCTTCAGATAGATAACAATATACACACACTTGTAAATTCTTTAAGAATTTATGCTTCCCAAAACTCAAGGTTGATGTGTTGAATGAAAATAAAAGTAATGGTGTTTGCTTACCCTAAAAAGAGCCTTTTCTCCAACAAGAGAATAATGGATTACACCAACCAAAGTATAGTTGTTTTCTCCTTCAACTGCAAAGTACATGTGTTCATGCACATCTTGAATTGCCACAATTGCACCTACACATGTCAAGAACAAAGTTTATTTCAAGTTCCCCCAAAATTTGGGATAGAGACTATAGACTTCTTGAACATGCATACCATTAGGAACCATATCTTCTAATCTTTTCTCTGCTTGGTTACTGGACCAGCTCCTTTGTTTGAGATCATTGGTTCCCTTTTTGTTGTATCCACCAGAGAAGGATGGAACGATTGATGAAAACATCTGACATGGTAGCCAAAAACAAGGAACAAACATGCTTTACTGACGGGACTAGGAAAGCATCAACAGCATAAACAATTGACTAGCAAAGCATCCACGGCATGAAAAATTTAGCATAATACAGGCCTAGAAACTTTAAGAGAAAGAGAAGCAACTAAATCACTTACCAATATTTCAGATAGAGAAATTGTCATGTCAAAACCTGAAACAGAGCCATTGCCAATCCAAACGTGATCAAGTGGCAGGGGCCCATTCTTGGGCTTCGCAGCTGATATGGAAGCAACTAATTTATTCAATATATAATTCCGAGGATTTGCATGACTTCCATCCATATGATGAAATCCCACGGCAGGATCTCTGGCTGTAAAATGAGATGATGACTCATTTGACATGGCAGAAGAAAAATGAGGAAATTGATTTTCATTTTTGGCAGATTCTTGAAGGACTTGAGAAAAGATTGACATGCGAGAAAGTTCAAATGTGAACCTCCTTTGCACGTTTATTGATTCAAGCTTCACAAAGACATCAAGCTCAGTCACAAGTTCCTGAAAACCACCTGTACCAAATGACTATTATGTAAACACTATATACAGCAAAATTATCAAATTCAACAGAAAACAGGATGTATACCAGAATCATTTTCGATAAGGAGAATAAGAGAAAACTGAGAGACATCTACAGTGGAAGTCTCAGGCATTTCCCAGCAGGATTGTTGAGTTTCCTGTGGTATCTCTTGGACATCATGTTCAGCATTTTCAACTTGTTTGGCAGATATTTTTACAGTTGATAAAACACTTGTTAAACAATGAAGATACAAAGCAAAACACCGAGCAAATATCACCGATGCTGTAGTTTCAACAAACAGATGACCACCCTGCTCAACAGTATAATGTGTGATTCCCATTAGAAAACAGTAAAATGCTGTAGATAATATCATAATGTCTCACTTGTTCCCCTCAGCTGAATCTGGTGAAGTCAAGATTCATGTGCAGAAAATCCAAAAGCACAAAACTCATTGTGCAACATTGCAATCATGTAGAAAAGATAATAAAAAGTTTCCTCAACAAATAAATTAAAAAGGCATAAAAGAGATAAATCAGTTTCCAATTAACTAGAGATAAAAGTCAGCACCTGTATTCTCCAAGAGATTGTCTGAAGATCACCACCTACTGAAAGCAATGATGTAAACTTATTGACCTGCCGTGCCCCAATCACAACATTCTTTATTGAGTGCCTCCCAACAAATATTCCGCTCAGTGAAACATTTATAAGAATCCATTGGCTAGAGGTTGAAGCTGAGGTACTTGAAGCAAAACCCAAAGTATGAGACTGTGCACTTGAGGTTTCAGAATCAGTTATCAAATGGGAGTTCTCCTCAATATTTAATGAGTATGCATCACCACCCAAAGTAGAATTATTTAATGAGTTGCTCATCCTATCATGAGGATGGCCCAACCCCAAAGATAATGTGAAATTAGACAGAGATAATTCATATAACCAATAATTAGAGTGTCGCTGCAAATTTCTAACTACAAAGTGATCAAAACTTTTTCCCATGTGATCTCGATACCTAAATATAACGGACTGGATTCCTAACAAATCAAAGAGAACTTCCACTTTCCTTTCTTCATAAGACATATCCACACCAGCATGATGAACAGAAAACCATATTCCATAATCATGAAAATCATGTGCATACAATTTTTGATGACTAAAAGTATCAAATACTTTTTTCCAATTCTCCCCCTTGTCACATAATCTAGAATTCTGAAGAATCACATCCACCGTCTTGAAATGAAAGGTAGCATTAACTGAAAACAAAGTACTATTATAAATCAAAGGCGCTCCCTCTGCAGTACTCTCGTCATTGTCAGGTTTTGGCAACACCTTACTTTGCCTTATAAAATCTCGAGGAGGCATATAACCGATCTTGTGAAAGCTATCAAAAGCATAAGAAACCACTGAAAATAAATATGCAATGACCTGGACAAAACATAATATCATCAATTGATGAAAATAAACTAACATGTGCTAGAAACAAAGAGATCTCCATAAACTGGTTTTTTTAAGAAAAGAGAAAACGGAAAAAGAGAAGGAAAGAGGGGAGGGGAGTGATAACAAAGTGCAAAGAGTTTAAGTATAAAATTTTCCCACTCAACTTAATTGCTGCTATTTCAAAGAGAAAACAATGGGAAAACATAATATTAACCCAGGAATAGATATGGAAATTTTGGACTTATGCTTTTTCTTTGTCTGTCGCACTATAGAGTCTTTGGATGGAGAAATATGTGTGTATATTCAAAACTCAGAATTTGTCCTTTAGTTTGTTGAGGGAGGAAGTGGTACTTTTTGGCTTCTACACATGCACAGGCTTTCTAAGCTTTTAGAAGGTTCTCTTAAAATGTTATCCAACTTCTTGAGGCTGTTACTTTCTTTAGCTTGCGATTTCTCGTTTATAGTTGCCTTTGAAGTTATATAGGAATGGCATCAAAAGCATTATTATTGTAACCCTTGCTTTTGCCGTGTCAATGCATACTGCATTCTCGTTTTCCACCATATATCAAGGTGTGATCAAACACCAAACGTTTATCACTGTCATGTGGCAGATAATATTAGTTGAGAAAAACTGGTTATAAGGTAAAATTATGGCTGACATTCTACCAAAACTTAAAAATAGTGATTTTATTGAAATAAAAATATTCTTAATTTGGCACTAAATAAGCTGAAATTAAAGATAAGTCCAATGGCAATTGGTTGGCTAATTCATAAAAAGATTATTATATCATACAATTGAATTTGGTTTGCTATTAAATATTATGCAATTAGGATATACTTTTATCATCTGTTAATACTAAAAAAGATTTTGCAAAAATGCACAATGCTTTGGCTTGTTAGAATGAAATGTCAAAATATTTTCTACAGAGGACCTCAATCTGCTTTTCGTCAAATTCTAGTGGAAATATTTAGCAAGGAAACAAAGTCACAATCACCTGAAACAAAGCATGCAACTCATCCATATGTGAAATGACTGTAAATCCCGAAGCCCTCCCACACAAGGCTGCAGAGAAAGCCGTGATCGTACTACTAAATGAATGAACACACTCCCTGAAACAGGTGCAAAATTTGTTCTTCATCAAGATAGCATGCATAATTTTTCAGTAAAATATAGAGACATAAAGAAAAAGAACTTTTTACTTAAACAATTCCATAATTCCCAATATATCATCAACGTCAAGAACGTAGTGGAGGTAAGATGGGCAGTTGGTCAGATCTAGTATGGATCATACACGGACATAATAATAAAAGTAGAGAAGCTTTTGTGACCACTTTAAGTTATAAATGAAATAAGAAAATGTGTACCCAATAGAACGAAGGAACAAAACTGACAAGCATGAAGTTATCTAAGAGGTAAGTTATGACTTTCCAAAAGAGTAAGGAAAGAAATATCGTTCTGCAACATTAATGTATCTCCAAATAATAAAAGTTCAAAAAATGTAAACAACTCATGGAAGAACAGAAGAAAACAATCAAGAAAAGATAAAATCAAATCTTGAAAAGCATTCCCCATTTTACAACCTCATTATGCTCGCTTGTCAAGTTAATTACTTCACCCTTTGTATGCAAAGTATCAGGCTCAAAAGAGAATTGCGTGGCATATGACAAAAGAAATTAATGAATGAACAGTCTTCTTAGAAATGGTTGATAGCTATGATGGCTACAAGCTAGTTTAACTAGTAAATCTTTTGCATTGAAACTAGCAACTTTAGAACCCAATACACTCAGATTTAAGGTGGAAGGGACAATGGGTGAAGGACTACCTGCTGTTGACTAGCTCAGCAACTGATCAAAAACCAGGAAAAAATGTTCTTGCCCAAAAAATATGAGTGAAGAGTGAAAGGAAGATGCTCCTAAGGAAAAACATATGAATATTTACACCTCAAGCAACAAAAAAGATGAATGAAAGAGAAATTGGCACTGTAAAAGCAAGTTGTGAGAATTTATATTTGCAAAACCAAAACAGAAGCCCAAAATTATCCTACCTGAAAAATGACAACTGAAAAGCTATTGGCTTCAATATGAGAATCTGGCTCTCCTGTATGTCTGTCGAATCTCCCATGTAAATGTTCAAACCATTGACCCTCAGGTAAGACCTGAGTGAAACACAAATTTGAGAAGCATACTTCTCATTAT
The DNA here is from genome assembly GCF_014843425.1 of Jatropha curcas. Next base: position 1,314,717 of record NW_023590567.1, read on the forward strand.
CTGATTTAGGAATTTCAATTATCTTAGGCTCTCGCGACCTATGGCATTCTGTTTCTGCATCAGCAAATCCTGGCAATTGAGTTAATGCTAAATCAGATTTTGAAGTTGGCCGAACAACAGCCTCAATATTCTGGATATCAAATCCAAGGTTAATGTCATCCTGGCCAACTGTATAATGCATGTTTTTTTTCCCATTCTTCGACTCAATCTTTCTCATTGACATCTGGATGTGAGGACCAGTTATGAATACACCAAGTTGAATACTTTTCCCTGGAAGCATTCTAAGCAAGTTCAACTTCAGTCTAGTGACAAAGCCCTCGTATTTACCTTCCCAACTAAATTCTTCAGTGGTTGGAGTTGGATGTGAAAGAACACTTCCTCTTCCATTGTCCTCAGTCCATGTTAGAGCATGCTTTATCTGCCCAAGCAGGATAGCCATTGATATTACTGATAAATATCCCAGAGCTACATTTAATTTTCCTACTACCAAACAGCATTTCCAAAACCCAGGATCTGGACTCTTCGGGCCTGTATAAATCAATTTATTTTTTATCTCAAATAGAAGCCATGGCTTTTGCAAATACTCAATCTCATTCTCCTCATATTTGGTGTGAGCCCTCTTCCAAGCTGACCACATTTCTCCCAGCAAAATTTTTAAATGTGGACTACAAGCACTTTCAGCTTGACCCACAGCACTAGTTTCACTAGATTGTGAAGGGGAAAATATTTGTGCAGGCTCACCCCAAAGAACAGTTTTTAAATTATCAACCCTCCTACTTCGATTTCCTTTCACAGAACTAATATGATGTTTTAAACAGCTGTCCATGATTGTAGCCCCAATAACAGAAAATGACTTAACCTTTAACTGCCCACAGGAAATTGTCAAAGACTGTCCAAAAATTTCATCGACATACACTAATAATACTGCATCAATTGATAGACAGAAAGAGTGTACATCAGAATGAGGAATCCCAATGTTCAATTCCATTTTTTCATCAATATTCTGCATTTTGTTAGCTGGGGAAAGAGTGATTGAGATTTTTCCAAAGTTTAGCAAGAAACAATATTGTGGACAATGATCCTCAGAAATGATTCTCTTATGCCCATCAAACTTCTGTTCTTGAAGGAAAAACTTTATTGACAAGAAACCATGTACAATTAAGAGGAATATTCTGCATATAAATTTCCAAGTGATTACTAGAACTGAAAGGATTATGGAGAAAATTTTGAACCAACTATAGATGGAGGATTCCATATGACCAGATTGATCATGTTGAATGTTCAAAGCCGCTCTGTATCGGGCTACTCGCCGTGCCTGGGCAATCGCTTCCACTGGTAGCTCCTTCTCAATACGAGAAATCAACTCCCAATTGTGAGCAACTGAACTGAGATTGTCTCGGAAAATCTCAACAGCAGGCTTTTTCAATGTGTTGACTGTAGAATATCCAATGAAGGAAAGTAAATGCTCATAAGCATTGAGATAACGTAGCCACAGACAAACCAATTCAACTAAATTATGCAATGACAATCTGGGAGATGAAATCACATATCCTAATCTGTTTGCAGCTAGTCTCCAAAGATGTCTACCATTTCTGGTACCTTTTGATTTTTTTGATAGTAGATTTTCAAATGTTGACAAAACAAGGAGATCAAGTGGAGAAAATGAAATATTTAATTCTGGAACCAGGATACTGAATTCTGCCAGCTGAAGATCATTCAATTCAATGCATGACGATAAGTCTGTGGAAGTAACAAGAGAGTTCTTCATATTTTCCACCTCATATCCAATTCCAAAACCTCCAAAATTGATAACAATAGTAGTTTCTTTTACTGGATTAAAAATCGCACCAACAAATCCTCTGAGAATACATCCATGCTGAAAATACTGAGATTCACCATTAAACTCCTTTAGTTCAAGCAAACATACTAGGGCATCGTTTAAGATGGGAACTTGCACTTGCAGATTGGTACTAAATATCTGTAAATGGCAATGTTTGAGAACAAGGTTCAATAGCGAAGTTGTAAAACGATTTCTTGTGGGAGTGGAGACCAAGATCCTCTCCAGCACATTATGCAAGGCGCTACCCTAGTACATATACAACAAAGTTTCAGTAATTCACTCAAGTTTAGCCAATAATGTAACTAAAGAGGTCTTCAATCTTCACTTTCTCAATGTGCTTAGCAGAAGTAACTGTTAAAAATAAAAGCAAACATGTTTTCCATCTTATAGAGTTAATTTTAACCAATCAATTATTACCACATCTCATGTACTGACATTGCATACTATTATAACAGCTGACACAATCAAAATAACAATCATAATCTGTTAGCATTCAGTCTTTGGTACCAGCATTTATTGAATTGAATCCCATCGTCAGGCCATAGGCATAGTTTCTATAAACATAGTTCATGATCCAGAAACTTGAGCAAATGTACCATTATCTAAACAATATAAAAATACCTCAGGATCAATCTCAGCAACAGCCTTCTTTTTTTCCTCATAAACCTTCTCACTCGATTTCCTCGAGCGCATTGAACTGCTCTCCTTTTCTTCCCTGCCAAGAAAATAAACGAGCAAATGAACTAAAACTCAATCACAAGGAAAATGTAAACACATACAGTGGCAGTATTTTACTATTTTTTTTTACCCTGCCAGCAGAGTGACACTGAGGCCGCGAACTTCGATTTTGAAGGCAGGGACAGACCAGTTGGAGAAGCGAACACTAACCTCTTCAACACTGACCTCTTTGAAGGAGAAGCGAGAGGAATCGTCGAGGAGCCGATTAAGAGCAGAGGAATCAAAGCTAAGGTTCTTTGAGCTTATTCTAGAGTTTATGAGGCCTAATTCCAGTTCAAACTCCGGTTCCTCTAACAGCCATGGCTGCAAGAGTGACGCAATTCTCCGCCTGACTATGCCGTGGAAGAACATCGGCGAATTGGGCGATAGCTTCAAGTTGGGGAAAGGAATTGTGGTTTTGGCATTCGAAAATAATAATAATTGGTATCGAATCTTTCTCGAGAATCAAACGGGTAAGTCCTTTTTGCCCTAAGCTGCGATCGTGGAGTTTCTAAACATGATCACCGATTTTGGCAGACCCAGGCGCGGGAACTTAACTGACAAGCATGTATCACACGAATGCACACGCGTTGGTATACCGATAATTGTCTCATGGATATTTTTTTAGCTTCACTTCGCATGTCACATTTTTCCAAATCCTTTGCATGTCCTTAAGTTGTTATCGGAATAATATTCATCCATTGCGAATTATGCGTGGTGCTGTTAGTCTTCTCGAATTCTTTAAAACATTTAAAATAATAGATTTTTGAAACTACAATCTCGTAACTCATTTGTAAGTAAGAAAATTTTTTTTTTTTTTACATTTAAAATGATAGATTTTTGAAACTAGTAACTCCCTTGTAAGCAAACATTTTTCTTAAAATTACTATGCTCAATTTCAACTATAAGAAAATGTTTTCCTTAAATTAGTAGGCTTAAAATTTGCTTAATTGATGTCAATGTCTTTTATAAAATAAGAAATATATTTTTTAAAGTATATATTTATTTTAAAAATAAGTTATTTTCTGAAAAAAAAAAGCTATATTCACGTTCAATATTATTAGTTTTTTTTGCTATTAGTTTTTCTTTTTTAGAATGATGATAGGGAGAACAAATATTTTTTACCATCATCTTATTTTATTTATTTTGGATTTTAAGAATAAAATACATATAAATTTGTTAAAGCCAATCACGTGTGATTTGGCTTATTTACACATTTAAACTCTATCGACCATAAAATTTTCTAATTTATTAGTGAATTAAATAGAAGATTATCCCTAGTGCTACTATCAAGCCTCCTAATAAATAAAAAATAAATAGATTTGTGTTAATTAATAGTAAATAATAATCAATTTGAAGAACTTACAATTTTCTTCGGTGTAGCATGAAATATAGAGTAGGGAAATTTGTCATATTAATCTAAGAGGAAACACTTACCTATACGTGATGTGTCTCTTATATATAAAATTAATGAAAAATAAGTTTTTATTGTAATAAGAATATTTTTGACAATTCACTCGAAAAAAAATAAAAAATAATAATTTAGAACATATTTACTCATTGTATGGACTTATCAGTTTTGGTTCAAAGATGCTATTTAAGGGGAAAAAAAGAAAAAAAAATGAAAACACCCATAATGCCATACACTAGTCTTGTCCTAATCTAGTTATCATTAACAGAACCTTCTTCAAGTGGGATAGAGGCTTTCCTTCTTCAAGTGGGATTGGAGCTCTCCAATCTATTTATATAGTTTGGTCTATAAGGTTCTAAATTGTAAACAAATTAGAGCCTATTGAAGAAGTCAAAGGTCAGTTCACCTGTTTCTTCTCAATTCCATTTCCTTTTTCACCTTTTTTTTCTCCGTTCATTAAACCTTACCGCAGAGCCTTTACCGGTTTCTCCCATTACACACCCAAAAATAGGTTCAATACACATACACTATAAGTTAGTTCTACAGATCATATAATCCCTTTGCCAGCTTGTTGCCCCAATCTTTGGCCACCTCAGCCACGAGGAACATTGTTGTAACCCGTGAAAATTATTCAATCCACGTGGCATAACATCATCCCAAACCACAAGATGGTTAGTTTTGATTGATGATTACTGTCCTTAAAAAAAATTTTCCAGTAATATTAAAAATAATAACAAAATCTTTAATAATGGGTCGTTGGGTAGTTTCAGTGTCGTTTTTACCCAAAGACCATCTGTTCCCTTCTTTGGCTTTCTTGTTCTTTTCTTTACTTTCCGTTCCCTTCCTTTCCGGTTTCCCACTTTATTCCTTATTGTTATCTGTTACGGATTCAATTTTTAGTTTGCTGTATTGTTGTTCTTCGTTAACGTTGTTATTCAAGATTAATAGGAATATAAATTCTTCAATGAAGGGGACGACGATAAGGAAAAGAAACAAAGCAGCGGTTGATCGTTTATTCTCCCATCAGGAGAAAAGCGTCACCGGCCCCTGCAACTATGGACACCGTGTCATTAACTCAGAAGGTGACGGTTCCAATGTTTTAAGCGGCCAAGATTTTTCTTTCTTTGATTTCAACTTAGGTTCTTTTGCTAATGATTTTCCTTCATCCCCGCTAAGTAAGTCGCCATGGTCGTCTCATTTTAACCTAGACTTTGAAGGGAAAGAAAAAGAAAAAGGTGATCGCCAAATAATAAAAGTGATTTCTTCTAACGTGCTAATGGGGTCATTAATACGTGAAGAAGGACATGTATATTCAATGGCGGCTTCCGGCGATGTTTTATATACAGGTTCTGACAGCAAAAACATTCGGGTATGGAAAAACCAGAAGGAATTTTGTGGGTTTAAATCAAATAGCGGGTTGGTGAAAGCAATAGTAATAGCAGGAGGTAAAGTATTTACAGGACATCAAGATGGGAAAATTAGGGTATGGAATATATCATCCAAGAATCCAAAGATTCACAAACGAATTGGAACACTACCAAAATTTAAAGATTTTGTTAAAAGTTCAATAAAACCAAGTAATTACGTCGAAGTTAGACGCAATAAAAATAGAGTTTGGCTTAGACATTTTGATGCCATTTCATGTTTAAGCTTAAACGAAGATAAAACACTTCTTTACTCATCTTCTTGGGACAAGACATTCAAAGTATGGAGAATTTCAGACTTGAAATGCCTCGAATCAGTAATCGCTCACGATGATGCTATTAACTCTATTATAGCAGGATTTGATGGTTTAGTCTTTACAGGCTCAGCAGATGGAAAGATAAAAGTTTGGCGAAGAGAATTACTAGGGAAAGGAACAAAACATTTCTTTTCACAGACATTACTAAAACAAGAATATGCAGTTACAACAATGGCAGTAAACCCTGAAGCAACAATCATTTACAGTGGTTCATCAGATGGGTTAGTTAACTATTGGGAAAGGGAAAAAAATCTTTCACATGGCGGTGTTTTAAGAGGTCATAAATTAGCTGTTCTTTGTTTAGTAACAGCAGGAAGTCTTGTTTTTAGCGGATCAGCGGATATGGGAATTTGCGTTTGGCGAAGATTAGGGAGTGATCATGTATGTTTATCGTTGTTAAATGGACATACAGGACCTGTTAAGTGTTTGGCAGTAGTTGGGAAAGATCACGAATCAATCTCCGGCGGAAAACGTTGGATTTTATATAGCGGTAGTCTTGATAAATCGGTGAATATATGGCAGGTATTGGAAAATGCTCCACCTGTGGCTTGGAATGGGTGTGCTAGTTCCATGCCAGTATCTCTACCAGCAGCTCCAAGCACTAGTCATGAAAGAATGAGGCATTTAAGACATTAGAGATGGGAAAAAAAGGGCTTTTTTATTTTTTTAATTTCTTCCCTGTGATGGATACATGTGCATATGTGCTAGTCTTGCATGTCTTATTTTTACGAGGGATTGATGGTTCATCTTTGTGTAATTGTGACAGTGAGGGTAATTATTAATTAAACAGGGCAAATTGTAATGCATAGGGCATATGAGTAAGTGAATTGAATTTTTAACAAGATTGTTCGTGTTATTTCCTTTTTCATTGTCAAAGGTTGAATGCAAGGATGTGTGTGGCCAGCACGTTTTTTTATTTTTTATTTATATATGAGAGACAACTTTCGTGATATAAATGACTCAAAATTAATACCTTTTTCTGTTCATATTTTTCACAAGATGTAAAAAAATCATATTCAATAAATAAGTTTTTTATCTTTTGACCGACCAGTGAAAAGAGAAAATAAAAGTCTCGCCTTATTCATGAAGATAGATGGAACCATTTTAGCTTCAAAAGGGAAAAGAAATAGTATGAAAGGAAAAGATGTGAAAGATAGCGAATTATACAAGTTTATCTCTAAACTGCAAGAGAAAATTTTTTACATATAATATCATTTTAGTGGAAAATGAAATTACAAATAAAGGGACTCTTAACATATATATGAGAAAGTATCAGCATCAAAAGTCTAATTATTATGCATGTGTATTTGATATTTATTTGTAACTAGTTGGTAGAAGGTTTCTATCTTGACTTTTATAATTGGACTTAGAATAATCCACTGAGCTCAAGATGCCTATAGGAATCAGAAAAGATGACAAATAAAGAGAAACATGCAACAGTTATTATTATTATTTCAAAACTTTTAATTGGGAATCCATAGTTTTGTTATTCTTTAAATGGAATAAATCCCTAAACCATAATGCATGTACGAAGTTAAGGTTAGTTTTTTTTTTTTTTTGGATTAAAAAATTCCTAAATATCACTCTTTGCATCCACTATTTTTTTGTTTTGAAATTTTTACAAAAAGAATAAAAAAATAAATAGTATTTTCTGATTCACCCAATATATGTTATTAGTAGTGATTTGCAGTGTAGTTTCCTTTTATTTATAACAATAATTATCATATTAAAAATAGATAACGATAATAACATATATCGCACTACCCTTTTATTATTTAGTCATAAAATAAAAATCCATATTACTTGAATAAAAATTGATAAATCGACAACAAAAACGCATGATTTTTCTTAATTTCTATCCCAAAATTATGTTGAACTATTATCATGAGATAAAAATTAAAAAAAGAAGCATTTTAATTATAACTTTTAACTGTACAGTAACAAAATCCAGAACAAGCCGGTAAAAATGGTTCAGAAGTTGCAGTCCCTGATGGGTCAAAATACTAATCGTTATACTCCATATTTACTGTTCTCACGGAATCCTCGTGCTGTTGTTCATCTTCAATTCAAAGATAAACAAAACAAAGCAAATTCCCTGACACAACGTTGTGGTCCCCACCACGGTCCAAAATCCTATTTTATTTTATATATATATATATATTATATATAAATCGTTATACTATCTCAATATTTATCTGTTCTCTTCACGGAATCCTCGTGTGTTTGTTCGATACTTCAATTCGAAAGATAAACAAACAAAGCAATTCCCTGACACAAAGTTGTGGTCCCCACCCACGGGTCCAACAATCCTATTTTATCTTTAGATTATATATATAAAATACATATATATAAATATATATTCCGTCTGAATATTCCTCCAACAATGTAAAAAAGACAAAAGTTTCCTGTCCCCCACCATTACAACAATGCCCCCCACCCTTTCACTCTATTCATCGACAACAACCCACCCAAAAAAACTTTTTTTTTTTGAAATAAAAAAATTAAGAGTCATCTCTCCTCCTTTGTAGATTTTCGCTGTAGATTAGTCCGTCCTCCAAGCTCCCTGTTTTTTCTTTGGCTGTCACTCTCTTTCCTTTTCCTTTCTTCAATCCCATTTTCCGATCCTTCCCAAACAACACTCCCAATGCTTTTTACTTTTTTATTTATTTATATTTTTAAATTTTCTATCTTCTCCAAGAATTTTTGTTAAACCATTTTGTTCCTTCTCCTTGTTAGGACTACTTATAGCTACTTAGAAAACCAAATATTTTCTTTGTCTTATAATATATATAATATATATCCTCTGATTCCTCCACCAATGTAAAAAAGACAAAAGTTCCTGTCCCCACCATACACATGCCCCACCTTCACCTTTCATCCAACAACCCACCCAAAAAAACTTTTTTTTTTGAAATAAAAAATAAATCATCCTCCTTTGTAGATTTCGCTGTAATTAGTCCGTCTCCAAAGCTCCCTGTTTTTCTTTGCTGTCACTCCTCTTTCCTTTTCCTTTCTTCAATCCCATTTTCGTCCTTCCCAAACACACCCATCTTTTTTACTTTTTATTTATTTATTTTTAAATTTTCTATTTTCTCCAAGAATTTGTAAACCATTTTGTCTTCTCCTTGTTAGATACTTATAGCTACTTAGAAAACCAATATTTTCTTTGTCTCTTTTTGTTTAATTTTAAGCTTAAGCCAAACCCAATTTCCCTCTACTTCCAAGCAAACCCTTATTCCATTGCCTTTTTAGTTTCACATCTTTCTTTCTTCTCTTTTTCTCTCTTTTTATTCTTTTTTTTTTTTTATTACCTGTAAACAAACCATAGGTTACTCTTTACTGTTCATTTCTAGCTAGCTAGATGATTGAGCTATTTCCACTTTTGATTCAAATTTGAGCTTAAAGAAGCAATATAAAGTTACACGGCTTCTTCTCTTTAACCATGGTTCTTGAATTTAGGGTTGCAATTTAACGGTTCTTGGATTAAACAAGAAACAAAGTAAGTGAAAAAGAATGCCACCGGAGACCGAAGAGGGTGTTCAGTACTCCTTCGCTTTGGAATATAATGGCCCGCCGTTACCTTATGATATCCCACGCGCTGTTCCTATTAACGTCAACAAAATCCCGGTAGCCGCCGTCGTTTCTCAGCTTTCTCTCCCTGATAAACTCTCTTTGCCGGTCGTTAAACCGCTGTTACCTGCCGATCCAGGAAAAAACGTTTCTAAAGAGTTAAAATCTACCGTCTCTCAAAATGAACCGGCATCCGATGTAGCGCCGGCGACAGTTTCTCCGACTTCCGTTATCGAGAGAGCTACAGAGAGTAATCAAGATTGTGGATTATCCGGCGAGCTTAGTAGCTCAGGTGCGTTAGAGTTTTCTACTGGGCGTTATGGGTCGTCTTCTATTAGCAACGAGCTATCAACTGAGTTGATAAATGGGGCTAGAAGCTCCAGTACTACGGAGTTCTCTGATAGTTTTGATAATAAATCGCGGGAAAGTTCATCTAGATTGAGGGTTTCGCATGAATTAAATCAGGACTGGGGGTCAAATGAATCGGTTTTGAGCGTTGATTACCCGTCTTCGCGGGTTTCTAGTCTTAAAGCATCTGGGGAGTGTCATAACGAGATCAACGGGGATGTTAGGCGCGCTCAAGTTGTTACCTTTCGGGATGTTGAATCAGATAGTGGTGTTGGAGTTGGCGCTGTTGATGATAATGAAGAGTTTAGTGAGGAGGAGCAGAGGTTTGTGCGGGTTAAAAGAGAACCACAGAGTAAAGGAAAAAAAGGGACTTGTTATAGGTGTTTTAGGGGGAACAGGTTTACTGAGAAGGAAGTGTGCATTGTTTGTGATGCAAAGTATTGTGGTAATTGTGTGCTTAGAGCTATGGGTTCAATGCCTGAAGGAAGGAAATGTGTTACTTGTATTGGGTATCCCATTGATGAAACGAAAAGAGGGACTTTAGGGAAGTGTTCGAGAATGCTTAAGCGATTGCTGAATGATTTGGAGGTTAGGCAGATAATGAAGGCTGAGAAGTTGTGTGAGGCCAATCAGTTGCCTCCAGAATATATTTGTGTGAATGGAGTACCTCTTTGCCATGAGGAGTTGGTTGTTTTGCAAACTTGTCCAAACCCGCCAAAAAAACTGAAACCTGGAAACTATTGGTATGATAAAGTTTCTGGTCTTTGGGGAAAGGTGAATATAGTGTATAATTTTTAAGAATTACGTTTTTTTCACAATTCAATTCAGTTTCTTGTGGCACTATGGTGCTTGATTATTGTGTTAATTTAAATTTGATAGGAAGGACAGAAACCTTCCCAGATCGTAAGTCCTCATTTGAATGTTGGCGGTCCTATTAAGCCGAATGCTAGCAATGGAAACACACAAGTATACATCAATGGACGGGAGATCACAAAAGTAGAGCTTAGAATGTTGCAGGTTGGAGTTTATATGTTTGCCTCTTTTTGCTCCTTGCTCCTTTGAATGTTGATCTGAAGAGGTTATTAAGATTGTTTGGTTGAACGTTGCAGCTTGCAGGAGTTCAGTGTGCTGGAAACCCTCATTTTTGGGTGAATGAGGATGGGTCATACCAAGAAGAGGGGCAGAAGAACACCAAAGGTTACATTTGGGGCAAGGTATGGTGTATGTGTGAATGTGCTTCTTGAACTAGTTTTTCACTTTTCCAGTTTTATCTGTAACAGGTCATTCATTTATCTGTTAAACTAATTTTCAGGCAGGAATGAAACTAGTTTGCACTTTCTTATCACTTCCAGTTCCTTCTAAATCTTCCAGTTCTTCTGGAGAACAAGTTAACAGTGTATTAAGCAGAAGTGTTCCAGATTACCTTGAGCAGAGAACGCTTCTCAAGATTCTTCTAGTTGGATATAGTGGATCTGGGACCAGTACTATTTTTAAGCAGGTAGTTTGGTAAGGGAGACTTGGGGTGATACACTTGCAATTCTTCCTATTTTATTTGTACAATGGATGACCTGTCTTTGCTGAATTCCACGTATGGTTTCTGTTTACTTATTTCTGGCATTTTGAGGATTTCATAAGTTATTAGGTGCACATTTTTGCTGGGCTTCTCATAATGTACTACTTCATGTTTGAGAGGAAATTGTTATAAATGACCATTCTCTAAAATTCTAGCTTAGTATAATGGACCTGTGGATGCATATTGTTTGGGTTTGTCTTGGTTTGTTCAATTACTTCTTGGGGGAATATTGGTCTTAAGGTGTTACTTAATCTTTAAAATTTAGCGTGCATATGTTCTAACTGGGAGGTTAGGAACACAATAATATCATGCTTGATTTACTGAAATCTGAAATGTCTTTTTCCTTGAAGGCCAAGATTCTTTATAAACCTGTTCCTTTCACTGAGGATGAGCGCGAAAATATTAAAATGACAATTCAGAGCAATGTGTATGGGTATCTTGGTATACTCCTTGAGGGGCGTGACCGTTTTGAAGAAGAAAGTTTGGCAGAAATAAAGAAAGAGCATTCTGCTGATAAAGCTGACCCCAATGGTATGTATGCCTTATGAGTCTCTTCTATAGTTATATTATCTACCTTTTGACCTGTGCAGATGCGAACACATGCAGGCCTGTGTATACATATTTGAATGTGTCTATGCATTGAACACTTGATAATGTGTGGAATTGTTCATTGCATCCTTCCTCCTTTCTGATATGGACTTAACTTTAAATGGACTGAGCAATAGTGCTTATTTTTGCCTAAATTCAGTAATGAACTGGTTTATCTGTGGCTTAAGGTCTGCTAAGGACCTGAAACAAAAACTTGATTGATAACAGGGGCTACCGATTGCAAAACTATCTACTCAATTGGTCCTAGGCTTAAAGCGTTTTCGGATTGGCTTCTGAAGATTATGGTGTCAGGAAACTTGGAAGTGATTTTTCCAGCTGCGACTCGAGAATATGCACCATTGGTTGAAGAGTTGTGGAAGGATCCAGCCATTCAGGCTACATATAAGCGGAAAAATGAATTGGAAATGCTACCTAGTGTTGCTACTTATTTCTTAGAAAGGGTAAGATCATGTTTGAGGTTTCTTTGCTTGGTTAAATGGTGGTTATTTTTTATTATATCTATGCTTCTTTCATTGGGACCTGAAGTGCTTTTCCCCCAATATGATGGTAGTGAGTTGACTTTTTGTTTGACAGTGGTGTTGAAAAATTACCTAGAAAAGAGTAAAGGATTGTGATTTAAAGAGACTGAGACTCTGTAGAACACAGACTCCTTTTGCTTTGATCTTTTATGTTTACCTGAGTGTGTCATGCGTGTTGGTAGTATGTCATCAAAGGTCTAGAAGTTTTTGGGGTTTGTGATGTTGTCTTTGAAGCTGACTCTACTGAGCCAACTGCAGCTTGAGGTTGGGCCACATGACAATATTTGGGCTAAAGGATGTGGTTGATTAACTGTTAATGATCCGTTGTCAAACTGTCAAGTAGTATATTAATCTCAACCTACATTGCAGCAGCAATCTTCTTGTTTCTATTAAACTCATGTGGATGATGAAGTCTTGCTGTTGCTAAAAACAAATTTTCTTTCTCCACAGGCTATTGATATATTGAGAACGGATTATGAGCCCTCAGATTTGGATATCCTATATGCTGAGGGAGTTACTTCATCAAATGGGCTTGCTTGTTTGGATTTCTCATTTCCCCAGTCAGCATCTGATGATAAATTTGATGGTGATGATCAGCATGACTCTCTGCTCAGGTAGGCGCCACTGTTTGGTGCATGTTGCATGCATTTTATAAGAGAGGTGAATTAGATTTTGCTGGTCTATTGTGCAACTTGTATATGTGCAATGTTTGTGCTTCTGTGACAATATATGCTCATTTTCTGACGGATTAAAATTAGTGATTTGGTACAATATAATAAATGAATTTATCTTATTGTTGTTTAAAATGGTTTCTTTTGTCATATTTTTGTGCATTTCGTGTGGTTGTTCCTTAGGTACCAACTGATTAGTTTACATGCACGGGGACTTGGAGAGAACTGCAAGTGGCTTGAGATGTTTGAAGATGTTGGGATGGTCATTTTCTGTGTTGCATTGAGTGACTATGACCAGTATACAATTGACGGCAATGGGTGTTCTACTAACAAGATGTTGCTGAGCAGGAGATTCTTTGAGACAATTGTTACTCATCCCACATTTGATCAGATGGATTTTCTTTTGATACTAAACAAGTATGATCTGTTTGAGGAAAAGGTAGAACGGGTACCATTGACTCAGTGTGACTGGTTTGATGATTTCCATCCTGTGATCAGCCGTCATAGATCCAACAGCAACAGCAATAGCATCAATAGTAACCCTTCACTTGGTCAGCTGGGTTTCCACTACATTGCTGTCAAGTTCAAGAGGCTTTACGCAGCACTCACAGGAAAGAAGTTGTATGTTTCTATGGTTAAGGGGCTGGAACCTCGTAGTGTTGATGCAGCTCTTAAGTATGCAAGGGAGATTTTGAAGTGGGATGAAGAAAGACCTAACTTCAGTCTGAGCGAGTATTCATTTTATAGCACTGAGGCAAGTTCTTTTTCCCCTTAATTGGTAAATCAAGAAGAAAGGCTTGTAAATGGGTCCTATCTCCAACATTTTTCATTGCCAATGTACATATAATGGCATGTAAATGAACAAGTGAAGATGCTTCTTTTTCACAAGGCATTGCAGCTGTAGAATTCTCTTAAATCATCCAGGAGCTACCTCTATCACGCTGCTATAGTTTGTTTCCTAGATTGGCGCCACATAGTTAGGATTAAACATTATACAGTGAGGTAACCAATTGATATGGTGTTTTCTGTGTTATTTTACTTCTTTTGTACGATGCGTGTAGTTATTCTATCTTTGAAATGGGATTCAAATATTCATTTTGTAAGATAAGATTATATTACATTTGATCCAGGTGGGGTGCAGCTTATTTTGATCATGATCTGGCCTTCTCGGATGTGACATTTTTTGGTAGAATTGCAGTGCAGTTGACACCTCTAAATAGATTGAACTTTTATACCAAATTACTCTTTTTTGAGTTATGCAATGGTCCATTTGGCATTCAGGTTTAAATTTTCTTTTGGAAAGTATCATTTCAAAATCTCCTTAAAAAATTTATACAGTAAGTAAAAGGTTACTGACAAAATGAATATCAACACTTATTTGATCTGGAATATTTTATATACTGGATTCATCTTTCTTTTGCTGAATAGTAATATGATACAATCATACAACAAAAAACAAATAAGATAAGATTACAGGTGTTTATTTTTTTTTCTTTTACTTATTTCGGAAAACTGATCCCCAAAACTCCCCACTGGTCTAAGGAAGAGCCGCCTATAATTTTATAGGAGTATACCCGGATGTTTGATTGCTCAATCATCTACAAAGCTGTACCTAGCCTGCTCCTCTGCACTCAGCAATATGTTCTTTACAGCCCAGCCCAATTTTGACATTTGATCATCTAATGGAGATAAATTCCTTTCTGCTGATCGCTTGCTATCCTCAATCAGTTTAGTCCATTCCAGAACCGTGTCCGCAGGATCACTAGCCTCAAAGATGGTTTCCCACTTCAAAAGCAGGGCCTTTCGAACGTAGCAGGCCTACATCGTAACAAATATGAAAATTATTAATGCAATTGGATGTGGTAAGCAGTACGAAGACTTTTATCGGCCAAGTTCCTTTTACCTGCAACAATCCCATCATAATTTCAGCAGTGCCAGCCCCCTCGCGTAGACATAGAACTATACCTTGCTAGAAATTCAAGGGATAGGAGGAAAAAGCGTGAGTTGAGTATTACAGGAGAAGTGCTTCATAATCATAGAAAAATCCAGGATAAGATTTATATATGCATACTTGTTTAGCTCTTGCCGGACCTATGTAATAGTTCTCCATGCATATGAAGTAGTAATCCTCACCACTTAAAGACTGCATTGCCATCATTGACAACTCAGGCATTTGATCCTTGGTGCTTAAGCTCCCTATTCTAATGGGCCACATTTCTTTGCCTATCAAGAAATCAAGAATAGCTTAAGCTGCATTACTAATGATGCTAGGTTCAATAGCTGCTCAAATTAAAGATCTAGATCACAGCTGTGATACTTGGGAAAAATCTTACCTTTGCTCCGGAGAAAATCAATTCCTTCCTTTTTACTCACTTCTGCAGGTGAAGGCACATGCCCCAACTCAATCCATGAATTTAATATAATTTCAAGCCTATCCTGGATAGAGGGAAAAGGAGTTTGATGTAACGTCTTTTTATGAGAATATTCCTCCTGTGTGTTTTAAGAAACACACAAGAATACTAATGTAAATCTGCTGATATGCAACAGAGATGATTTTCATTTTTATCAAAACAATATAGCAACAAGCATACTGAAGCTTGGAATGCCAGTACCAGTATATCAAGCTCCTTACTGATCCCACTTGTAAAGAAAGTTGAGTGAGCTATACATACCTTAGTTAATGTTTGTAGATGAACATGCTTGAGTCCTTGATATATTCCAAAAAGGTCTATAGCTGAGAAAATGGGGTAAACAATAAATGGCAAACCTGCAAGCAACCTTGAATATGGACAAGAAGTTAGGAGTAGAAGATGGCATAAATTTCTGCAAACAATTCCATGAACACATCAAGCACAGGTTTGAATAGCAGAAAATGCTCTCTCCAGGAATTGAGGTCTATAATTTTATTTGAGTAATTTAAATCCCGCTTCTTTCATCATATGGCATGAAACAGGGAACTAAAATACAAGTAAACAGTGCTGAAAACCATCTACTGTTTTATTTGAATACCAAAGGTGTAAGTTCATAGTTCAACAACCCCCCCCCCCCCCCCCCCCCCCCCCGCGGGCGGCCTCTTTCTTTATCTGTTTTTCTCCTTTCCACAAACACCCCCTTTCAACTTGTTAATTCCATCTTTTCAACCAATTTTTCAGCAAGCCCCAAGAAGGCAGAAGGGGCGGGCCTCTTCTTTACCTCTGTTTTTCTCCTTTCCACAACACCCCCTTTCAACTTGTTAATTCCAATCTTTTTCCAACCAATTTTCAGAGCCCACAAGAAGGCAGAATTTTTTTTTGAATAATAATTAAAATTTCCCTTGATGGGATATGGAAAATTTGCCGCAGTTTTTATTTGGACTCGAGAAGTTCAAATCAAAATTTTGCAAGTTGATGAGATTGAAAATAAGAGATTTTTGGTTAAAGTACCTTTCGACGTCCATCCATTTTTACCTACAACATGCGCAAACAGAAGCGACATACATGCATCACGACATTAAGTATCATTAAATTGAAAAGAAAAATTGGATTTACAATGTGGACAGCTTACAAGAGGCAAAAGGGAAGGGGAAACTAATTTTTAATTGCTAAGCACAAAAGTTTCACCTAAGGGCATTACAAGAGAATGAGATTGAGGGGAAAACCTTTGGTTGTTCTTGAACAGCATATTCAAAAGTGCAGCAAGCATGAGGCCGAGGTTATCAAAGCATACTGTTTGTATCTGAAATCCATACAAATTATCAGGCTATGGTCCATATGAAAAAGGTATATAGACATGAGACACACAAAACACAAGCTAGGATAAATAAGAACCTGTGCTTTTGCTGAAAATTCACCAAGGTTATCTGCTACTGCAAAGCTTCGATGAACAGCAGACTGCATATGGAGCGATAAAATTAGCAAGCTACATCAAAGTATAAATCCTAATTTAAGTAATGGATTCTATGAAAATAATGATCAAACAGAAATAGAAACCATCCATCAATCTACACATAAAAGACAATAAACAAAAAAAAAAAAAGGACTACCCGATGCATGAAGCATCAATTCACAAGTGAGGCAAAAATTTCAATAACATTGTCAATGGTGGCCTAGGTTGAAATTATTCTGAGCCAATACTAGATTTCTGCAAGATTGGAACTTGAACTAAACGTACGCACCTTACAATCAAAGCTGTATTTGTACTACAACATTCAGGTACACAAACTCAAAATATCATGAATGCCTTGTGTTGAAACAGTCATGCCAACAAGAAATTAAAAATTAAGATAGCTTTATATAAAGGTGAATATGTTTTGTAATAAAATAATCTTACACCAGTTGCCAAGTAACAAGCAAGGCTTATTTGTTTCGCAATGTTGGCTATAGTTGCAAGAAGTAAGAAGTGCTGAGGAAATGCAGGAGTCAGAAGCTCCACTCCAATGCTCAAACTGAAGAGAACAGATGTTGAGAACCTAACTCTCTACATAGAAGACAATACAAAAAATATTATTGAAGCTGAAAATACAAACTCTCAGCAGTGTATTTTGCAGCTTAAGGATATTTTCCCAATGCCAAAAGATGGTGTTATTAGCTGCAGAACTTTCAGAAAATCAATGTGAATGAATAAAAAACAGGGTCTGAGAAAGCACAAGACAAAAATCTAATGGAGCTAGAAGCCATACCTTCAAATTGGTATCAAAGGCAGATGCCAAGCTAGCAGTATAGATACACCTACTCAGCCGTCCGAGCCCATCCTTTAAGACCCAGTTAAGAGCAGCTGCTGAAGGGAGGGAACGAGAATACCCAACCCCTATAGCCCGAAACATGGCCTACGACCGAATCATTCTCAATAAGTAATCACACAAACAGTAATACTTTCTCTAATCAGTCGGTCCAAAAATTTGTTTTATTAAGTTTTGAAATCTTGTTATCAATCAACCAACAAAAATTCACTAGCTTCATAAAAGAAATCAACTATCTATATGTTCATAATCACTGAATTCAATTTGAGCTTGTTACAGCTCACACTGCGCAACTTCATTGAACTTCTACGAAGAGAAAAATAGACAAAAGAAGAATCTTTTATGCATAGTTGCAAAATGCAATGTATACCTGAGTAGCAAGAACCTGTAACGCAGAGCTAAAAACGCGGTGCAAGAATTTCCATTTCACATAATCCATATAATTCTCAGGTACTTGCTTAGGAATGAAGAAATTCCTAACAGCCAAACTAGAAACCCGAAGCAAATTACGAAACCCATCTTCAAAATCAAGAGAAAACGACGTCACACCACCATCAACACTCACCAACGTCAAATTACTACCATCCCACATATACCTGGAGACTCGACCGGACTGCCTAAGTACCACCGGTAGACGCGCCGGCAAGATAGGTAGTTGTTTAGGTCCCTCATTTAGACCTTCTTCGGGCCCATAATTAATGGAGGTTCTAAGTGAACAGGTAAGGGTTATGGTTTTCGGTGACAATAATTTGAGCTTCCTCGAAATAGGTTTCCTGGATACAAGATGAAATTCTTGGGATTTCCATGGGAAATGGCATTGGCGAGAATTGGTAGGTGAATATAAAGTGGATTGCATGAAAAATATTACAACTTTGAAAGTACCAGAGTATTTCTTAACTTTTTCGCGCCAATATTGGTTTCTAGCTTCAAAAATTGTGAGCTTCAAGGATTAGAAGGATGTTAATGTTCGTAATACGCACATCGGTACAAGATAGAGAAGAGTGGGTGGTGGCGGAGGAAGGGAATTGAAGAGAGAAGATAACATAAAAGGTGAGTTGTGTGCGGCAGCGAGGCGAGCTGCACCCTCAGCCTTTGAAAGTGCAGAAGAACGTTTCCCCCTGTTCTCTTTTTCCACTTTATAAGACAATGGTCGATGTCGTTTTGTGCTATTAGTTCGTTAAGATAGGTCGTTTTGAGTACAAAAGTTGTGCGTCCAGTTCATGTATATTTTTCTTATAAGGCCTTGAGAAAATATAGATTAATAAATCTGATCAGTTACAAGTACTTAAGAATATAGTTAGAGCAATTTACAAAGCTTCCGTCTTCTATAGATCATAATAAGCTACTTGAAAGATAATACGTAGTGGAAAAACTCAAAAATTTATCCTTGTTACTACTAATCTGTGATGCAGAAAGGAACTATCTAACTGCCTCTATATCATCATCTTCAACCCCGAGGTTGTTCGAGTCCTTCGCTTCCTGCTCTATAGCTTTCACAACTTCAAAGAAGCGGCGTCTGGATGTTGGCAGCCTTGACAATGTCAAACAAAAGCCTTGCAACCTGATTTTAACATGTAAAGATTAGTTTTCATGCATAAACCAGAATTAACAAACAAAATCACATAGGACAGAAATGAAAACATTAGCAGTACCTTCTACTCATACCCTCCAACTGAGCTCTTTTAATCTTATCTTGTGGGGGGATGCCACCGTTTAGCCAAGATTCAGTTCTTGCTGCATCACCACCATAGAGGCAGTGCTTATAAAAATACAACTCCTCGGTTTTGTTTAAATTTAGACTTTTGATCTGTTCTTTCATGATACACATTGGCTCATAAAGCCAATCAAAAACTCGGCCTTCTGGTCTATTCAGATTTGTTATCTCAACGTTATCACCTGGACAAATGATCAGAGTTGAACTTTAATATTATTTCATGCCAGATCATGAATGGATAGAGAGGTTTGCATTTTGTAGACATAATTAATTTATAGATATCACCTTTTGGGAACCCAGTACTAAAACAATGCAGAGAAACTGAAGAACAAGAATGAAATTAGGAATAGAATATTGATTTTTTGGGATCATAAATCCAAGAATTTTCTCTTAAACATTTGTATAAAATGGACAGTCATCACATTAGCACATCACAAGTACAAATGGAGTTCTTACGAAGGATAAAGCCGCTGGAACTACTCTTAATGGAGTGGAGGAAGCACTCAAGAAATGCATATGCAGGAATTCCAATGTTGATGATACTCGATTTTGAGTTTCGCCAGGCATCCAGATCTGAAATTCCTATAGCTTCATCTCTAAGAAGCTGTTTCCCTATATCTTCAAATGATTTAAAGAAGCTATCCCATATCTGGTAAACGTAATATAGACAGAAACAACTAATTAAGCAACATGAAAACAAACGAAAAAAGAAGGTTTGAAGTAACATAGAGAGAGGAAGGAGAAGGGAACGAGAAAAATATGCAAAAAGAAAAGTATCTTAAGATACAAATAGCACCTATTGTGTTATCTCTCATTCCCTCTCTTTTTTGCACAAGAACATGAATACAATGTCAAATCGACAAAATTAAGAAGCACAATGCAAAATGTCTTAAAATGAAATCTTCAATGCTAATTTTTGTAGACTAAAATCATCCACATTCTTACCACTGCAGTCTTCAGTGTATTAACTCTGTCAGCAGGAGCCCTTATAAACGGTTCGCCAACACGAGCACCATCAAGCTGTTCCTGAAGTCTCGTCACTGGAAGTGGAAGCAGTGAAGAGATGGAAGTAACACGCTCACGATATTTGGGTCTGATTGCCAATAAAAGCAGAAGCAATCAAACAGTTTACTCTAAGCCTGTGAAATGAAAAATAATAAAATCCATTCCTATATTAGTATTTCAACAGCTGCATGTATACCTGGGGAAGCAGGAACCTTCTTTCAGGTAAAGCAAATCATTGGTGTACTCATCAAATACAGACACAGAAGCGATCACATAAAGCAATCCCCTCTTAGTAGATGTTTCCTAAAATGAACAAAAGTAAAATTCTATAAGAAACACACTGCAATAATCATACATGCAGGAGGAATTCAATGAAATTTCAAAAAGAAAAGACAGCAAGTATAATGTGCGAGCAAGATGTACCTGATATGCAATAATTGCAGCATAGCAGCCAAAACCAAAACTTGACAATATGCCTGCCAAAGTTGCCAGCAGAACCACAATAGGCCAGAACAGAATCCAAAAACCAGCAAAGGGAACACAAACGGTTTCAAAAAATGGCCCTGCCCTCCCAATAAGATCTTGTATCAACCGATGCCATCCTTTGAGCAGTAATATAGGCGCTTTGAACAAAACTATTAAAGTAATAATAGGCACATCAACCAAAATCCCTGAAATTGCTGCCACAATGCACCCAGGTATCTGAGTAACCCTATCAAAATACCAGGAAAGAGTGAATTCATTGTTCCATCAAAGTATGTAAGCTAAATATTTTTCTAGAATATCAAATACAAGATGCATGAAACTGAAAGATTAATACTTCAGTTCAATGGGTTCCTCCTCCTTTGACTTGAGCAGCTCATCCATAACAGAAAAGTACGAATGAAACGAAAAATCAGCAAAATCACGAACAACGGTGCAGGCTCCCCAAACACAAGTCCAAGTACCATCCTGTGAAGGTAATAATAGAACCAGTGACCCACATTGCATACTCAAATTCAAACAATTATTGGAATATCGAAGTAGAAAAGGCTATAAGAACATTACTGTAAAGCAGCTAAACAACTTCATGTGAATTGGACCTTCCTTGCTGATAGCCCTAAATGTCTCCATTATAGGCCAAATGAAACCATATCCAGCACCCATAATTGCACTCCCAGCAACTCCAACAACAGTCCATATTGCTATTGGTATTGGGACCAGAAAAATTAAGAGGCATTTCATATATGGGCCAAACTTCTTTGTTCTGTTTCGAGTTTTGAAAGAACAGAAAGAAAAAAACGGAAAAGGGTTGTTCTAGTGTCAATGCACAATGAAAATATTAAAAAAATGACCATATGCTCTTCAAAATATCATCATCTTTTACTGAAAACTGAAAAGAAAGAACAAGAAAATTACTTGATTAAGCAGTAGATACTCCAAACAAGATGAAGTGGCCATAATACTATAACAACAGCAGTATCTCCAAAAGCAATGACTAGAAACACAAAGGGACTGAAAATGGCACCTGTTTATATTGTTTCATGATTACTGACAACTGATAAAAGATTAACAATGATTCAGATATAATGAGCAGAGAAAGAAGGAAAATGGCTACCTTTGATCATTCCAAGAACGAATAGAAGCACAAAAACTGGAAGAAAGAAAATAAAGTAACAAAAATAGCTCAAGAGTCCCTTAGGAACTTCCATTTTCACTTTCAAGTTTACTGCATTTGAACAATACAAAAATAAATGCAGAATTCTCAATTATCTCCGATACTGCATTTGTTTAGGCTCTTGATTTGGTTGGAGAGAATGGGAAGCAAATAAAAGTGAAAAAAAAAAAGGATTTTATCAAAACCAAGCCTAATGGTGTGAACCAACTAAACCAATAATTTTTTGATGCTATCTTCCTTGCCTTTTCTTAGCAAACAAAAGGAAGCATAATGGAAGAGCAGATGTCACATGCCTACACTGTAAGCCTTTTTTTTTTTTTTTTCTCTCCTGATTTCTCAATCTTTATCAGTACGGAGAAAGACACAGAAAGCCGAAGCAAAGACCATGAAGCCAAGCCTTACTATAAAGAAAGAGAACTCAGTCAAAGATTGATTATTGCTGCACCCGGTTCTGAAAAAGCTAGATTTCACGAAGGCAAACCATAGAATCTCTACTCTGTAGCATGCAAGAGTAAGACAGATAACAGTCCCACGTCATTAAGGACAACATAGAAGTGGAGGGTCACTTTTCTGAAATGCTCCCTAGTTCCCACGTTGGAAAAAAAAGAAAATAAAATACTAAACCGGTCAAACCCAAATAAAGGATGCTATGGCATCTGTGGAAAGAAAAATTTATTGGTACGTATGCAAGTTCCAGTCAAACATCCCGCTTTCAGGCGACTGGAGTTAAAAATTCAGTATTAGTGTTTGACACACAGGTCAAAGTTGGAATCTTCATATGAGAAGATTTTGAAAGTAAGACATTCTTATTGGAATTGAAAACAATTTAAAATTTAAGTAAACAGTTAACAGAAAGGTTAAGGATAATCCAGGTCTTTAACGTGATACGTTTTCCGTTTACTTTCATGTATATTGATTTTACTTTAGGCAACCAAATATGCTAAAATTTGCCCCATCTATCTATGAGCTAGCAGCAATTCCTGAAATGTGGATAATGAACCGTCGGCTAGATGAATGAAACCATGGCTATTAAGAAACATAAATTAACTTAAGAGTAGGAGATGGAATTCTAGTAATTTCCTTAGTAATTAAAGATTATTCTTGAAACACCAGTTCAACAAAGAAGCTGTTCTTCCCAATATAGAACGTGCCCTGATGATATAAATAAGTTACATTCAAATTCAAACAAAGGGAGCTTACATAAGATAGGATTATAAACTTCATCAAAAACATCAAGACGGGTAAATATGATCAAAACTTGACCAGGAGAAAATAAGTCAAACGTCTGAAAATGAACTTCTATTCACTGTAGCTTCAAAGATACAGAAAGGAGCCCGTAACAAGACCAAAATCACACTTCCCAGGCAAAAGAATACGAGTCTTTTGCCATCCTTACTGATGATCAACGTCGGACCAGCTCTGATGCCTTCTTGGTCTGGGAGTCACCTGCTTTTTATCAATTACCACCTGTATTAGATTGCATAAGTTATTTTCTGTGGGCATCAACTCAAAAATTATCTTGTCCCCCATTGCCACATTGTGCTTCCTGTGAAAATCAAGCCATCCGTCATTAATTGTGATTCGGCCATCCTTCTTGTAATTGACTTTCACAGGCCATAACTTCCCCCTCTCATCACGAAGATTTGTATTTTCCTGCAGTTTAATTTTGTGTACTTTCAAAACTAACCTGTGAACATACTGCAACCAGGAACAGTTTCATAAGAAATACGCTATGCGGCAGGAAAAAAAAGGTTCTTCATGTCATGGGACTAAATTTAAAATAGCTAAGACAAATAATGGAGAAAGATCATGCAATGGCATCAATGAAGAAAGACAACCTACCAAATGAAAATGAGGTGAATAGGTAAATTGCAGCATATAATACAAGAAAAACTTACCACTTGATATAATGCGGTTCGAGTCATAAGTACCACAAAGTATGGATTTTTTGGTTTAACAAAGGCCGGTGCTTTATCCATTTTGCATTCTTGATCTGGATATTTTGTTACAGTAGAATGTCTCGATTTGAATTGATTTCCTCCAGATGAACATGTAGCTCGTCTCCATTTGGAAACACTTCCTCCAGATCGCCCTGTAAACATAAAAAATTCTAAAACAGTGTAGAAAGACAATAAAAGAAAAGAAGCAATGCTGCAATATTTTGATATATAAACCGTTAACAACAGTAACTGACTGATCTTCGAGTTCTTTCAGCTGCCATTTCTGAAAACTTCCGCTTGCAATCACTAGTAGACTGAGTTCTATTTTTCTCTTCTTCTATTTCTGTTTCTGTTTCCTCCTTCACATGAGTGCTAAACACTTTATTATCCTTAGGTTTTCTCTTTTTCAATCCATTTCTACCAAATACTTTGACATAAAATTCAGAATTCCCATTGTACTTGAAAAGAAGGAAGTCTGCATCAACTAAAGAGTGATGATGTACAAATTCTTGCCAACCTTTTCCAATAATCAATCCTGTTTCAGTCTTTTGTAAATGGACATCCCAAATCTTTCCAGTATAATCTTTAAGAGTAGCATTTTGGGATATAGTTTGATTCACTCGCATAACAAAAGCTGGAGGTAAGCTCTGAAACATTGAAATACTTGAAATATATAAGGATTGAATAATAAAGCAACAAAATCTTTAATTCAAATTATACTGAAGCAAAAAACTTTGTCAACATAGAGTACTACACAAGTAAAACCAATATCCAAATTATACATAAAGCCCAAACTAATTTCAATGTCATGGACTTGAAGCTCAGTTCCATTGAGTTATGACAAATCTAACAAATCATCAATCTCCTAAGTAATAAACCCACGTGACAAGACCCCACCAGAATCCATATTTCTATAATGAAAAATTATTCAACCCCCCCTATTTCTAGGAAAGGCTAAACTAAGGTAGAGGACATATGATGGATTCTTGAAATAACTAAACTAACAATCAATCACAAAATAGGGTTACACCACCCTTTTCCCAAGAGCTAAAACTAAATATTCCTTGTAGAACCACAATCACCCTTCCCCTATGAACACACACACCTCCAAAAAAAATAAATAAATAAAAAATACAACAGACAGGAAAAAGAAGGATAATTTTTTCACCGTGAAATCAGGGGTGGAGTTTTCTCCTCCAAAATCCGAAGGTTCATTAAGGGCTAAAGTCGCAAAAATCAAATGATCTCTTTGTCCAATTCTGGTACCTAAGATTATAAGTGGAATTGGAGAGTGATCGACGTTTTGATCCAAAACCAAGTAACAAGTGGGAATATATATGACACAAAAATGTAAAACTTAATATAATTGGATAAAGGTACATATGTTTTTGTTGTTTGTCAAAAATTAAAGTGTGCACATACATAAACCGAAAACAAAAGAAGAGAAAGAAAGAAAGAAGAGAGAGAAAGAACCAGTTTGCAGGAGCTGGAACTGGAGAGGAAAACTTTGAAGAACTCAATGGAAGAAGGGAGCTTTCTGCTAGCTTTCACCATATTTTTCAAAACCCTAAAATGTTTCTCCAATTCAAAGAAATCGAGTAGTATTTATGCAAAATTGGACTGGGAAACAGATTGATTTACCTCGAAAAGGTCATGAAAGAAGAGTTATTGTCCATTAATTCAGATGAAATTCGTCAACTTGGCGTGAGTATGAAAGTTATAACTTACAAGTCAACCAGCTGTACATGGCAACGAGTTTCTATGCAATGTACGTTACGTCTACGAGATTACGAGATAAAAGCACATTCTCAGCACTCTATACATGGAGCTGACAGTGAATAGAAAACTTGATGCTCCTAAATTGATTACATTACTGTATATTATCAAATTAAGGTTTATTATGTTTAATAATAAAAAATCATTTCATAGATTATTTAAAGTCCAATAAAAACTAATTTTCCAATAAATTATAAATAAAAAAATTATAATATGTATATAACCAGCTGTACATGGCCAAACGAGTTTCTATGCAATGTAACGTTACGTCTACGAAGATTACGAGATAAAAGCACATCTCAGCACTTCTATACATTGGAAAGCTGACAGTTGAATAGAAACTTTGATGCTCCTAAATGATTACATTACTGTAATATTATCAAATTAAGGTTTATTATGTTTAATAATAAAAAATCATTTCATATATTATTTAAGTCCAATTAAAAAACTTAATTTTTTCCAATTTAAATTATAAATAAAAAAAATTTAATATGATATATATATATATAGTATAATATTATGTTGTATTAATTACCTCTTATTAAAAAAGGATAATAATTACCTGAATATATATATATATGTTGTATAATTACCTCTTAATTAAAAGGATAAATTAATTACCTAATATGTAACCGCAGACAGGCATTAATTTATATTATTTCCAAATATTTTGTTGAGAGGAAAGACCTCAGATCATTTTAATTAATTATTAATTAATGAATGAATGAATGAAATATAACTAACATGATTCAAATTTAGAACAAAACGACATAGAATCACTTTTAATTAATTAGCAATTTGAACTCCTTATTCCTCTACCTTTTCCAGATTAATTAGATCAATAAAAGTCCAAAGATAGTACTATTTTACTGATAATAACATAATTAGTGACTATCTAAGACAAATACAGTTTAAAAAAAAAATTAATTTTCACTTATAGAAGTTGACACTCTCAGCACAAAGTTGCTCCTATCAATTAGTTTAAATCTGCAAACATCTCCCTCTTGCAGAGAATTTTCCCTTGCATATGATGCTGTCTGCAGAAAGTAAAATCTGAAGATCATACAGCAATAGTAAGCACAAAACAGCATTGAGAAATCTTCTGTATACACAAGTACTTACTAAGTTTCAACAAAATTTTATGTTCAGTCAAAATTAAACAGGATTGAAAATTGAAAATTGAAAAATGGTATTTCATTACGTTACAAACTTCAGAGAATGTAAGTGCCCTCATGCTCCAATTCCTGGTCTTCACCTGCATTACATGATTAACACAAGGATATAAATTTATCCCATTTCCTATTAGTAAGTTAAAGATAACCGAATATGGAAAGTTTCTTCCTTGATGGTAGAATAAGATTCAGTTTGATTTTTGTTTCTAAACATGGAAAGAACTATAACAGATTAGCATTCCTAGAGATAAATCATCACATTCAACTTCAGAAGCTCTAAAAATTAGTAACTTCAAATATAATCTTTTTTCCTTTGATCCATTCAAAGACACAAATATCACCATTTTCCAAGTAATTGTCTAGTGCATAATTTTTCCAGCCAGCAGACAGTTTTCTTCTTCCTCGACCTTCCTTAATGTAAGTAACTGTCTAAGTTTTTCCATTCAAAACTCGGAGGGTCAGATTACCTCCATCTTAATTGAAATATTTCTTGGAAAACCTTGTAGGCATGTTCTGCACATAGAATTTAACAAACATACAAATGCAGGAGAGATTTTCAAGTGAAGATTCTTTCTTTTTTCGACTAAATTGCATTGACTACAAATTTTTTGAAATTACCAATTTATAATAATCAGGAGGGAGATATGATGACCGCATAGGGATAAAAAAAATAAGGATTTTTGGAATTGAAATTTCTAGCTCTTTTAAGAGGATAAGCATTGCCATGTACTTTCAATGGTTTCACACTCTCATCAACCTTTATTTGCTGGCATTTCTTCCCAGAACAAATAACCCCATCACCTGGACATACAATTCAAATAAAGTGGTCAAGTTACAATCAGCAAAATCTTTTGAACAGTATAAATCATATAATTTCTTGATTTGATTCAAAAATTAGGGATTAATGACAGAAAAAGTCCAAATCTTTTCAAGAAATTATCGTTATTACCCAAATCTCCCGAAAGAGCTTACAAGATTAGATCAAAAGTTAAATATATAGACAGAAAATTATGGAAATTATACATATATCATCAAATTTTTGTCTGGAACGGCCTAAAGTGGCCTTTCTTTCAGATTTCTCTTTCCTTACTTGAGGTTTGTTTTGTGGGATCACGTTCAGTGGTTTTGATGGTCTTTGAGAATTTCCAATTACATCAATTTTCATCCTCTTACGAGGTGGAGAACAAGATGATTGTGATTTTCCTCTCTTTGTGGGTTTAGGAGAATTGACATCAATGCTTCAATAGGGACATCTTCAGTGGGTTCCTTAAATTTGAAGTCTTGATTAGGCCCTATATGATGGGTTATACAAAGTGAATAATCAATTTCTGTAGCAGTTTTGTCAAATATGACTATAGAAAACTGTGAATTCCCCTTGGACTCAAAAAGCATTAAGTGCCCATGTCTCATAGAGTACCCTTCAGCAAATTCCGGCCAACCATGTTGCAAGCAAATATCATCACGATCCTTAAATAATTCTACTTGCCACGAGGCACCATCTGCAGGAACCCTAAGAATTGCTGTGCTTGATAGTTCACTTCCATATTTTTCTCACAAAAGCCAGAGGGATCTTCCATTAAAAAAAAAAAAAAAAGTAAGGAAAAAAATAATTTAAGAACATGTACACACGTAATAAGAAGAACAGAACAAGATATACACATATATTGGCCTCAGTTATTGATCAAAGCCAAGATACGAGGAACACTTGGAGTACCCAATTGACCATAAATAGCAAAAGAAAAATTAAGCTTAAATAGCTTCATAGAGATGCAGGAAGCAGAATGGTGTCTCTATTTAACATAAATCCCAAAGAGAAAAAAGAAAAGTACAAACTTTCCTAAACAACACTGATACCCACACAGTATATACAAGAACAAGCTACAAACTTTTTCCTTAACAATAAACTCCTATAAACCCATTTCTTGAGTAAAAAAATCCCAAGAAAGAAAGAAAAGAGAAATACTTACAAGTTTTTTTATCACTGAGAGCTTGTTCAAGAGCTATCTTTAAAAAATGAACTGACTTTATTGTAAACAAAGAATGCTTGTGTCTCTGGACAAGAAGCCGTTGTAGGGGCTTTTGTCTTCTATAAGTTTCAAGTTCTATCTTAACGAGTGTCTAGCCACTATGTTCTAAGGATGGGAGCTTCGAGTGCAGAGTGGTTCTAGTTTTCACACACTTCCTGACTGATATAGGTACCATAACCAGAGTGCAGATTTCTGTTGCTTGCTAAAGTTGAAATGGGAAGGGGATGCTACCCTCACTGGTTTGTTCTCTCGTTCTGTCACCACCAATTTCTTTTTTCCTGTAAATAAAGAATTAAGAACTAAAAGACCAAAAAATATTGTATTATTATTAATTCAATTTCAAAACTGAGAAGCATCTTTCGCTTTTTGGTGATTGGCAAACGGGAAACTAAAAAACTGAGAAAAAAAAAATCTGTTGAAGAGGATTTTTTTTTTTTTTTTTAACTGAGAAAAAAAAAATCTAGTTGGAAGAGGATTTTTTTTTTTTTTTCTCGTCAGGACGAAAAATTTTATCCTTATTAAGTGGATTTTTCCTTGGATTTTTTTTTTTTTTTTTTTTTTCTCGTCAGACGAAATTTTATCCTTATTAAGTGGATTTTTCCTTGGATTTTCTTTTGCTTATTGTTTTTTTAATTTCAGTACTCAGCGAAATAACCTCCCCTTTGGGGACATTGGCACTCCAAAGGCAATGTTGTTGGCACTCCAAAGGCAATGTTGTTTTGAGTTGAAGCTCCATATTAAAAAAGATTTTGTGGTTTTAATCCTATAAAAAGAACTCTTAAAGCAATTTTAGGTTCACCTTTTCCTTTTTAGTACCCTGTGTTCTACGATTCCTTATTAATTCAAAATAAATGAGTCTATTCAAAAGGACCAAAAGCAATCTAGCTAATATGTGTTCAACTACAATGAAAAAACCAGAAGTAATAGCAGATGACCAGCTGTTTAATCGCTACATCTGAAAATGCATACATTCAGGACCCTACTCTCAATCAGCTCAAACACACAAACATCTCCTTTCTTCAAAGAATTTCCCCTTTCAAATGCAGTCCAACCAGCACCAAACTTGGTTAATCTCTTATCATAATAATTTAACAATCTCATATGCCAACATCTATCAGCAACTCTTAGTGTCAAATCCTCCACTTTATGCCAAAAATGCTCACGACTGAAGCTATTTGGTATAACCTGCACAGCATTGTATTTTAAAGCTTAATGCAATATATATTCCTATACACTATCAACATCAAAGCAAAACATTAGAAATTTATCTGTTTTAATTTAAAGTGAATGTGTTCAAAATGTACCACAGTACAACGCCTCAAACATTCTACATTCACAACAGACTTGAAGGATGGATACTTCGAAATGTACTTATTTGCAGCTTCGTGAGCTTTGGAAGTACGTGGGCATGAACCCCTTATCGCCTTCAGAAAAGAATTCTCTTTGGACAACCCTTTGTTGAAATTTCCTACATGAATTCAATTAAAAAAAGTATGAAAATTGTTTCTTGTCATAAATTTCTTTGGTCAAAGGTTTGATTCTCTGATTGCAAAATGATTTTCACTATAACTACTATGGGGCTTGAATTTATTTTCGAGTTAAGAGCTGACATATAAGGACATCATAAAAATTATGAAATAGGTTTAAGACATACCTCCAAAATCTCTCATGGAAGAATATGGATTCCCAATTGTGCTACCACTAGATGGGGAATCATGATTGCTAACTGCAGTATCTGTTGTCTTATTAGCTGCAACAGTTCTCATCTTCTTAGGAGACAGAGGACATGGACGTAGTGTTTCCCCCCCTCTTTTCAAGTTTGACGAGGGATAATTCAATATCTCAACAGAGCTGTTATCTTCATTTTCTTCCACCTTAGGCTCTTTGAGTTCTTCATCGAGATTCCGGTCTGCAGTACAGATCCTCGCGCATGGGTACTCTATCTCTGTTGCACTCTTATCAAATATGATTACATAGAAATGACAAGGTTGCTCATATTTAAAAACTAATAAGTGTCCACATTGTAAAGAATGATATTCTGCAAATTCTTGCCAACCCTTTTCTAACCAAACTTCATCATCACAATTCAACAGTTCTACTTGCCACGTAGCTCCACTGGGGACCTTAAGTGTCACTGGACTTGATAGACCATTACCATACTTCCTCAAAAATTTCTCTGGGATTTCCTATTTACCAAGATTAATGTATTCACAAAATTCATTAGAATATACAGAAAATGAAATGCATACCTGCATATACAAGCCAAAACATCTGCACACACTCAAAATTGTGATTTTGCAATCATAAACTTGAAATGCTTTTGAGCCTGTTATTTTATATTGGCTATTTGGCAAGCAACACAGCACATCTTAACTGCAATGGATTAGTCATTTGAGATTTTAGGAGTACATTTAAAGGTTAGCGTCTCTGTCCTCAAATATTATCAACATTAAAGTCACTACTACCATCCCTCTTTGGTCTAGTACATGTTTATAAATCAATAAAATTTCTTAAAACAACTAGAAATTTATTAAATGAACTCCTGGCCGTATTATATTTATGCAACATCATGGATAAGTCACATATGCCTCTTTTTCACTAGCACAAAATCTATTCAGTGGAAAAAAAAAAGTCAAAATATTTTATATTTACAAATAAAAATAATATTTAACTAATTATGGGCAGCTCAAAATCGTATTTCAAGTAACCCTTATGGAAGTATCGATCATAACCAAATTGAAGCAATTTATTGACATAAGTAACACCTATGGAAGTATCTCCCAATTTGCAACCATTCTAAAGATGTCTCTGCAAGAAATAAGCTTAACTGGTTCACCCTATCTGCTGAAGAAAGCATAACCTTTGTGTTTACTTTAGAACCCAAATAGCAATCCAAAGAAATTGAATCATAAAAGTTTTTATATTTATAATTATTTAATAAAAACGAGTCTGTTTACCTACAGTTTATGTTGGACCAAAGGTAAAGGTAAAGGTACCAAGAAACCCTCGACAAGAATGCCGTGAAAGAACACAAACATGAGAAATAACTTAATATTTTGAAGATTAAAGAGAAAATCAAGAAAGTAACCAAAGAAACAGAAAAGCTTACAAGTCTTCCATGGCGGATAACATCACCAAGAAGTATCTTGAGAAAGTGTGGTGAATTTTCCATAATAATGTTTCTTCAAGATCCCTAAGTGGGCTCGAGAAACTATCGCTAGGCTACTTCGATAGTATGACTGTATGCGAGCTACTTTACTTATTGGCTGGCAGTTTGTCTTAACAGTAACAGAGAAAGAGCATGGCAGAGCCAATTCTCCACGTGGCAGAGCAGTTTGACCTCACTGGTTTTGCTAAGGAAACCAAGACCGGTTCTAAAGCAGGATAGAACCTTGCAATTGCTCTTCGGCGCTTCTTAAAACGATTTTGGAAGCACTGATTTTAAATATTTTAACTAATTAGAAGACTAATATTTTTATAAGGAAATATAATTATTTAGTACATGGGATTTTATAAAATTAATTTTCTCATTTTCATATTAATATATTTTTATATATTACGTATTCTCGTGTTAATATATTTTTATATATTAAATATTTAATTCTGGACGTTTGGTTCCGTCTCGTTATCCGAAATTCATGTTTTTTGCCGTTAAAAGGGTATTAAAAGACAAAATTACCCTGGAGCAGAAAAAAAAAAAAAAAACAAAAGCACTCCTCATTCAAAGAAAACCTTAGCACAGATCTGATTTATGAAATGTAACTTATCAAAATATGCCCAAAAGAGATTTTTCTTCAGGAATCCAAAAGAGTTGATTTTGCAAATAATCCATAACTGAGAATTTTCATTTAGTTCCAAAGATTGAAAAACAAGTAAAATTGAGTTGATTTTTGAAATGTAATTTATTGAGTCAAACCCGTAAAAGATTCAAAATCAAAATCAGAATTTTTAGCAAGGTTTAAACCCCTAAAAAGAATAACAATTAGAAATATAAATTCATAATCATGATATTTAGGCAAAAGTTGCATTATAACCGATAATCAAAACAGAAAATTGCTTTGAAAGGAATTTAGAACTAAGATTAACTAAAGCTAACTGAGAATTAACATCCAATAGAATTGAAAATTCTCAAAATGAATAATTGGGTCCCAATTTACAAAAGAGTTCAGTAATAACATAATATCAATAAATAGCAATAGTGAGCCACAATAAACAACAACGAATAACAATGGTAGCAAAATTTTATGAACCAGCTGTAAATAAAAAAAAAAAAAAACAAATTGCAAGTGCCAGAAATTACAAAAAAAGTGAGCAAAATTACCAACAAAAAAAACCCAAAAAGAAATTAGAAAGAAAACTCACCTGAAGAATGAAAATAGGAGAAGAATGAGAGAGAGAAAACAAGACAATCGCAATAGAGAGAGGAAAAGTGACAATCGCTACTGTGAAGCCAAATAAGTTCCTTCTATGATTTTCGGCAAGAACTTGGTCGGCCAAAGTGGATTAGGTGAAGCATGTCACTGGTTTGAAAGAGAAATCGAAAAAGGAAAGGGTTCGAAATTCTAAAGACAATCGTTTTAGTAATCAACGAGTCGGCAGGTCCTACCGTCGGTGTTTGCTAGTTGATTGGCCGGAATTTGATAGAGAAGGTGGCCGTTGTTAGGAGTCTAGGAGGAGCGATTCCATACCGCAAATGAAGTAACTTGGTTTAAGTAATATCTAAATATTTTTTCCTTTTTTTTCTTTTTCATTAAGGGCATCTTTGTCATTAAAAAATTATCTTTTGTCCTTTATTTTGTCTTTTTGCGCTCTTTTAACGGCAAAAACAGTGGATTTTGGAGAGACGTTTTGATGAGACGGACTAATATACTAAAATATAAGGATAAGAAAATCAATTTTATAAAATTTTAGGGATTAAATAATTATTTTTTCTTTTTATAATTTATTATTATATATTATTGAACTAAAAAAAAGCTGAATTCTTAAAGATTTTATTGGAATATAGAATATTTACCTCATGCTTAATAGCATAATTAAGAAAACATTATTAATATTAGCTTCTAAGATTTTTTAGAAATATAGACAGTTTATAATATTATATAATAAATTAAAAATTAATAAAGAGTTATGTATTATAAAGATCAAGAACAATTGCATACAATAAGTACAGATAAGTTAAAAAAAAAAAAAGTTAATAATAAATGGTTGTTTACAATGTTTCTGATATGGGGGAATGGTTTCTGTCATTACGGCGGAGAGGTGATCGGAAGCAGGTTGAAGTGGCGGTGATGATTGCTTGGGAGATTTAGAACTCTAGAAACCGTGTTGTTTGGCTGCAGAAGGTAGGCAATCCATGCCAAATAATATGTACAGCAAATCAGTTCTTGGGAGAGTGGCAGGCCGCTCAAGTGGACTCAGTCTCTAACACAATCCCAGCTGGTGTTGTGGCGAGATGGCATCCGCTTCATGGTGGTTTGAAATGTAATGTAGATGCAGCATATAATGAGACAACTGGAATAGCAGGAATTGGTATGGTGTTGCGTGATTAGAATGGACAAATATGGTTGGAAGGTGTTTGTCTTTGGGTAGGGTGCAGAATGCTTTGTTAGCAGAAACAATGGGAATGCGTGAGGCATCAAGTTGGTTGAAGGAGAATACATTAACTCACAGTTAATAGTTGAAATAGATTGTTTGATGGTAAAGCTATCATTGGACAGTACTGTGCTGCTTAATTTCTTATTTTGCCCTTTCTAACAATGATTGTAAGTCACTTGCTACTGAATTTACATTATTGTCGTTTTCTCTTGTTAAAAAATAAGGATCCAAAGTCTGCCCATGAGTTACAAGTAAGCTCGAGCCACTGCTTTTATGTCTGGTTTGATGAAATAGGATGATGTGCCTCAATCTTTTATTCATGATGTACTGCTTTCTGATAGTAATAATATCTGAGCAGCAGTATTTTGTTAATAAATAAATGGTTATTTAAAGAAATTTTATTTATTTCCTTCACTGTTGATTTCTGTAAATTCATTTGTTACTGTATCTTTCCCATACGGTTATGCTTCAAGTTCAGCAACTCCATTCTTAACATGCCAATGACTTGGGATAGAGAAATTACATAACTAGTTACATTAACACCTATCGATCCAGTCAAAAGGACAAAAGACACTGCTCAATGTATGTGTCCAGCCATTACAAAATCCTTCCAAAAACACCAACAAGCAGAAGTGATAGTATCAATCACTTGACACATCTGAAAATGGAAACTTTCAGCAGTTTCTTCTCAATTAGCTCGAATATGCAAACATCTCCATCTCCCAGCAAATTTTCCTTTATAAATACAGGCCAACCAAAAGTAATTCTACCTGGCTTCCCTGGCGCTCTTTTGACAAACTTCACAGTCCACGATCTATCAGAAACCTGAAGCGTCAGACTGACTTGCTGACCTTGAACATAACTCCGACTGAAGCTAATCGGCACACCTGGATGAAGTTAAATGGAATACTATCATTATGAGAGGATAAAAAAAAAAAGAAGAAGAAAGATATAGAATCATGGATATATAATTCAGGTCAAAAACTAACATGAGAGTTAAATTTTTTAAAGAGAAAAGGAAACTTTGAAAGATATAGAATTATAGGTATAGTATGATTCACAATATATAATTGAGGTCAAAAGCTAACATGTTTTCTTCATTGACAAACTCAAAGAAAAATAAGAAACTTTTTTAAGGCACTTATGAAAGTATGCTTTTATGTATAAAGTAAAATATACTGATAGCCTACAAATAGAAGGGCAACGGGTATTCACAACAGCCTTGAAGAATGGATTTTCAGAGACGAAGTTGTTCACAGCTTCAAGAGCTGATGAAGTACTCGAACACGAACGCCTTTTAGCCTGTTGATCTTGCTTGAGATCCCCTAAATTAAATGAATAAATAAAGGTAAGAATCGGACAATTAGTATTATTTTCCAAAACCAGCTATGCAATGTTTAAGATAGCACATTCAGCTTTAAATTTCCTTTGTGAAAGTCAAGGTTCTTGGGTTTTAAATTGGTAAGGACTAAAATACAACAAATAATCAATACAACTATCAGAACAGCATGAAAATTTTGAAATGAGATTGTATTGGTTCAGAATAAATAATCAAAACATACCATGGCCATGAGCACTAGTACATGTAGGCAAGTTGCCAGACAATGAAATGTTTGGTGTTTTACTGGTTGAATCAATTCGTATCTTCTTCAGAGACTGATCATCCAATGCTTCAACAGAAATGTTCTCTTCATTTGCTTGTGCCTTTGCCTCTTGGAAGTCCCAATCATGCTTTGGCTCTGCAGCACAAACTCTATCATATGGATATTGTATCTCCACAGCACTCTTATCTAATATCACTACTTGGAAATTGGATTGTCCCATATATTGGAAAACTAATAGATATCCATATTCTAAGGAGTAGTATTTTGCAAATTCTCCCCAACCCTTTTCAAACCAAACCTCATCATCGCCCTTTAACAATTCTACTTTCCACACGGCACCACAAGGAACCTTAAGAATTGCAGGACTAGTCAAATCATTTCCATACTTTCTTATGAACTTCTTGGGAATACCCTGATTAAAATGACAATGAAGTTATCCACAAAATGCAGTAAAAGATATGAAAGTCACTGCTGCAAGCAAGCAAGGGTGTACGAACAAAAAATATGTCACTTTTTCTGATCAGGAGCACTTCTTTCATGCAATGGAATGATATTGTTATTCTGATCCCATTTAGGTTATTAAAGATTAGCATATACATAATGATTTCTGATTTGAGCAGTATATTTTAATTCGATCTTGGGCAAACATAATGGGTAGACCTCATGAGCACCCTTTATCTACCAAATCATCACAACTACAAATTACTTCAAATACAACAATGCTCAAAATCTTTACTGACTTCTTTAAGTGTCAACAAATGTAAGAATATTTGCAGTTATCCACCAAGTATATTGGCTTTTCTAGACTACATTGAAGCAAGGGATTTATGAATCATGATAACAATTTCATGATAGTGGCATTAAGTATAAAGTTCCATGCCTAATACATGTAATTGATGAAAGAATTAGGCTCTGTGAAAGTTGCAATCACAATTAAGAAACAAAATTTTAAGTGCTTAATTGACCCTAACAACCATTGTTATACATTCTGCTAACAACGATTAGTTACAAAAGAAAAAAACTATCATTTAGTCATATAGACTTCTAAGAACTTTGGTAAAGTTAAAGATTGGAATACAAAGCAATCAAAGCAATTTTGTAATTTTCAAAGCAAAATAAAAATATATGAATATTGCAAACATAATAAGGGAGAAATATATAGGAGTTTTATCATTTTTTCTTCAATCTCCAACCTTATTATTTGATTAAAATAATTAACTTCTTGTTGATTTTAGTGACTAGAAACAACAAAATCTAATTTTCCCCACTTGATTCCATTGAGCTCAGAAAAATACAAGATTCCCCTGTTTAATATTATTTTGTTTCGTAACTTTGCGCACAAGATTCTAAAACTGAAGCAAAGCTAAAACTTCACATCATTAATTAATAAAATAAAATAAAATATATTAAAATTGAAAAAAAAAATTAACATCAAGGGTTTTTTTTAATATATATTAGCTGCAAAAAGAGCAAATGCCCCCTCTTTCCGTCCACTCTTCCCGAAGTGAGCGAATTGCATTCTTCTGGTCGTGGTTCTTGCAGCTACCATGAAAGTTCAAATAAGCTTGGAAGCGCAGTTGGTGGCACTCGAAGACAACCCATAAAGAATTTGGATTTTCTCAAAAAGCAATATTCTTGTTTAGGATCCAACAGGATTCCAAAGAAATTGACATTCAGAAATACAAATTTGAACATATTTGACCAATCTTTGTCCAGTCAAACGTGAAGCAAGCAAGAAAACATGGAAAAATATGCATAAAAACTACCATGTTAATGTTACAAGTAACCAAGAAGAAGAAGAAGAAGAAGAAGAAGAAGAAGAAGAAGAAGAATCAAAAGAAACAAGAATGCTTACAAGCTTTCCCTCCCGTATAGCATTATCATGAACTATCTTAAAGAAATGTTCCCTCTTATCCATAGTCACTACTCTTTCAATTGCTTCCTTCAAGCTTTCTTTTTTTCTGGGTTTTTGCTGGAAAAACCTTCGATAGTCCTGGTTGCTCCTTCAGCTGTAGTTGCCGCGTTCGTACATATCGCAGTAGTCTTGCTAAAACCCTGAAAAGGTAGGGCTTAGCCCCTCTAAAGTCTAGAATAGATTGTTTTACACGCTAAGCCAAGCTAACTCCTTCTATAGTTATATCCTTTGGTCTCAGTCCGAGAATATAAAGGCTACCTTTTGGTTTCGGTGGGAGAATATAAAAACTCGGATTTTTATTAACTATTTACTACTAAGTATACGTGATTTAGTAAAATTAACTATTTAATCCCTATTTTGGAAAAATATATAAATGTCTTTATGTGATTTGTTTCTTTGCACTAATAAGTCTTTTTAGCTAAAATTTAATATTTTTTACCGTTAACCTTTTATAAGTTTTTCTGTTGTATATTTCCCATGCTAAAAGCAAAACTTTTTTTAAAAAAAATAAAATTGAAAGAGAATAGAATGCTAATAGTTTCAAAGTTATTGAAAAAAATTGTGACTGTTTTTACTAATATGTATATACTGAAAAGGTAGGCGCTTGCCCCTCTAAAGTCTAGAATGATTGTTTTATCACGCTAAGCCTAAAAGCTAACTCCTTTTCTATAGTTTATATCCTTTGGTCTCCAGTCCCGACAGAATATACAAGGCTAGCTTTGGTTTCGGTGGGAGAATATAAAAACTCGGATTTTATACTTAACTATTACTACTAAATAATACGTGGATTTAGTAAAAATTAAACTATTTAAATCCCTATTTTGAACAATATTATAAATGTCCCTTTATGTGATTTGTTTCTTTGGCACTTAATAAGTCTTTTTAGCTAAAATTTAATATGTTTTTACCGTTAACACTTTTATAAGTTTTTCTGTTGTATATTTCCCATGCTAAAAAGCAAAACTTTTTTTAAAAAAAAAAATAAAATTGAAAGAAGAATAGAATGGCTAATAGTTTTCAAAGTTATTGAAAAAAAATGTGACTGTTTTTTACTAAATATGTATATATATATATATAATATATATAATATATACTATGATAGTATAATATGGAGGGCTTTTTCATTTTTTTTTCCCATCAAAAATTATATGGAGGGCTTTTCATTTTTTTTTCATCAAAAATTAATGACAAAATATAAAATGTGGGCGAAAGTATTAACGTTTAAATATTTTAAATTATATATATCCATTTGTTTATTTTTCAAAAATATGTGTTAAATAGTTAATTCATCAAACTAAAACAGCTGAACAATAATTATTTTATATATTTAATTTTTCAAAATCTACGAACAAAAATAGGAAAAAAAAAGAAAAGAAATTTAAATTTTCACTTTGCAATAACTAAAATTTCTCATTCGTTGTTACTGTTTTGGATAAAATTCAAAAGCGGACAAAAAAAAAAAAGTTAATGCTAAGCAACAGTCAAATAAATAAAAAAAATACTAATGATTTCAAATTACAAATCAATAAGAAAATTATAAAATAGCAAGCGCTTCTCAACTCGCAGAAGTGAGAAAGAACAGGCTGGAGAGAAAGGGACAATCTCGAGGACTGTAATTCTATTTTTCTATTTTCAAGTACATTTCAGCTCCATACTTATATATATGCCTGAGACTTCAACAGAAACATCGTTCTCAGTTTCTCTCTTGGAGGCTCATGATTTCACTCCACAGCGCAGATACTGTCATGGACACGTTATCTCTGAAGCACTCTTATCAAATATGACGCCACAGAAATGGCCATCACCTTCATATTTAGAAACTAATTAGACTTGAGTTTGAACAAATCTAACCCATCAAGAACACGGCTTTCTGAAACTAATTAAGTAATAGATTGATTATATGAATGGCACTTGTAAACTAGCAAGAAGGTTTCATTAACTGATGGTTTATATCAGTTCAGATTTAACTGATGACAGTGACTTAGCTGGTCCAGTTCTAACACCTCTGACTCCTTCTTTATGAATCTCAACTTCAATTAGATTACCCTTTTCTGCTATGAAGTGAAATACACAGGTGTCTCCTGTAGCTAGCTCATTAGCTCCATAGAACTGACTCCAACCCAAACCGAAGCGCACCTGGCATCCTCTTTGAACCACTAGTATGTTCACTTTAACTGGCCATGACCTTCCTTTTGGATCCTTCATTACAATTTCCTCCTTGCTAACAAGCTTTGTCTTGTTTGCAAAATCTTTAGGCATCACCTAGCAAATAAATAAACAAAGATTTTTTTTTTTTTTTGTTTTTTTTGAACTAAGTAGAGACAGAATATAAAGGTCAGATGAATATGAAAAAGTTACCAAATTGTATTTTTGGTACTTCTTCAACACTGCTACAAAATATGGATTCTTCCGCTTCAAAGATCTTATTGTTTCAGTTACTTTGTCTTTGTCTAAGAATGAAACCAAAAGAGTTTATTTCAAGAATTATATACTTTAAACTCCAAGAAAAACAGAAAATAATTAATCATTGATTAATTACCAGCTGTTCTTGCAGAAGCTTGAGGCGTCTTGAACCTACAGGGAAGAGGGCTGCCACGTCTTTTGAAACCTTGTTTCTTGATCTTGATTTCTTCTTCTGCAGAAGAAGCAGAGGATTGTGAACTATCATTGACCCTTTCATTATCAGAAGCTACTTTCACATCCTTCTCGCAGCCAGTTCTACCATAAATTACGACTTGAAAAGTTATCTCATCAACAAGATTGAAAACAAGAAAATCGCTCGTTTCTAAACCTTGATTTTTCACGAATGTATTCCATCCACGCTTGAAAAAGTAGCTATCGCCTTCGTTAACGATCGTTACCTCACAAGATTTTCCTTCGTTTGGCTTTAAAGTTGGTGCCTTGGGCATGATTTTCTTGAATTTTTTCACAAAAGCTGGTGGAATTTTCTGCCAAACATAAGAAGTTAATTCGATGCAGTAACTAATATAACAAAAAAAAAAAAAAAGAAAGAAAAGATTTTTTTCATCAAAAGCTGGTGGGAATTTTTCTGCCAAACATAAGAAAGGTTAATTAGATGCAGTACTAATATAAACAAAAAAAAAAAAAAGGAGCAAAAACCCAGATCATTTTTCAAGCCCAAATGTAAAGAAGAACTTTACAAAGTTTCTCCATGAAATCACTTAAGCAAGAACCTTGGAAGAAAGTAGGAATTGCTTTTGGCTTCCTAGCAAAAAAAAAAAAAAAAAGGAAGCAAAACCCAGATCATTTTTTCAACAATGTAAAGAAAACTTACAAGTTTCTCCATGAAATCACTAAGCAAAACCTTGAAGAAAGTAGGAACTTGCTTTGGCTTCCTAGCCATTTTTCTTTTAATGAAAACAATTGGCTAACAAGTTGTTGTAAGTTGATGCACAATATTCTTGGATTCTGCTTCTTATAGCCTTAAAGATTTTGCTTCTATTGTTTTGAAAATAAAGATGGCAATTGACATGTGAAAAGGCTGGTTCAAATCTTGAACTATAAAAAGAACTAGCTAGTACTAGAGCCACGCAGTAAATCATGGAAAAAAGTAAACGATGTAGAAACAAATATAGTTAAAGGGACAAATAGTTAATGGACTGATGGAAAATTGCCCCACTTCTCTGTATGGCAACTTCGCCCGTGGAAAGCACGATGGGCATTGACTGGACAGCAGCAAGGTCAGATATTATTTCTCTTTTTTTTCTATTTTGGACTAGCAAATTTAAGCTAATGTAAGTAGTTGCTGCTGACATTAATGGTGGTATGGAATCCATTATCAATCATTCAAACTTACTGTATGAGTTTTTTCTTTTACTGTATGACTTCCTGTATTATTGTAATTTCTCAAGTTAAGGAAGGATTTCGTTGTGATTGAATTCCTCAATTATAATGTTGTAATTTTCGTGTCTCTGCATTGCACTGCTTTACTGGAGAAAGTAAAAAAAAAAAAGTAATTTGAAACTTTTGCTCAGCCACTTCAAAACTACGAGATGGAGGGAGTAATAAAATAAAGATAAAGATAATTTTTTTAAAATGGCATCAGTTATTGGGTTGGTGACTTATACTAGGTAAGCAATTTCCCATAGGTGGGAACAGTAAAACTCTGTCCACTGCCCTCTGCTTAAACCCCAGAAAATTCCTCCGGACACGTCCAACAAAACCCCAGTTAAACCCCAAAATCATGCGCCACCTTCTAACGGCCGTCCGGCGTCGCCACCCTTTTATCGGCACATTCCTCCTTGTACGCCAATATAAACCGTCAAAACAACCGACCCCATCCGCCCCACCAAAACCTCCAAAACCGCCGCAGAAACCTAAATCCTTCACATTCCATGACGCCACATGGGAGGACCCATACAGCTGGATATCAAACTTGAATGACAAGGTGGCGATGCGCCACATGGACGTGTACATGGAGCAAGAGGAGAAGTATACAGAGGCCGTAATGTCTGATACTGAGAAGCTACAAAGTAAGCTCCAGTCTGAAATGGCCTCCAGGATGCAATTTCACCTCTCCACCCCTCCCATTCGCTGGGGCCCATGGTAAGTGTCGCCAAAGTACGTAACTTTGTTTGGCTGTTGACAATAGAAAAAAGGAACGATCTTTTTCGTTGTTTTTTTAATTATTTCAAGGTGGATTTAGGTTTTTCCTCGCCTCAGGTTATACTATCGAAGAGTTGAAGAAGGAAAGCAGTATCCTGTGCTATGTCGGAGATTGTTAAGCTTAAATGAGGAATTCATTTCTAATAAATCTCCTTTTGGTGGATTTGATTTTACTTCTGGGAAAAGAATTGAGCAGAAGCTGCTTGATTACAATCAAGAAGCAGAGAGATTTGGAGGTATTGAGAAAAAAAAAAAGAACGATGTTAACTTTTCTTTTTCCAATTTTTGAGGTTGTTTTGTTGATTTGAAATTGAACATTTTTTTGTATAGGCTATGCTTATGAAGAATTATCAGAAGTGTCACCTGATCATCGGTTTCTTGCATATACTATGTATGACAAGGACAATGACTGGTTTAGGTTATCTGTTAGGAATCTCAATTCTTGTGCACTGTGTAGTAAGCCTCAAGCAGATAGGGTTTCGAATTTGGCTTGGGCCAAGGATGGCCAGGCATTGATTTATGTTGTTACTGATCAGTATAAAAGGCCTTGCCGGTTAGTATTATATTGATGTTGTAACATTTCAATGTGCTTTA
Source organism: Jatropha curcas (assembly GCF_014843425.1). The sequence continues at coordinate 1,358,057 of NW_023590567.1, forward strand.
TCTTGTTGTAATGTGTTTTCATGTATTTAACAAAATTGAGTTGAAGTTCTTTTCTTTTTTTCCACCAGGATATATTGTAGCATGATTGGATCGACTGATGAAGATGTTTTGCTTTTAGATGAACCCAACGATGATGTTTTCGTTAACATAAGAAACACAAAGGACTTTCAGTTTATAACTGTCAATACCTTTTCTACCACATCTTCAAAGGTATCATTTCCAGAATACTTTGTGGTGCACATTTAATACTGAAATTGATCTTTAGCTAAAATGGTATAACAATCATGACAATGTTTTAGGTCTTTCTGATAAATGCAGCTGATCCTTTGTCCGGTATGACATTAGTGTGGGAGTGTGAAGGTCAGGCCCACTGTATAATTGAACATCATCAGGGGTATCTTTATTTATTTACTGATGCTGCAAAGGAGGGCCAGTTGGTTGATCATCACTATCTTCTGTGTAGTCCTGTCAGCAGTTCTTCCAGTTCAAGAATATGGGAGGTAGGTATCCAACCCAAATCTCTCTACATGCATGTGCAATTATACCTTTCTGTGGTTCTCTTCCAACGAACCTCTTTCAGTTCATTATATTTTGGCACTATCTGTCTGCTGCATTCTCCTCTCTACCTTCCATTTCCACTAATTTCTAGATGCAACATTATTTCTTTTGCAACTTTCTTTAGTTAGTAATGGGCACATGGTTAATCAGCCCTTATATCTTCATGAATCCACTATCATTTATTGCAGAGTGTATTCAATGATGACCAAGATTTGATTGTTGAGGATGTTGATTTCTGTGATACACACTTGGTACTAATCATGAGGGAAGGTTGGAACTTTAGGCTTTGTTCAGTTCCTCTGCCTTTGCCTGCTGGGAAGGTGAGAAAACAAACATCATCATCTCGGCAAATCCATGAAGTTAACTAATGGTGGCCAACAGTTTCATTTGAGTATGTTCATATCATACTCTTGTGTTTTTCTCATCTGCGCTTCTCTTGTTGTTGCAGAAAGGTTTTAATCTGGAACAGCTTAGTCCCAGATTCCTTCCTCTTCCAAGATATGTTTCTCAAATTTCACCAGGACCAAATTATGACTACCATTCATCAATGATGCGCTTTACAATATCATCACCTGTGGTACAAGTCATTTTGGCCCTAACTTCAGTAAATGTTTTCTTTTAGCAACTTATATAATTCTAGTTTGCTGTATTGCTCAAGAATTTTTACATGGATCCTGCTCTAGATAATAGTTGCAAGATATGAATGGAAATGGGTTAAGTGAGTTACTTTTTCCTGTATTACAAAACACTCTACCTTTTCCTTTTCAGGTTGTATTTTTAGACCTCGGTCTGCTAGGATATTATTGTCAAATAAATAGATTTTATTTTTGTTCTATTGTTGCCCTCAGCTGATCAACTCAATTCATGTGGTTCAGAGGCTAAGGTTTAGAGTCCAAAGTTCTTTTTGTATATTGTGTGTCTTGGCTCTTCACTGCAAGCATTAGGGCCAGTTCTTTTGTCATGTGACCAGATATTCAATTACATAAGGAAAAACATTTAGTAATTTTTCTCACTTATTTGACTTATCATGTGTTTGTCTATGTGTGTATGTGTATTATTGCATGGGTGCTTTTTCCTCTATATTTTTGGTAAAAGTGTGCTTTTCTGGTTGAATCGTGACCCCCAAATTTCATACAGATGCCAGATGCTGTTGTTGATTATGACCTATCAAATGGGAAATGGAACATCATTCAACAACAAAATATGCTTTACGAAAGAACAAGAATTCTGTATGGTGCAGCCTCTTCTGTGAACATCACAGATAGCCCCTTGAAGGGTCAAAACTATGGCTCTTCCAATGAAGTGAAATCTCAAGATGATAACTTGTGGCATGACCTCTCTGAGTTTTATGCATGTGAACATCATAACGTTTCTTCATATGATGGGGTTTTGGTTCCTCTAACTGTTGTATACTCACACAAAAATAAATATGGAAATCAAAATCCTGGGTTACTTCACGGGCATGGAGCTTATGGTGAGTTACTCGATAAACGATGGCGTGGTGAGTTGAAAAGCCTTCTTGATCGTGGTTGGGTTATTGCATATGCCGATGTCAGGTTTGTTTCAACTATACCACTACCATCTGACTTTGTTTTTTTTTTTTTTGGCCACAGCTTGCTGTGTGTATGCAGTTGTTTGATTCATCTTATAAAATGATTTCTTTTGCTCACTCTATTTAAAAATTTGAATTTCTATAGGGTATTTGTGTGTTTACAACTTAACAAAACTGAATTTATTTGTATTTTTGCAGAGGAGGAGGTGGTCAGGGTAAGAAGTGGCATCATGATGGCAGACGCAGGAATAAACTTAATTCCATCAAAGATTATATATCCTGTGCCAAATTCCTAACTGAAAATAAAATTGTGGAAGAAAAAAAGCTTGCTGGATGGGGATATAGTGCTGGAGGACTTTTGGTTGCTGCAGCCATCAATTGTTGCCCGGATTCATTTCGTGCTGCAGTTTTGAAGGTATATATTAATCTCATAATCTCATAATCTGTATGTCTTTTTTGGTGTTTCTCATTTTTCTTTTTAATACCCTGATCATGTAAGTGTTCACTGCTTTTACTTGTCTTAGTTTCTCAAAATTTTAAATGAAGCAAACAGTAAGATGGAGGTTGTCATTTTTTTAATAATTAAAATAAAATATATATTCTCGATATACTCATTTCTATGTCTGTCCATATTCTTTATCTTTTCCAGGTCCCTTTTCTAGATCCAACCAACACTCTTCTCTATCCCATTTTACCGCTTACAGCAGCTGATTTCGGAGAGTTTGGATACCCTGGGGATATTGATGATTTTCATGCGATACTGGAATATTCTCCCTATGACAATATTCAGAAGGATGCTGTTTATCCTGCTATATTGATAACCTCATCTTTTAACACACGGTAATTTGCTAGCACACTTTACTGGCTATGCCTATAATTTGTACAAACACAGCTGATCATGAGTGAATGCAAACTAGTTGGATGGTGTTAAATTAAATCACAAACGACTTTTAGTAGACATTTTCTAAAACCTAAGGATAATGGAAATGCATGGGTCAACATATTAGAGAGTATTTGTAATTTTGAATAGTGGTTATGAAGTGTCAAATTGGTAGAACCTGAAATTGAGGCAGCGAGTCTATATTGTATATTGGAAACTTATTAACTGTTCTTTTGTGTTCTTTTATTCTATTATTTAACTTGACATGCTTTTTGCTTGATGATGATGATGATAGCATTTTTTTTTTTTTGGACGAGTCATATGCTTATGAATTTTGTGTTTGATGTATTTCAGATTTGGGGTTTGGGAAGCCGCAAAATGGGTTGCCCGAGTTCGTGAACACACTATTTATGAAACCAACCGTCCAGTACTCCTTAATTTAACAACAGAAATTGTGGAGGAAAACAGATATTTGCATTGCAAGGAGTCAGCAATGGAAACTGCATTTCTTATCAAGATGATCGAATCATGAGTTTGATTTTATTACATTGCGCTCCATAATCCGTCCTTGAATCTGTTTTTTGATCTTTTATGACAAGTAGCAGAAAAGGCTGTCTTCAAGATCTGATGCACCTTGGTTGCCAAGCAGGTTTTTCCCACTTAAAACATTACTTGGTGGTTATAGCATTTCATGAATTATGAAATCTGCTTGATGAGGACATATCGCTGATCTGTCCCATTTAGCTGGTTCAACTTGCCAAAGCAGCCAATAGAATTAGGACAGAAAAACTTTACACTGTTCACCAAATGTTGGTTATTTGTTGCTTTGCCATATTGATATTGCAAGTTAATTATTGTATATACATATGTCTATCTGATATGCTCATTATAAAATTTTGAAATGGAAGAAAACCTTTTGATAATAGCTTTTAAAATTTGGGAAGCTTCATAATGCATTTTTGCTCTTCTTTTGTTTTTGTGAGTACCATTTCCTTAATCTTGTGGATTAGGACATGCCAAATCTTAGAAATCTAATAGTTAATTATCCAATTAGGCTTCAAAATCTCTCATCGGTTGAAATAAGTCAAACGTGTCCCTATCACCAACCACCACATAAAGTTCCTTTTAGAAGACAATTTCCCCATAATGGCTCTCAAAGAAGTTTGTCAAACATGAAACCATTATTATTTCTCTTTTGTTATCTTTTTATATAGTACTGTAAGATTTTCCCATCTGAAATGGTGGAGTATTTTTGTAGTGAGGGGTAGGGGATCTCTTGTTTTGTATCCTTTCAAGGAAAAGCAGGTTTTGATCATCATTATTTGGCTTTAAAAAGAAATTTGCGTTGCCATGTCCAACCCAACTTTATGAAAAGGAAGCACTCAAGCTCTCATGGATTATGGTATAGATACATATACATCCATGAATATTTTTCATGGGAAACAAAACTCAATGGGTATGGCCCAATTATAGTAATTGCTCTGAGAAAAGATACCCTCAATGCCTTTGGATTAAGCCTAATATTGATGATGAGAATTTGCATTATACTAAAGGAATATATCTATTTTCTGTTTACATCAAATCACTGTTCATTGCGCATGATTTCTCTCCCTTACGCTTTGCTTTTCATATTTTAGAGGGAAAGTAGCTTATACTTTTCTTGAATTGAGATTTGTCACAAACAGAAAATTGGGTGTCTTCATGGCAAGAAAATGACACCAATTTTGGTTGAGGATTTCAAATTTGCTTCTTGGCCTAAGATATCAAGTTGTACGAAAGAATTAGAGAACATTTTTTAACCAGATTTGTGCAGTATTAAATCCAAATTCATCCAAAACAGAAAAGAGTTCCAAGTCCCTCCAATCTATCCAAACATGTCCATGTTCTGCTTTTTGTTTCCTTGTAGTTGGAGACAACCCCATCAAAGTGAAAAGGAAATTCTTGTACGACTAGTTGGGTTTTGTTCTAACAAGATAATAATTTTTCCTCGATTATCCACTGAAATTTAAAACATAAGAGTCAAATACTTCAGCCATGCAATTTCCAATATAAGCAAAAGCAGTGTTTCTGCCACTGAATTGTATTTATATAGACTACAACAGGCAAAATAAGGTCAAGATTTTTTACAGGAGCAAGAAATTTTGATTTTGTATAGGCCAAAAGCAGAACGTTTTGAGTGGTGAAGTCCCATCCATATAAGTCTGCTTCGAGGTCAACATAAATTTCCGAGATGATACAAATTCTAATGCCACCCTCTACAATAACCCAAAGGAGAAGGGAAAAAAGGATAAGGAAAAAAATCAAGCAAACAAGAATTAACAAATTCACCCGTTGAATCAAAGAGTCTCGAGGAAGAGCAAAAGGACCTGTGGCCATATCACCTTTGAGTGCTTCTCTGTAGCTTTTGATCTTCAGCTCTGACTCTCAGATTCGTACCCCAATTGATTTTCCATGTTCACAAAAATCCATTTGTTTCTTCTTGGAAATGTACTATTGATCGCCATCCCAAAACTCATGTATCTGACCCCTCTTCAACTGTTGGAAGACTACCCTCTTTGATAAAGGTTGGATTGAGAAACTTGGAAACAAAAGCCCATAATTTGTAAACATCTTCGAAGTTGGTAAGAAATCCCAGAGATGCAGTGACTACTTCCACCCTTATGAACCCACTTTTCCCACTATGGTGCCCATTTTCCATTGGCCTACATAGAGTAGTATCTTCAAGATTCATAGCACCACGCTGCTGTTTTGGGCTATCCAGTATTCGTATGTGACTAAGAAAACCAATGCCAAGGGAGATACCTTCTCTTTCTGCCAGCTTCTGAACAACTTCAGGATTTATCAGTCCCCGGTTTCTATCTCTAATGTTAAAAGCTACAGCTGCACCCCTTTCATATTTTATTTTTGGACCGTAAATGTGAACAAGATTTTCCGTTCTTTCCCCATCTGAAATGGGTAACCTTAGTTGAAGTAATGAGGTCACAAGCCAATTGATCAAAAATCGCAATCTGAGAGTGGTTTTATTGAGACCCAACATATTCACATGATCCAAGTGCCGACAAATTATCTCAGGTTCCCTCCTATCCCACTCTTGCCCATCACCATATTCGCCATCACTGGTGTACTCTTCATCATCTAGGCTGGTTACAGATACCTCTCCAGGCTCCAGAGTATGACTTAGCTGTTCTTTACGGTTGTCCTCCATGCTAAAGGACACTCTTCTTCCCCTGCTTGGATGTTCATTCTCTTCCAACCCAAAAAACCGACCACCTGCATATCTATTCCCTTCCCTTCTTCCCAACAATCTGAATTCACCTTCTGTTTCTCTTCTTATAGCACTCTCTTTCATGTCTGAGCCAATTGCAGAGGTTGAGCCATTTGCTAGGCCATTATGCACAGCAGATGAATTATTGAATTGGGATTTATATGTGTCAAAATTGGACAAAGAACCGGCTGAAAGTGCATTACTGGTTCCAGGTTCTTCCTCAATCTCATTAACATGAAGACGATTTGAAACCTTTTTACTATTTCGTGGAGTGTGGTTTGTTTCAGTGTACTGTTCTTCTTCTGGAACCTCCTTAACTCGATCCAATTCCTGTGAAACAGACATAACTGCAGCATCAAAAGAGAGCACATGGTGGTCATCATGTACCCCCTTGTCGTCATATAGTGGGCTGCCATATATCTTTGACGTTGGTTTTGGAGAGAGTCGTTTGTGATTCCTCTTGCCAGAAAACCAAAAAGGAGGCAGGGGAGAGGACAATTTCTGTTTGTTTAACTGACCTGCTGCATCTGATCCCAATGGACTTTGACCCAAATCAATCCAGAATGAGTTGTCTGATGATTCATCTTCACTAAATACCGGGCTTTTCATCACTTCCCCAACTGAAATACTCTCTGTTTCTTCAAATATGGTGCTTGTCCCATCCCTATCAGAACTGTTATCCTGTTCCATCTCAGTCTCAAAAACATCCCTCACCTGAGCAGATGTGAATGCACCAGAAAAGGCAGGCAACTGTGTCCCTGGACGAGTTTCTGTGGTTGTTTCAGCATTCCCAACAACTTCATCATCTTCAATGCAAACCAATCTGTCTAGACCATCAACAGAATCACTCAAATACAAAGGATATTCAGGTGTTATCTTTACCATTCCAGACCCTGTACTCCCAGACTGATTTTGAAGGCTTCCCATTACAGATTTCTTGATAAGAAGACATCCAAAACCGGTTGGGTCGTGCCCAAATACTCTGTAAAAGGAAGTAATAATAAAATCAGGCCGAAACAAGGACAGCCCAAGTGAATCCATATCTTTGGGACCCAATGAGCCAGCATCAAGCAAGACATGCCAATTGTTTTGCTGAGCAAGTGCCATCCATTGATATGAATACTTTGCCCCAGTAACTCTAGACTGCACTGGAAACACGAACAAGCCCGCTGCAGAATCCTTCTTCCGCCTCTTCTTACTTGAAATTTGTTTTCTCAAATCAGTAGAACATAATTTAAGAGTTGGCCATTTAAACCATGCACTATAAACTTTTGCACCCTTTTCTTTGGCACTTTGAACCATCCAACTCACAGACTGGCTCTCATAATCAAACATTGTCAACAACTTCTTATTAGTATGAAAAGGGTATGATTCTGCCAGCAATTTAAATGCAGACCCTCTACTCACAGTGAAAACAAGGCCATATTCATGCTCAGGGATATTCAAATAATCCATAATTCTGGCCTTTATGTCATATTCCACAGTGCCTTTCTCAGCACCACCATAAAGAGCATGGTTACTCAAATTTGCAGTTATTTCAGATAAGCTAAACGTAGAAGACTCCCAATAATGCAAAGTCTGAAGGTATGAAAAAAGCCCATATCCACAATAATCAAGGCATACCTTTGGAGACAAATGTGCATATTCATCCAACCTTAGCTGATCAACCTTCTCTGAAGACTGGTACTTTGGGTACATTGTGAGGAACTTGGAGAATGCCTCGTGGAGTTCAGGAATGGATTCTTCATTCTCAAATATGCGCTCTGCAGCTAAGGCTGTGGCACGCAAGAATTCGCGCTGGGCATTAAGTCTTGCTAAGGATCTTGATCTCCCAAGGCTCTCATCTTGGTTTCCAACTGACTCGGACTCCATATCTCGCGATTTGAAGAGAGACCCATCTTCAGATGCCTCTTCAAGAGCCTCTCTAAGCTTATTTTCTTGCAATTTTCGAAGAATTGATGGGTTTTTCCTGATTTCATGATTGGATTCAGACCCGTCTTTTTTCCTGCTCTTCTTGTCTAAGATTAGAGCAGCACAATGAGATATAGGCTTCCACAATGAAAGATGCATTAAAGCTTTTGACTTTACAACCAATCTAAGAAGAGAATCAAAAAATATAAACCCAAGACTCCAGAAAAACAGTTGGGTTCAGTTGAGTTCAGGCGTTTAGCCCACATACAAGGAACAGAGAAGGGTCCAGTTTCAAACCCTAGGTGCTAGCTATAACAAGAAAGAAAAAGGCCCGACTCTAAAACCAGATCAAGAGAGCTCTAAATTAAGATTTCTTCAACAAAGAACCTACAAAAATGAAAAAGAAATTTACAAAAACTCAGAACTAAAGAAGTCAGCTCAGCTTCAAAAAATTTTCAGGTGAAAAACCCATAGAAATCTACAACCCAGAATTGAAATGACTCAATTCAGTAAAGTCAAAAACCCATTAGAGTGAAAATTTAAACAAAGAAAACAAGTTTTTGAAGAGACCCAAGAAAGATAGAGAAAGAGAAACAGAGAGTCAAACCCTAGACACCAAAACCCAGATCCCCAAATTTTGCAGAGAAACTCGCATCAAGCAAGACACTAAGAAAGAAAATTGGATAAAAGGGTTTCACATAACCTAGTTACTGAGTTTTGAAAGAAACCCTTTAAATCCTTAAATGTGAATAGGAGTCAAGACTCCATTAGCACACCAGAGAGAGCTCAAAAAGAAACTCTCTTTCTTTAGTTTCTCTCTCTCTTCACTGCAGCACGAATAAAAGCAGGCAAAGGCAAAGCAAACCCCTCTCCATATCAAATGCTCATTTTACTTTGTGAATAGTAAATCCACAGCAAAGACAAACCAGTTTTTGATAACCCCACTTTGCTCTCTCTCTCTCTCTCTCTCTCTCTCTCTCTCTCTCTCAGGCCAAAGGCAAAGCAAACCCTCTCCATATCAAATGCTCATTTTTACTTTGTGAATAGTAAATCCACAGCAAAGACAAAACCAGTTTTTGATAACCCCACTTTGCTTCTCTCTCTCTCTCTCTCTCTCTTCTCTCTCTCTCTTCTCACTCTCATCTCTCTCTCTCTCTCTCTCTCTCTCTCTCTCTCTCTCACTCTCAATTGACTCTCTTTCCAGTTCCACAATCTTCCACTATAACCTCCCTTAACAAACAGTGAGAAGGACATTGACTTTTGCAAACCAAATGTAAGTCCTGTTAGTTTTTTTCTTTTCTTTTTTTTTTTTTTAACCCCTCTGCCTCTCTCTTTAATTAATTAATTAATTAATATTATTAAATTTATATATTTCCAATTAATATTCTATTTTTTTATATAATTTATGTGCTGTATGGGACCCGTCAGAACCTTTTCTACTATTGGCCATAGCTAAAAGTCAAATAATCTGCTAGCTCTCTTAAAAGCTGTTTTCTGTCCAACTTGGCACAAATGCAGTGAAAACCACCACCAAAGTCCAAAACCTCCAACCTGAATCTTGATTGTTAATCTCATTTTTTAAGTTTATTTAATTTAAAATTTGCCCAGACTAACCTGTAAATCACAGTTACTAAACTAATTTATTGCTTAAATATTTATTTTACAATGTAAATATAATTAATGAAGTGAGTATTTATTTAAAAATATAAAAAAAAGTTATTCAGGACATAAAACATTTTTTTATCATTTAAATTAAACAGTTATTTTTATCCGACGCTTCTAAAAAAAATGACAAAAAAAATTACAGTACAATTTATGTGGTTTGTAAAATACAACTAATTTATCTCTGTCTTTTAGAAAATAAACTATATGTTCTTATAGTTTATTTTCGTCAGATTACGAGGGCCTTTTATTCAATTTTTATATCTTTTCTGTTAAGTATCTTATGAAATTATCAAAATATCATTTTATTTTTAAAATCACAAGGACAAATCAATTGTATTTCTCAAACCATAGGGACTGCACTATAATTTTTTTTTTGTATAATATTTTAGTATATATCTTTTGACCTCTTTGTTTTCTTACTGATTTAACGAAAAAGATGCAAAAATTGAATGACTTAATAGTGCAACAGAAGCAAAATATAGGAACAAGTTATTATATTTTAAAAAAGACAATGATAGACTAGTTGAATTTCGCAAATGACAAAAATCATATTGTAATTTTTTCCATTTCTAATTTAAACATATATATAAACAATTATCAGCTAATCGTTACTGCAACACGTAACAGCTACTAAAATAGTTAATTAATATTATCAAACAACACATAACAACTACTAAAACAACTTATATTACTGAATAACTACTAAAACATATAATATTAGCCAAGGGACTCTAAAACTCAAACAAGAATCAAATAAGACGAGAAATTTTTGAATAATTTAGAAATTATAAGCATGAAATAGTGCTCTACATGCATTCAAGAATGTCTAACAATGGGAAGATGAGTATGAATGTTATATTTCCAATTTTAAAATCAAGCCATGAATGTTATACGTGTTTTGAGCTTTTGCCATACTCAGACAAGGTCCAAGAAATATAATTAACTTCTCAATTTTTTAGAAAAAAAAAAAAAGAAAAAGAAAACTTGATTGATGAGAAGATCAACGTGGATTAGTATTATTTTAATTTAATATTAATTCACATCTCATGAATCAATTTTACGACTATCACTATAAAACGACATAATAGTCAACTTCTAGATGTGAATGATTTATTAATTATAGAAAAAAAAATTCAATAATATAGTGTTTTGTTCACTATCAATGTTTGCTTCTTTTGTTTAATATATCCAAAAGATATTAACCTAATAAAATACATAATTCAACAACTCCCAACTGGTATATTCTGTTAAATTTGCAATTTTATTTTTTTTTTCCATTTAATTTTTAATTATCAAGTTGATATCTTAGATATACATCACTTTCTTTCTTTTTTTTTTAATTTTTATTTTCATAATTTATTTGCAATTCCCATAAGTTATAAATAAATTTAAAAGATAAACTTATGTCTTGGATTAAAAAATTCAATGGAGTGCTGAGGCAAAGACTGAACCTGAAGGGCACAGCTAACCCCTTAGCAGTTAGCAATAAAAATTATTTAATAAAAGAATTTTTTTTTTTTTTTTAATATCAAGAATTGCTTATATTAATGTTTGTGGGCATGACATGTGTATTAAAGATGTTAGGTGTTGTGGGGGCTCCTGTCCCTAATATGTTACAGTATTTTATCTGCATTGTTGAAAACCTGTTATATTGGTTAACGGTTGATAGGGTAAAAGAGTAAATTTGAATCATAAAATTTTCAATTTTAGAAATCCTTTTTTTTTTTTTCTATTAATACTTTATATTATTTTTTAGAAATTGAAATAAATCAAAACTGAGGAAGGGTTCCTTAGGATTCTAATATTATGAACTAGTAAAGCTCAAAACCCCAGAAAAGGCCGACTTGATAATTACAGTTTACTTTGTTATTTTAGAAAATTGACTAAACCCCACCACACTTTTTTTAAAGTTGGATCCACATATCGATGTTAATTAAACAGTTTAGTCCTGATTAAGTTGTTGATTATCCAAATAATTAAACAAATATATATTTTTTTTGTTTAAACCAGTTATTTTCCATTTTGTTCTTTCACTTTCCTATTTGAATTGAACCAATTTCTTCCCTTCAATTATTAAGAAAATGAAAATTGAATCTCAATTTTTCCAGATCTATTAGTAAAATTTTTAATTCTAGATCTAAGATAGTTTAATGATCGGGTTCATAAGTGTTTTTTTTTTTTTTTTTTTTTTTAGATAGTTTTTAATGATCGGGTTTCATAAGTGTTTTTTTTTTGTTTTTTTTTTTTTTTGGTTTTTTTTTTTTTTTTTTTTTTGGTATGATCAAAAGATTTAATCCCTCTCAAGCCGTAGAATCTAAATGTTTTTGGCACTTTTAACTAAGTATCTCACTTTTACGCGAACTGAAGTCGCTAATCCCTTGACTAATATTTATTGGTATAAGTGTGATATTTTGATAGTGGGATACTAAATAAAGAACGGATAGACTTAGAATTAGTTGAACCGTAGTTGTTTCAAAAGACTTACATTTTATAGATATTACTGAAAATTTAACTATAAATAGGGAAAAAAATTGATTTTAGCTAATTTGGAATTAATATTCAATTATTGTTGTGGAAAAAAACAATTATAAGAAAATTGTCTCTCATGCAAATGAGAAACGAGAAATGACATTAAATTGGAAAAAGATAAAAAGAGTGCCATATTGACTAAAGTACAAATTGCTTAATCAACTAATCAAAGATAATTATATTAATTAATTCAATAGTCAAAATTATGACTTGAAAGAAACAAACAAAATGTGAAGTCAAAGAGATTCAAAATCCATGAAGGAGAGGAACATATACAAATACAAATACATATACATATACATATACATACTTATTCTGTCAAATCTTTTTCTATCTGATAAGAGATATACTGTTGCTTTCTTAGCGGCCAAACAAACAGGGCACTGAGAAATTCATCTCTGGACCTGCTATCAATTATCACATATGATTGACGTGGAGAGCACGTGCATCACTTTGGTTAGTCAACTTTGTTCCATTGTAAAGCTGAAATAACACTTTTTTTTTTTTTAAACATTAACGTTGGTGGAAGAAGTCAATTACGTAACAATAAGAACGATGAACTCAATCACGTAATAATAATAATACAAATCCGATTTTTAGAAGTAAACTTTGTAGAAAGATAAAAAAATTTTTACATTTGAATTAAATTACTAATAAATGCATATATTATTTTGTTCAATTCTCCTCTTCCTGAATATTAATATATATATATATGTAAAAATATGAAAATTTTAAATTTAATAATTTTTCTTTTTAATTAAAGTAATATTTTTCAAAATATTAAATGATAATATTGCATTACCAGTTTTGTAAAAGTTAAGAATTTAACTTTTACTGTGTCCCATTGTTTAAAAAAATTCCCAGTGTATTAAAGGAAAAAGGCCAGACTAACCTTGGTCAACACATAAAAAAAGGGCAAAGCAAGTGCAAGAATCATTTTTAGCATTCAAATATAGAACCCAATTGTCTTGATCGAGCATCTTATCGTTTTGCTCGTACACAGATTTGGGACCGAGTCCCTAATTGTCTTTGAAATTTTTTCCTTGAGTAAATAAATATTTTTTTACTCTTTCAAAAAAAAAAAATATATATATAGAACCCAATTGATAACAAAGCTCAAATCACAAGGCAAAGGAGTAGCAGCTAAGTGGTAAAGGGCTTCTTTAACAAGAAGACAAAAGAAGAAATGGCTTCTACTTCTGCATTGTCTCCCACTTTGCATGTCAATCAAATGATCAAATGTAAAATAAAAAAAAAAAAAAAAAAAAAATGCATGGTCAATTCAAATTGATCAATGTAAAATAAAAAAAAAAAAAAAAAAAAAAAATTAAAGTAGCAGAAAGACTGGAAGAAAGACTAAAGCTTTGGCAAAGGTAAGTTTACCAGGAACTTGCCTCATTTGAATGAAAATAATGAGTAGCAGAAAATTGAATTTGATTGTCCTTTTCTTTTGTTATCGTATTTTAATTATGTCATTTCTAAAAAAAAAAAAAAAAAAAAAAATTAAGTAGCAGAAAGACTGGAAGACAAGACTAGCTTTGGCAAAGGTAAGTTTACCAGGAACTGCCTCATTTGAATTGAAAATAATGAGTAGCAGAAAATGATTTGATTGTCCTTTTCTTTTGTTATCGTTATTTTATTATGTCATTTCCTTTATTCTTGATTCTTCTTGTTGCTTTATTAATTTTTCTTCCCCAAGTTTCACTAGAAAGTGTGCAGGTGACTTTCCATTCTGAAATGGGAGCTACAATTTTTGGCATTTTATGGGAAGATGCCTTCAATGGCCATTTACCAAAAAATGTCATTATTAAACATACCTTGACAAAGAAATCAAACCCACTCTTTTAATTAAGTCCATGTATGCATAGTTTAGCGACACCAAGCTTCAATGATCAGAATTTTTGCACCAATGCATGAAAGTGCTATTATTATTCTGATATTATGGAGTCCCATTCTCCACAAAACAGATTTGATTGATTAATAGTGTGTAGGGCCATTTAAGGGTGTTGGTGGGCTATTTATGTGTAATGGGCTCAGTTTTGGGTTTGTACTATAGTATCTATTATTAGGATTTTCAGTTGGCAGATAAGGTCATTTAAGTAAATAATTACCCATAGCATATGTTATTGGTTCAAATCGTTATCCCCTCATTAATTAACTTGAAGATCACCAAGACTAAGATCCTGAAGTCTTTAATTCACACAGAAGGTACCTAAACATGAAGGGATTTCTCGCTACTTGAGAGCATTCAAGGAATGCTAATTTGCCAAAATGCAGCCTAATAAAACAAGGCCTGAAACCAAAATCTAGTGTAGTGTCTAAAAAAGTTCCCAACTCAGCCTACCTGACACACAAAATACAGAAACAAAAGAGCCCTTCATCTTCCTTTTGGTATCCCTGCTTGGCCTTCAATCTTCTAGCAAACTGTCTTCAGTTCATGTTGACTTCTGCTTCCGTCATTGAGGAGAGAGATACTGTTAAAAAGCTTGCACTATATCTGAATATTTTGCACATTTGCCATTGATAATTCACCATCATAGCCTTTGTTCACTCTACGCCTCTGTCTTAGTCTTCCACCAATACTGTCCAAATTTGGTTCAGTAGCTGCAGTCTTCTTCTTAAGCTTTGCACAACTCTCCACTTTAGAAGTACTATCAGCAATTTTGCCATCCCCAACATGCATTTCCTTCTCTTTCTTCACCTCCTGATTAGAGAGCAGATAGTTGTTTATAGACTGCTTGACATCAGAATTTTTCTCATTTATACCACTTAATTCTGAATCAAGATGGTCATTGGTTTTCAACTGTCCCAGCCTCAAGCTCTCAAGGATAGTATCATGCTCTGTAGATTGCAATTGCATTGCTTCCTCACTTTTAAGCTCATTCTCTCTTTTTCCTTCAAATATAGGCATTGACAATCCAAAATCGACATAAACTTCCTCATTGGTCTTTGTAGATACCATCTTCTCAGGCACTGCTTCACCATCCGGAACAAGGAGATTTCCACTGTAGGACGGTTGCTCTCTTTTCTCAATCTTTAAACCACTTTCTCTCTCATCTCTAAACATAGATTCTGGTAATCCAGGATGATAATGCTCCTCATTATTGACCTCTACAGATTCCATATTGTCATACCGTTCTTCACTGCCTGAAAAGGGTAATGACCTCTTTGTTTGACAGTTGCTGGCCAGAATTTTGCTATTCGGCTCAGTCGTAGTCTTTAACTCATCATGAATTGTCTCTTCATATTCAGGCATTAATGGCCTAATTTCTTCATTGGTAATCTTTGATGGCTTTTCCATCTCTGAAAAGGGCAGATACCTTTTCACTGAAACTTGATTGGCAGTCACCAATTCTTTTTCTACTGTATTTTGTGAGCGTCGGGTTTGGATCAGATAGTGTGCAACTGACTTGTAACCCAATCGTGATATCTACAAGATAAACAAAATGCTAAACTCAATTTATCTCCTGAAAAGTTGAGCCAGCTCTTCTTTTAGCAAAGAGTTTACCTTCTTGTAAAGAGGTCCGGTAGGAGCCCATCCTTTTGCTTGCCGGCAAAAACTGCAGTTGCAAATTCCACGACAGGGGGGACATATCCAATTTGGATTTTCTATTGCTTCCAGTACATGTTCTCCATATCTGCTTTCTCATAAAACAAAAGGCTTTAAAACATTAGATTATTTTAAAATTACAGTTAAAAAAGCTCATGAAAGTATCAAAATGCAAAGCAGATAAAAGCAAATGGAGAATCTTTCAAACAATTATACCTCATGTACAAACAATCTCCACAAAACTGTCCTTGGACCATCTTGCATTTGCTGCAGTGGGTACGATAACCAAGAGTTTTCTGCCTGTTAAAGACCCTTTCCTTCAGTTAATGATAGACACAGATACCATGAAGAGCACGACTTAAGAAGCCAAATGCATATAACATAACAGCTATATAATAAAGAAAAAGAAAGAGACTGAGGAAACTTCGTTCTGAATATGTATCTGTGTAATGCATTTTCAAGGTATTATGTCTAGCTGATTGTTGTCCTATATTAAAACTACCCGCCTCTGTTGCTATCACATGACCTCCAATTCACCGAACTATCATTATTTCTTCATTCAACTGTGATAACACAGTTGCTGGTCCAAACTTCAAAACTACTTCCACAGCCTTGCCAGGGCTGCTAAGCTAAGCCATTACCAACTTGGTCACCACTCTGCGTTACAAATCGTCTGCCTCATTCAATCCGGATAACACATATCAGCTCCAAAACCACAACTACATACTGATAGAATGAGGCACCTGCTAACAGCATCTAATTTCTCCA
This sequence comes from Jatropha curcas, assembly GCF_014843425.1. Next base: position 1,374,735 of record NW_023590567.1, read on the forward strand.
TTATGTTCCACCTTCATCAATTCTCTTACATTTATAAGCAACTCAGTTAGTTACACGGATCATGGACAAGCATGCACATTTAAGTTTTTCAAATGCAAAGCATTTTTATGCTATGAGAATATAACAATAACAACTAAGCCTTAGTCCTAACTAGTTGGGGTCAGCTATATGAATACTTTGTTTCAAAATATCAGCTTTGATCAAATGAATATCAAATTATGCTATGAGAATACAACTTCTAAAACATATTACAGGCAAATGGCATGAAAAATTCTTGTTAGCAACTTCTAGATATAGCAGTTCTAGTGACAATACTTTGGCAAAGGCCGACAGACTACACAACAGGCGTTACGCATGCTTATGCAAACTAAGAGGATGTCAATCATAACCAGCAATTTTACACCATGATCAAGTCATGCACGCATTGTGGTATTTCCTTGTTAAATTAATATTTTTTTTATCACAGACCCTCAAATAATAATCTTTTATTGAAACCTCAAATAATAATCTTAGAACTCAATAATCAAGATCATTATCATACCTACGAGGTTAAAAAGTGGACTCACCTGCATTGATGGCAAGTCTTTCCCTTAACCTGATCATAAATCCGTTTTCCATCTTTTCCATACCCATCTACAAAAAATGTCCAGCTCCTGTCAGTACTTCCCAAAAGCTTCTCATGCTCTTCTGTGTAAACCTCTGGCTTTGAACCCACCTCTAGCCTCACATCTTCATCTTCCAATAAACCATCCTTCTTTGCTAACACCGCTTCCGAGTAGCTAACAGGAGTAGCATTGTGCAACCTAAAAAACCCCGCAAAGAAATTTAAAACGAGAACACTCAAATATTAATCAGTCAACAAAACTGAATATAAATAAATAAAATTGTCTAGATAATAAAATTAAAAAGACATTAGGCGTATAAAAGAAAACCCAGTCCATTAAAGATAAAAAGAAGCAAATCAATTGATCAATCAAGATTGGTATACAGAGATTATGACATTACCTAGAGGAGCGGCGAAGAGGTCCAGGTGACTTAAGAGGAGAGGGACGTTTTGCTGGTGACGGGTTATTTCTTTGGGTGCGTTTAGGAGCTGCAGAAGAGTTGAGCTTTTGAGATAGGTCAAAGAGACCAAGTTTCTGCATTCTTTCAAAGTTTGATTTGATTCTCTCTTCTCTTGATTTCTCATACAGTGACATTTTTGGGGTTTGATCATCGTTGATTTCTGGAGTAGGATTTCCGTTGCATTCTTCTGCAGATTGTGATTTTCTGGTTCCCATAGTTGGCAATCTCTGAGTTCTGTCTTTTTCTGTATGAAGACGGTAAGCTTCACTTCACTCTCTCAACGGTCGACTTTTGAGGTTAACATGGCAAGTGGGAGAGGGAAAAGGAAAGTTGGGCTGCGGACTTTCTAAATGACATTGAGGCCCTTCTACCAGTTACAAAAATTGATGAGCATGTCGTTTCGTCCAATGACCGCCTGAAAAATTCTTTTCAAAAGCGTACTGGGCCTTACCGTCCATATATGGGCCTTAGCCCAATATGAATATTTCAAGTTGACGCCTTCCTCACGACCTAACCCCAAGGATCTTCCTCCCCAGAACATTCTCAATTCAATTTTTTTTTTATTTTTTATAATTTCCGTATGCGTCACATTTATTAAATTAGTTCAATCTCTTTGAACTAGAAGAGAACCATTTTGCGTATAGAAAAAGCAAAATCATAACCTTCACAACACGCAGAGAAATTTGCACCAATGTTGATAAACTACCCATTTGAACATTTTCTTCTTTAATAGAGATAAATTAAAAGGTCATACCAAATTCAACAATCCAATAGAACAAGCTTGCAAGTTTCACCTATGGATTCTTTGTTTATCTTAAATACTCCTTTCTGCTGCATCTAGTTTCAGAACATCATAATCTTGTCCACTTTCAGAAATTTAGAAGCCATGGCCTTAAAGGTTACTCAAACCTTGGCCTTGTTGGTTGTTTTTGTTACTTTGAGTTTTAGATTTCAATATTGTAATGCAGCTGACTCTTCTGGATTGGGAGCTTCTTTTATTTTTGGTGATTCTCTAGTTGATGCTGGAAATAACAATTACCTACCAACTTTGTCTAAAGCAAATATCAAGCCTAATGGAATTGATTTTAAGGCTTCCGGCGGAAACCCAACCGGCCGGTACACCAATGGGAGAACCATTGGCGATATAATAGGTAAATCTAATTAATTTCGAGCTATGTTTTCTTATATTTGTTAATTGATTTATTGATAATTCGTTTACAATTCTTGTACTATAAGATCGACCATATACCAACTAGCTTATTGCTTAATTTTAATTTATGCATTTGTTTCATTTTTGTTTTAGGGGAAGAACTAGGGCAACCAAATTATGCTATTCCATTTCTAGCCCCAAATTCAACTGGGAAAGCAATACTGTATGGTGTCAATTATGCTTCAGGAGGAGGAGGGATTTTGAATGCAACTGGAAGACTATTTGTTAGCACTTAATAATTCCCATAATTATTTTTAAAAATCATTTACATAATTAATTATCTAATTGAATAATAACACATGAATAATATTGTTGCAGGTTAATAGGCTAAGTATGGACATTCAAATTGATTATTTCAACATTACCAGAAAACAATTTAATCAATTGTTAGGTCCAACAAAGGCAAAAGAATATATTAGGAGGAAATCCATCTTCTCCATCACCATCGGAGCAAATGATTTCCTGAACAATTATCTACTTCCAGTTTTATCTGTTGGTGCAAGAATCACTCAAAGTCCTGACGGTTTCATCGACGATATGCTCAGTCACTTAAGAGAACAGCTTACTGTAAGTAAATTTTAATTAGAATTAATTAAAATTGCGTTTCAATATGTTCATTTACTAACTCTTTGGTGGCCACAGAGATTATATAAATTGGATGCTCGAAAATTTGTAATTGGAAATGTCGGACCGATAGGTTGCATACCATACCAGAAGACTATAAATCAATTGAAAGAGAATGAATGTGTGGATTTGCCTAATAAGTTGGCAAATCAGTATAATGCTAGATTGAAAGATTTGCTGACTGAATTGAATGAGAATCTTCCTGGAGCTACCTTTGTTCATGCCAATGTCTATGATCTTGTCATGGAAGTCATCACGAATTATGATAAATATGGTGAGTTATATATATATATATATATATATATTAATATTATATATATATTAATATATTATATACACATTACGATAATAATGCTCTAATGCAAAGTTTGACATATATATATATATATATATATACAATTACGATAAATAATGACCTAATGCAAAAATTTGACCCTGTATTTTCGATGATTATCCTTGTGGCCTCCTAAATTTTACGAGGAACCCATCATGACCATACACTTTTACATTTCAATAATAATTATGCTACTCGCTAAAATAAAATACAGAAGAGTAGGTTTATAATTGAATTTTTTGCAAAGTTTACGGGCCACAAGTATAATTAACCAAAGTTTCAGGGTCAAATTTATATATTAGGCCGATAAATAATGAGATATGTGCATATGATTAGAGTTAACTGGATGTGAATATTTTTGCAGGGTTTACAACAGCAACAAGAGCTTGTTGTGGAAATGGAGGGCAATTTGCAGGGATAATTCCATGTGGACCTCAATCTAGTATGTGCGAGGATCGTTCCACGCATGTGTTTTGGGATCCTTACCATCCAAGTGAGGCTGCCAATCTTCTACTTGCCAAGCAATTGCTTGATGGAGAAAAAAAATACATTTCTCCTATGAATCTTAGGCAACTCAGAGATCTTTGATTTTCATTTTTCATGTGTAATGATTTTCTTTTATTGAGCAAAATCTAATTTCTTCCTCCATTAACAAGATTTTGCTCTATACCCTTTTTACCTTTTTCTTTTGTTTTCCTCTTCTTTGTTTCACATTTTCATTCTCCTTTCATGTTGCCTTGCAATATGGTTTGAGAGTACAATTTTAAACAAAAAAACTTAATAATTAATTTTTAATAGGGCCAAATTAAGGCTTGTCTCTTTGTGTTTGCATGTGCTCCGATCTACAAGTGTGATATTTGGCAATGAAGGGTACTACCGGGAGAAGAGATAGACCTAAACTATGTGAAAGGAAGTTATTCCAAATGACAGATTTAGATATGAATATTTCAGTATAGAGATAAATGATTCATATAATTAATCATAATTAATTAAAATCATATTAAGGGATTTAATTAGGTGATTAATTGAAACCAGAGCTAGCAAAATAGTTTACACCAAAATCAATTTTATCGCTAAGAAAGTAAAAATATTTAACAGAAATATAAATAATTATTGCTAAAAGATTAAGGTACCTAGGATTGTATCCACGGAATCTTAACTCGCTTTAAAAGATATATAATTAAAGAATTGACTCATAGAAATTTTGCATTGAGAAGATTTGAACTCATGACATTATGAGTCCTTCAATCTCTTACATGCACTTAGCTACTGTGCTATCCATGCAATTTCCTTTATTATTTATATTGCTTATTGCCATTAATATTTATATTAATATTTGAAAATAAAAATTATAGTATTATAAAATATTTTCACCCATGAAAATAATGGGAATTAAAGAGAAGGAATCAGAAACGAAGAAGAAGAAGCCAAAAAGAAAAAGAAAGAGCAGAACGAGGAAGAGAAAAAGAGAAGGGAAAATTGTCAGGTATTATGGACGACCGAATAAGCAGACAATGGGTGCTGACTGAGTGAGGAGGTTCAACAATGTTGTCTTGAAAGCGACACATGATATTGTCAAGTAGACATTTAGATGGCTACTGAGGCCGCGCGTGCCACTGTAAGAGAATCCCCACCTCCATCATCCACCGACACCTCAGGTCCTTCACTGACACCTGTCTCTGTTTACCGGACCCCACCTATCTCTTTCCCCTTCCTACTAGTCCTTGACTTCTTTTCTTCACTTAAATATCTATATACCAAAAAATTAAAAAAAAAAAAGATTTTAGGCGATAGAATTCCAATTTTTTAATTCTTAAAAAAAAAAAAAAAATCATTTTGGTTGGTTTTTATTTGTTTTGGTCCAATTGCAGTACAAATTCTGGTCTAGTATTGGTGAGGCAGAGCTTGTATTACTTGTTTAGGAAGAGAGATAAAAGGGTGAAAAAGACTTTTAACTTTTGTTGGAAAATTTAGTGAATCTACTTTTAGCATGAGTTAGTCTTCCTGTGATATCTGCTAATCTGTACTAGAATTTACAAGAGAGAACAAAAAAGAATTAAATTTATTTATTTTCCTGAATTTTTTGATAAAAAAATATAACCATAAAATATAAATATTCAAATTCTAAATTTTAAATTTCACGTTCTTTGAAAAAATTATTAAATTTATTTAAATTACAATAAATTATCGAGTAAATTGACTATATTGTTCTTAATTTAATACTAATTCTTTAAGAAACCATTATATTGAATTAATAATTATTGATAATATACAAATTGTAAATATGAAAAAAAATAAATTTTATTACTCATTGAAACCATAAATGTGACAAATATGTTAAAATAAATTATTTTCTTAAATGCGATAAACATTATGAAACGGAGAGCATTTGATCGGTGATATGTGAATCATGAATAATGTTAGGAGGTTGATTAGTAGTATGAACTTAGGGGAAATTAGTAGAATATTAAGTGAGTAGTTGATAGCTTGTGCATGTTAAGTTGAGAATTTAAGTGTTTAATTCAAGAAAATTAAGTAGAGGACAAGAGATTTATGTTACCATAAACGTGCTATTCAAAATGAAAAGACATGGACCTTCCATCCAATGACTTCAACGTTTGTTTATGCGTGCTTTGCATGGGTACCACACGCACCTATTAGAAAAATAACCTTATCCTGATCAAAATCAACGAAAATATAAATTTTTATTAAAATAATAATATTTTTGATTATATATTTTAAATATTTTTTTATTAGTGAAATAAAAATTTGGCCCTTAATATTTTTTTTAATATTCCTTTAACCAAATTTATCCCTCTTTACTATAAATCATACTCTGGTTGAAGATAATTTAATTAGGGCATTTTTTATTAAAAAAAAAAAAATTATTGTAGAAATAACAAGATCTTATAATGTTAATAAAAATTCTCATAATAATAAATTATATTGCCACAATCAATCATCTTGGAATGGAAGGATTCTTTTTCAAAAAAAACACACACACACACACACACATTGGAAGAGTTATATGCAAACATTGACTAATGACAACGACAGGTGTAACATAATGTGACATGAGGAGTACGTTTGAGTGGAATAACGTCCGTGGGATTTAACATTAACCAAAAGAAGAAAGGAATCGACGATGAGGATGGAAGGAGAGGAGAATAGTGTGTCCAAAGAAAGGAAACAGTGCTGTTTGGTAACGAGAACAGTGTAGCGAGAAATCCGGGAAGAGATTGGAGATGGGGCAGTACGGAGGAGGAATCTGATGCGGACATGACGCGTCCGAAATCAGAGGGAAGACCCAATTATTGCTTCCCACGCTGCCCCGACATCTATGATTCTGTCGGTCCTGTCCCACCTCAGACACCCCCTCCCTCTCTCTAATAACCACCGCTGCTACCACCACCTCCACGTCTATCACCACCACCACCGCTACCACAATCCATCAGTCCGTCTCACTCTCACATTCTTGGCTTCTTTTGCCGCTCAGCTTCTTCAAATTTTGGCTCTCTCTCTTTCTCAGTGCATTAGACATGATTCAACCTCAACTCACAGTATATCAAATTTTGAAGAATTTAATCAATCGAATTACATTCTTTTCCATAAAATAAAATTCATAATACGATCTACCAATAATGGTGAGTATTCGATTAATCAAATTGAATTAGCTCAATTTCGATTTAATTTAGTATATTTTTATGGCATTCAAATCTGAAATTAAATAATATAATAATCGATTCAAATAGAATTAAATTGATTTAATTCAATTATTTTAAACCAAATAAACAATTTTAAACTTAAAAATAAATTCGTTTAATTACGTATGGTAATCGAATTTCTAAAATAACAGATGAAAATAAGCATTGTGTTTGTGTGTCCATGGATTTATCTAATAATGGGTTTGAGAATGATTTAAAAGTGAATAAGTGTGTATAGGATCTTGCGTAGCCCACAAAAAATCTATGCATTTTTGTGTTGGAAGCATGGGTGTATGTATTTTTTGTATGTTCTTGTGATTAGTATATTAATCAATGAATTAATTAATTAATTAATGGCACAATCTATGCTTTGAAATTTATTAGTTTTAAATAGTCTATGCATGACTAGGGGAAGAAAAAGAAACTGATACTGACACATCAATTGCACAAATCTATTTCAAATGATTACACTTGTATGACAATTTTTTAATCTAAGTTGGAATTTCAGTCACATGGTGAAGAGATTGCTGTGAGCTGCAATCCACTAGTATTATTCATTAATCATATATTAAAAACATTATTTTTCTTCAATTTTATTTTAAGCATAGCCAACATTGGAATAAAAACTTTATATAATCCACCATAATGACTTTAGAATTAACGCTTAATTTATAATAAAAATTTAAGCATTTTCTATTGAGAATACTTCATAAAAAAATATAAACATTGAAACCGTCCATAAACTTAATTAATTTCTGTTTATTCTTAAAGGTAAAAGTTTTAATTTAACAAAATTTACATAGTGAAAGATCACACTCATAATCTAAATTACGACGATCGTCCTCGCAAATATCGTTTGATGCTGAAACTTCCCATTCAGGTTTGTTAAGATGGATTATTCTAGTCTGTAATTGGGAAGACTAGTACTGGTTGGTTAATTGATTAAGGACAATCTAATTCTAGTATATAAAAAGAATGGAAAAAGGGCAGGCTATCTGTCTCTTAGCATAATGGTTGTATTATTGGGATTTGGAATGTAGCTAGAGCTACCTTTGTTTGCTCCAAATTCTACTCAGTGCAATCCTTATCTAGAGCAGCCTCTCTCTTTCTAATTAATGGAAACAAAAACGAAGTGACATAATGTGTTTTCTTTTTGGTTTTTCTGTTTTACTTTCCTTCTCAACAATATGAAAATGAAATAAATATAACAAAATGTGTCCTTTTTTCTTTTTTTTTTTACTTGTATAAAATTAATTTGAAGAGTGTTATTGAAAAGGAAAAGTATTCATGTAATGCAATTCAGGAACATATTAGCAATTATGGTGATGTAGACAATAAGTTTTAAATTTAGAGTATTAGTTTGAAGAATAATTCTAATTATCACTTGGACTATAATTAGTGACCTATGGGCCCTTGTTTTGATCAATAATGCTAATGCCTCTACCTAACTTATCACATCCTTCCCCACCACCATAGAAAGATTAGTAGATAGATAGAGATAGATAGAAACTATCTATTCTAATTCTAAATGAAGAAATTAAAAAAAGAAAAATAGCAATATCATAAATTTAACTCTGAACTTTGACTGATGATTCTCTAGATTTTGAAAAAGTGTTGATTCGGTATCTTTCTTTTTCACATTTTATTTTATTAATGAATATAATTATTATTGAAATTTAAAAATTAAGGGAATTACAAGAATAATCGATGATACGAGATTCAAGAAATCAGAAGAATAATGAACAAACACATGGTCAAATTTATGCATTATCCTCTATATTTCAATTACCTTTTTTGCTTTTATCTATGCACATTCATACATACATACAAAACACGAGCCGCATACCCTAGCTGATTAATTAATAGCCGATCCATTCTGGAGCCGACTGAAATGTCGTGCCTAACAGAACACTGAAAAGCTGCACTCTCTCTCTCTTCTCATATATCCCTCAGAACTCGTTTCAGTGTCCTCCAGATTCTCTCTCTCTCTCCATAAAAGGCCCATCTCTGCTCTTTTGCCACCCACACAAACACAAACACAAACAATCCATACCCAATTCCACATTCTTCTTTGCTGTCCATTTTCTCAACTCTTTTAATCTTTATCTTCTTCTTTCTCGAATATTGATCATAACTAACCAAAAGCAAAGCAGAACAAAACAAAGAAGAACGAAACCTAAATTACCCACTTCCCATTTCCCAAAATGCCATCAGACTCTTCTTCCACTGAAACTAGAAGATTAACTAAACCCCATAACACAGGAGCTCCACCGCCAGACCAAGAACACCTTCCATGCCCGCGCTGCGATTCTACTAACACTAAGTTCTGCTATTACAACAACTATAATTTTTCCCAGCCTCGTCATTTCTGTAAGTCTTGTCGCCGTTACTGGACCCACGGCGGCACCCTTCGTGACATTCCGGTTGGTGGTGACCCTTCGTGACATTCCGGTTGGTGGTGGCACTCGGAAAAATGCTAAAAGATCACGCACCACTTCTAGTGGTTGTACTGTAGTAGGTCCTATGACGGCCAACACAGGTGACCATAACCTTCCATTACCGGCTACACCAGTACTGGTCCCACTTATGGCCAATCAAGCAACTTCTATACAGTTTGGCTGCGGTGGCGGTGATGGGAAGGGTAATGTGTGTGGTTCTAGTGGTAATTCTACAGTATCTGGTAGCTTTACTTCTTTGTTGAATACTCAGGGTCCTGGATTTCTAGCATTGAGTGGGTTTGGGCTTGGACTTGGATCTGGGTTTGAAGATATGGGCTTTGGGCTTGCAAGAGGAGTCTGGCCTTTTCCCGGTGTAGGAGATGGTGGTGCTGGCGGTGTTGGTAGCAATGGCGGTTCTGCTGGAGGAATGAGTAACACGTGGCAATTTGAGAGTGGTGATAATGGATTTGTAGGTGGGGATTGCTTTTCTTGGCCAGATCTTGCTATTTCAACTCCAGGAAATGGTCTTAAATGAGATATTGTTCTTTTAGTAGTTCTTGTTTTTTCTCTGATGGGTTTAGACCCAATTCTAGGAAAAAAAAAAAAAAAAAAAAATTAAAGAACCTTGTTTGATGGGTTTAGTTAATTAATTACTACTTACTATTAAGTGTTGAGAAGATAATTAGGTTTGAAATTAGAAAGAAAAATATGTAACTTTTCTTTACTCTATTTCATGTGATTTTGTTAGTTTGATGTACCTCTTTTTGTGTAGTTTTCATATACATGCCACCCTTTAAATTCTCTTTTCCTCTCTAGCAAATTTTTAATACAAACTTTTTATTGAATGATTATGGACCGACTAATCTTAATTTAATATGAAATTCACATTTTCTTCTATTCATTTCATGAATGGGTACAAATGGAATTTCCCTTTTAGAGTTTGCAGCATATACTTCAATTTGTATTTAATATATAATAATTGACTGATTTGATTTTTGAGGCCCACATTTAAATTTTAATTCTTAGTATAATTTATAATGATTTGCTAGTTCAACATTAATTGAGTGCAATCATTCTCATTGCATAAGCATCACCCAATTTCTACTCTCCTATCCCAATGCATTACCTGCTCTACAGAATTACCTGCTCTACAGAATTCTGCAATTGAAGTTTCATATGCCAGGACCCACAGAGTTGGACCTCTAGAACCTCAGCCTAATGGTTAATCAAATTGCAAAAATTATATTTTCTTTTATTTTGCAATTATTAAAGGAGCATTTACATTAATTATGAGATAAAAAATTAATTATGGTGTCGCTTGGTGTTTATAATTAAATTTAACTTCAATTTTCATATCTTTTTCATTTAATCAGATATTTTGAATTCAAACCATGAAATTTAATTAGTAAAAAAATTATATATCTTATTAGACCATTTTTATCGTTGAAGATACAATTATTTTCTTACTCTCGTAACCTACTTGATACTTCGTTAGTAACAACGTTTGCATTTTTTATTGAAAGTGACATATTATCTTAATATAGGGTATATTAGAAAAATGCAAGTAAAATTTAATATTATTCTAATAATATTAATTGCTTTGCTTAATCTATGTAAAAATAAAAATAATAGTATCTTTTTAGGCCAAAGAGAGTAATATAATAAAAAAATTAAATTAAATAAGATAGTGTTATTTTTCTTTAACATAAAATAAAAAAGTTAAAGCCAAATCAAACTAAATTATATATGATAGACATTATATATAAAAGTACGAGGATATTGGGTTCCTAAAATGCGCCGCTAAATTTTCAAATTGACAAAAATATTATGGATCGAGAACTTTAATTTTATTGGTTAAAAAATAAATATAGTTTAATTTTAATTGTTTACGTTAATTTACTATTTGAATCTAAATTTTATTAAAAATTTTAATCTAATTTTAAATAGAAAATTTTCTAATTTAGTCTCATTTAAATTTGGATAAAAATAAAATAAAATATTATTATTTGGAAATTTTAATTTTATTGGTTAACTGATTTCCTATTATATAATGATTTGCTACATGTAAGGGGAAAAAAAAAAAAGGATTACGTTATATTAATCCTATTATACTACTTTCTACATTGAAGGAAAAAAAAACAACTGACTAATTTCTTTCTATTATATTCATACCTTCTATACGTGGGTATATATATATTCAAAAAAAAAAAATATAAATGAAGATATTATTAATATAAATTATTATTAATTATATATATATAGATTTTGTTTTATATATGAGTTTGAAAATTAGCTTGTTCGACTCAATTAGGACTATTAACTCGATTAGGAGTAAGAAATTAGCTTATTCTACAAATTATATGAAATCAATTATTTACATAAGCTAGTGTAAAAAAATTTATAGTGTTATCAAAATCCTTAATTATAGCGGTATATATAATAAATCCCTCTTAAATTTTAGGGTGTCACAATTTTTTTTTTAAAACTTATAGGTATTAATTTAGATATTTGGCTACATAATTAATTATTTCTTCTATATGTTTAGATTTTGATTTGATAGAATTAGAATAATAAGGAGATGACTACAATAAATTGAATTTTTTTAAAAGAAACCGAGCAAAGCTGAAATTTGTTTAGAACCAAATCAAACTAATTTAATTAAGCTTAGTTTGATTTACCTTTTTGATTTTTCCTTATTTTTTAAGATTTTTATAACTTAAATAGGTTTAAAAAAAAAAGAATTTTTGATTTTTCTGTGTACACTAAAATCAAACTGATAAATTTTAAAATCAAATTCATTTGATTCGATGGATTCAGTCTATTTTTTCAAACAGTGCTCAACCTAATCCAATCGATGAAATATGGTATGGATATAAAAATTTCCATTTAAAATTTTCAAGGAAAATTTCTTTTCCTAAGATAGCAGATATCTATTTACGTTAAATTATATATATATATATAATCAGTCCATCTTATATTGTCAAAATCATTGCAAATCATAAATTCATAACTAAGTGCTCGTTAAGATTTTCCATGGCTCGTCCTATCTTTAGCATTTTAGTAGCTTTTTTGCTTATTATCAAGTTCCATGATTTTGCTGGTATGTTATATTATTATTATTTTTCTGAAAAATACTATCATATTTGTTTATTATTATACTTTGTATAGATTTTTTTGAGTCTGTTGGGTAAAATTAACTGTTTAAGTGGTTAGTTATTAACTGTTTGAGTAGTCCTAAAACACTACAAGCTAAACATTAGATTAGTTATTTTTTTTATAAAACGCTGCCTTAACTTCTAAATGAATTGGTTACACAGTTTAAACAAAATTTTTTCATCCCTTACTTCTTATTAAGTTACCCAGTTTTTTCCGAATGCTAATTTTGTTGCCTGGTAAACCACCATTGGTGCTATGCAGGAGCAGAAATTGGTGTGACCTTCTCAAGACTAGCAGACAACTTTCCACCAGCACAAGTAGCTGTAAACTTTGCTGAATCGAAAGGCTTCAAAAGAATTCGTCTTTACAAGCCCAATTCGTCTTTACAAGCCCCATCACGATGCTTTACAAGCATTGAAAGGTCAGGGCATACAAGTGATCTTAGGAGTTGGCGACGACGAAGTTGAAGCAGTAAGTAAATCCGCTGCACCGAAATGGGTCAAAGACAATGTTGTGCCATATGCAAATCAAATAACCATTATAGCCATAGCTATTGGACATGATCTAATCCCTAATAGTAAATTAGCAGTTTACGTTCTTCCTGCACTGCAAGCAATGAAAGAAGCACTGGAAGATCATGGGCTTACTCTTATTTCTGTAACAACGCCATTTACATTAAATACACTTCTTACACATTTTCCTCCATCCCATTCAACTTTTGATCCGCAAAAGATTTATCTTATTAAACCCATTATCAATTTCTTGGCAACTCACAGTCCTCTTCTTTTATGTGATATTTACCCTTATGAAGCTTATCTAATGGACTCTCACCTTGTTAGTTTAGATTATGCTTTGCTTAATAAGACAAATGTTGAGGTTCTAGATGGTCCATTCGAATATACCAATATGCTTGATGGTTTAGTAGATGCTTTTTACAGTGCAATTGAAAAACTTGAAGCAGGAACTGTTAAGATTGTTGTGAGTGAAACTGGGTGGCCGTTTTCTGAAAAAATATATGCTTCTGCTCAATATGCAAGAGCGTATGCTTCAAATGTGTTCAAACGGGGACAAGCAAATACAGGAACACCGAAGAAACCTTTTTGGGCATTGGACGTTTTTGAATATAACTTGTTTTTTCAAAATGATGCTCCTCTAGATAAGAAACCATATGCTTTATTTTACCCTAATATGTCTGCCATGTATTAGTTAGTTAGGGTTTGCATTGGATATTGTAAAATCTTGTCACTTTTTTATTTTATAACTTATTGTGTGTAAGAATAAATGTGAAATAATTTATATATTTTAAGATTTGCTGTGAAATAATTTATATATTTTAAGATTTGCTGTTTGAAGTTTTCATATTTTCCAAATTCAGTTCAAAAACAATTCCTTACAAATTATATTTTGCCCACTCAAAATGTTAAAAATTAATATTTCACAGCATTTGTTTCAGCCCTTGAACTTTATTTTCTAATTTCACCCGACACTTGATAATGCATTTCTTTCTTTTTCTTTTCTTTTTTTTTAATTTTTTTTTGTTATTTGTGTATACTTATCAATGCTGGCTATAATGCAAAGTAAGAGTTCATTGAGATAATAAATATTTTCTATGTAGATTAGGTTAAAATCTATTGCATTTAAATTAAGAAAAACATTGCCTACTCCTTGCGTATATCCAGTTATCCATTCATATGCCAAATCAATTAAAAAAATGTTTTTGGCTGTAATGGGATGTTTTTGATCATTCATTGAAAAAAAAATGATAGAACAATAATAAATTAAAAAAATCTCTATTGATTGATTTGTGTACGATAAATATTTATTAGAGACTTAACTGTAATTTATATATAAGACCTAATTATATTTTGTGAACTAAATATTATATTGTGCATAGAATTTGATTACGATTATTTCTAATCATTCTTCGACACTCAATTGATGATCAATCACTCCAAAATAATTATTCAATTCGTATTTCAAACACTTATTTAATAAGGATTCCAACTACAACTTTAATCAATATCTTTCTACCAAACTCTCTACTCAGTTAGGCAATATCTACGCAATAGGCAACATAATATCTATTTAATTGGGATTATTTATTATTCTTTTACTAAGTTAAGAATCAAAGTGGTTATTTGAAATATCCCGAATTTTTATTTTCGAAACTTTCAAATTTAATTTAAACCAAAAATCGAAAATTTTTACTATGTGGACTGTAATTATAATACAGTTCCAAATTCGAGCCCAAACTTTCCGAATTGGCCCCAAGCCCAAAAGCAAATTATTCGAAATCTTCGATTTGAAAACACTTAAAATTTTTGAGAAATAATATGAAACTCCGGTAATTAATTTATGATGAATATATTATATATATATATATATATATTATATATATATATATATATTATATATTGTTTTATATATATATAGAAATCAAAAATTTCTTAAAATCAACAAAATAGTAATCTCCACATGTTTTAAACCTTACGCAATTCTCAGTCAAGTAAAAAAGAATTTTGTAAATAAATTAAAAGATCATTAAGTAGACTCATGTTGTTCTGCGACTATTGACAATAAGCTCTGAACTCCTCAAGCATTGTAAATATGATAGAAGAAAAACACCACCTCTAATGTTAGTGAACCTGACTCAGAAAATAATTAAACAATTTGAAATCCAATCCTATAAATCAATCATAGAGAATAGTAAACAGAGCACCAGCTTAGGAATTTTGATAAAACCTAATATATTATATCCAATTTAAATATATGCTTCAACAATTTTATGATGGAAATAGATTGGTTTAAGTGAATATAATATTTTTAAGTAATTTTAAAACAAAACAATGGCTGCAAATGCTTATAAAACACAGTCAATCATTTCTGATAAAGCTATAGCAGAAATCTTAATTGCTGGATTTACTAGCCAACTTAAAGGATGGTGGGATTATCATCTCACTGACCAACAACATTTAGAAATCCTAAATTCAATTCAAATATATGATGAAGGTGAACCTATATATGATGAAAATGGTGAAGTAATTCAAGATGCAGTGAATTATGAGTTTAAACCTTGTAGATAAATACGTGGGCTCTAGTGCTGGTCTGGCCTACAGAAACGAGTCGTGACAGATTGTTAATAATGATAGTTTCATTGATACTTTTACAAATGATTATTACATATGACTTATAATTGAGTGTAGAAACATATTTGTGATGAACTCCAACAACAACTTGAGGGAAGATTCTAACCAAAGCTTTTGGAAAGAAAAGTTTTTGGCTGGATTACCTTATTTTTTGGGTGAAAAAGTTAGAAATCATATAAAACAACAGTATGGACAACCTATACCTTATAGTAAATTAACTTATGGTCAATTAATTAGTATAGTTCAAAAAGAAGGATTACAAATTTGTCAAGATTTAAAACTTCAAAGAAAATTACAATATGAAATGAAGAAAACTAAAAGAGAATTAAGATCATTTTGTAAACAATTTGATTATAACCTTACATCAAACCAAAGATGTGATGGTCAATGTTCTAATACAACTAAACCTAAAAAATATTATAGAAATAAATATTATAAAAGACAATATAGGTCTACACCTAGTCAAGATAAATTTTATAGTAAAAAGAAGACAAAACCTTCTCATGGACACAAAAATAAACAACCTTCTAAATCTACAACTAAAACTTCTTATAAAAATTTGACTTGTTATAATTGTGGTAAAAAAGGACACACATCTAAATTTTGTAAATTTAATAAAAAAGATTACATGAATTAAAATTAGAAGATGATGTTTTAAATAAAATTTATGAATTATATATTGATTCTGATTCTTCGGAATCTGAGATTGAGGAAAGTGAAAACCAAATTGATGAATTAGGAACCACCACAAGTTCTTCCAGTTCATCAGATAAATCTATAAACATGCTTAGTAAAGATCAAAGTACATTATTAAAAGTAGTAAATACAATAGAAGACCAAGAAACTAAAGCAAAACTTCTTAAAAAATTAATTAAAAGCTTTGATAATGAAAAAGAAGTACCAGATATCACTCCTAAAATTCAACCTAATACTTTCTAATACTTATGATTTAACTACCATTTTAAATAAAAATAAACCTCAAAAGGTAAATGCGGATGAATCTACTAAAGAATTATATAAATTAAGATGCTAAAAAATGAAGTAAAAGAATTAAAAACCCAACTTCAACAAAACTCTAAAAAAATAAAAATACTAGAATCCCAACTTATTTCTAGTTCTTCCTGTTCTTCCTCAGAAGAAGACGAATCAGATAATAATTTAAATGGACAAATAAATGAATTAGATGAAGATGTAGATTGTAATTTTCTCAATCTATTACAAGAAATTACTTCACGAAAATAT